>VDFB02193867.1:605573614-605897488 GCA_007258455.2 Sequoia sempervirens
GGCACTATATACCTTGTATTGTCTCATATTATTGAATTTGGATTTTAAGATAGCAATGGGAAACTAAGGAAAATGGAAATAGATCCTTTAGTCAATGTTAAAGACCAGGATAGCTCCATAGAAAAAATATTGCTAGTCCTCTCAAGGGAATTTTTGGTGAGATAATATCATCATGATATTGAAGCAAGGAGGATGCAACATGGATAAAGATTTCTTGTAGGGATTAAAATTCCTCTCGTCAAATTTTCTTGAAATACATGCTTAAGGAAATAGGTGATCCAAGAATGTGGAACCCTAGATAGCCTTTGATAGCATTGGTTGCTTATGTTATGGTTCTCAAGAGAAAGAGAGATCTTGACAATGTAATGATATTGATCTTGTAGCCTTTATTGAACTTATTTTAGAACTATGTGTACAAAGGAATATCGTTATTCCAATACTTGGTATTAATGTTGTAACCAACTTCGAGAAGGGGATGTTGGGATACCGAAACTCAACCTACATGTCTATTGTACTTTAGATTGATTGTCATAGGTATATGTGACATACTTATATAAAGGATGGTAATCATATGAGTTATACCCTATCCTTATTTGAATGTGAATAAACTTGAGTAGACAAGGAAGTTGGAAGCAATTTATTATCTCTTACGAATCTAACCTATTAAGCTTGAAGGATTGAACTTAGTCAAAGTACTAGCTATGAGAAGTAACGACACTCATTAATATATATATATATATATATATATATATATATATATTTCAATGAGGATATTCCTTAGATATCATGCTTCTTGATGTTATATGATATGTAAATTTAAGAAATTCTAAGTCATCTGGGTAAGACTAGAAGTAATTGGTCATATGTTTTTCTTCACTAATATTATCTTTGGAGAACAAGGATGTTTGATATTTCCATGTATTGGGTTAGAGAAGCTAAACCCTAGTATTGGAACAAGGAGGATATAGGAAATATGTAATGCTTATGTTAGATATGACATTGTGTATATATATATGTATATTGATTGGCAATGAAAGGTTGATAAAATGATAGAACAAGGCAGGAAGTCTTTATAATACCTTAAGAGATTCTATGATAATGTTGAAACTCGGTTTAATGCATCAAGATGTTGAGTATTCAGTCTCGAGAGTAAAATGATAGAGAGTCATAAATGTTAGGTATTGCAAGGATGCAATAAGGGACTTTTAAAAGGTTTGAAATCCTTAAATCTTTATATTGATTTAATATCCTAGATTAAGGATTAGTTCTAAGTTAGATTGGCTAGAATGGATTTTCTATATAGACTAGTTTGTGTCTAGAGTACCAAATATAGTAAGTAAACTATGGGATGAGACAATTCCAAGACAAGTCAGAGGTGTGTGCCAAAATTGGCATGACCAATAAAAATGATCATACTTAGCTAGAAGGGATCTAGAGTTGTATGGTCGATTGAGTTTTGTAGGACACATCCCTAGTACTCAGATGAAGAAACTTGAAATTTCCTTATATCTATACCCTTCATGAAGGGTTGGGGCACTTCTATAGAGGAAGTGTGTGGGGGACTACTTGATTATGTGGTTGGAGGAAAAACACTCAAATGATGCTCTCCCTTTATAGTAGAAGACTGGCTGAGTCTCGTGAAGATCGACATCAACATTTCAAATGCAGTGAACTCCATTGTATGCTTTATGACATTCCACCTATGAGGTAAAACTATTCTTTATGCTAAGTGTATCCTATGTGATATAAATGAATATTGTAAGGAATTATCCTGATTCTAGTTATGATTACATGTGAATTCAAGTTTGAATTTTATCTGGAAAAGTTATACGCTTATGCAAATGAAAAATAAAATATAAAAAATTCTCTCTCATGTTTACTAAGTTTATTTACCTTCTAATAAATTCACGAGTTTACTTATGTATTAAGAGGATGGATGTTACATTTTATGTTTTATTAAATTTTTTGCTAGCATGATTTTAAAAGTTTCCCTTCTATGTTTTATTAAAGTTGTCTTTCTTTGTTTTATTAAATTTTCTACCTTGGCATGATTTTAAAAGTTTCCCTTCTATGATTTATTAAATTTGCTTATGTTTCAAAAAAATTGTCACTTTTTTGAAAAGAAGAAATTAAAAATAATGTTTAAGTAAATTTAAAGTAAAATAAAATAGTTTTTATATAAATAAAAAAAATTTAAATAATTTTGAATTACAATAAAATAATTACAAATTAAAGTAATTAGAAAAATAATTAATTATTAATATATTATTATAATTATTATAATAAAAAAATTTAATGTAATTAAATTTGTATTATTATTTTATAATTATTATTGCATTGAATAATATTTTATTACCTTATATTATGTTATAATATGTTATATTATATTATATTATTATATAAATAAATTCATATTATTCTTTTATAATTTTATTAAATTGTAAATTATATATTATTTTTAGGATGGGGTGATGGATGGTGGATAAGGATATAATGAGATGGGAGATACATAACAATTTGGGTGAAAAACTACATGGATAATGAATCTAATGGATAATGAAATGATTATGATTGATGAAAGATGATTAGCTTAACAAATCTATATTAGCCTAATGAACCTAATGTATTAATCAATGATGGTGAATGATAGTTGATATGGTGCAATATGATATATGGATGAAGGTTTCACACCATGGTACATCAAATGCCATAGAGGAAAGTGGAAGATGAAAGATAGAAGGAGAAATATGGACAATGGGAGGCAATTGCACATGAAATCAATGATTAGGTGAAGATTATGGAATAGATGAGATATGTGGTTGGGGGATGGTATAAAATAAAAATGTATGGATGAAGGGATGGGGGATTATGAATACAATAATTAAATTGATGGGAATTGTGAGAAGTTCTATAAGACAATAGAAGTTACCAAAAAGGAATACTTGATTAGAAATACAATTTAGTTTTCCTCTAACTTCTACTAATGATGAATCAAATTCTATAGGAGAAGGAATCTTAAATAAAATCCATGAAAGAGGAGATGATGGCACTACAAAATACAAGACGTGGGACTTGGCTGATTGAGTTGAATGTAACGAATCCATTGGCTGCAAGTGGGTGTACAAGAAGAAATTTAGAGTAGAAAAAACATTAGAAAGGTATAAGGATAGATGTTGCAATGGGTTATTATAGGAATAATGAATATAATTTAGTGACATATTTTATCTTTTATATGTGTGTATGAATAATGTGAATAAGAAAATAAAACCTATAAAACACACCAATGAAACATTATATCAAGGAATTCAAATAACAATCAAATTTAAACAACAATTCCTCAATGGCATCTCATTGTCCTCTATCTCCAAGGATTATTTAAGTCATTTTACTCTCATATTTTTTGTGCACATGAATTTCCAAATGACAACCCGAAGAATGAGAGATGTTGGAAATGCAAGAGATGTTTCCTACATTACATGATTGATAAACTAGTTGTAAATGATATGCAGAGATAATAATGTTGCTAATGACGTTGCTAATAAAAATGATATGATGAGAATGTTGTTATTAAGATTTTTCTAATGCAAATGCCATGATTAAATTACTTGATGTTAAAATGCTAATACTAAAATGCGCACTAAAATGACAATGCTTTAGATGAAAATTCTACAGAGTCTAATTGCTAAAAATGCTCAACTCTCTCTTTTGTTGTAAATGAGGGCCTATTTATAGATTTTCCCTTGGCATGAGCGTAGGTGGAAGGAACCAACAGTCTAGATTCGATCTAGAGAACGTATAGTTGAAAATGAAGAGGTTAGAGAGAAAAGGGGAGATGTGCTCCTTTCATAAGAACAAACTGCAAAGTATGAAGAGGAATAAAATGGAGATGAAATCCAAGTGTCCCAAATTAGTTAGAATTTGTTGAGGATAAATGCAAAATTAAATATTAGAAATATTTAATTTCTAGAGACACATGATGAGGTGGAAGGTGGTAAAAAGTTAGTAGAAATGCGCTTAAATTTGAATTTAAAATTCAAATTTAATGAGAAGAGGTTAATTAAATAAAACAAACTAAATTTGTTCATTTAATTAAGATGGGAAGAAAATGATTTAGGATAGGAAGAATTAAAGAAAATGAACTATATAAATAATTTTTTAAATTCTTTTATAAGTAGAAGAATTAAAGATTATAAAATAAATAACTTGTATTTAATTAATCCTCTAGAGCAAATTTGAGTGTATACAGTATCTATGTTGAATTTGATTAGTATGTTTTTGTTTATAGCTATACCTTTTATTTTTAAGTTGAAAAAAAATAATTTTGATAGAACAAATTATCATATGGATATTTAGATGAGAAAATCCATATTGTTCAAGCTAAATTATTTTAAACAAGGGGTGTAGAACATTGGGTTTGTAAACTCAAAGGATCTTTGTATGAATTAAAGTAGTCACCATGTATGTTGTATCAAAAATTTGATCCATATGCATTAGAATTGGGTTTTCCAACGAATCAAGTTGAGATAATCATAGCTTTGCATGCTAATGATTAGGAATAATGAAGTGTTCATTAGAGAACTCAAGGTTTGGATACATTCTAGAAACTTTAGAGTCATATATCTTCGCTCTTAACACAAACATTGACATGATGACACATGGGAAAATAAATCTATGCTTAGGTACATATCCTATTTTTAGTATTAATTATAGTTATAACTTGCTTTAATAGCTCTAAATAAATCCACTCTAGTAACCCAATCTATTAATTTTCCACATGTCCATATAGCCCATTAAAACAAGTACTCATGATTTTTATCAAATTAATGGTTACTTCTAAATTCTTATACTAGTATTCCTTGTTGACTTAGTAATGATCCAATTACAGTTCCACTTATGTAACAAACAACTTAAAATACCTTATCAAAATTTGGTAATGCTAACAATAGTTGTTCTCTCACTTTCTTCTTTAATAATTCATAGTTTCTATTTTATCTTGATGTTCTCTAAAATTAATTCTTATCTACTCTCATAATCTCATTTATTCCATACAAATATATAATGAAATTCTTATGTTCAAACTAGCTAGCACATGAAAAATTCTTACCTGAGCTATATTATTCATTGGTGTAGGAATTTCAATAATTTATTTTACCTTTTTTGGATCCATCTTTAGACCATTTGGTGAGATTAAAATTTCTAAATATACTAATTATGTATTCATGAAATTAAAATGTGTGGTATTGATATACTCACATAGCATTAGATCTAATTTCACTTATGTAATAAGAGATTGTTGTATTTAGAATTTAGCATAAATTTGGATTCATTATTAGATGTATTATAATAATCTTGCGTCAATATCTTTGAGGTTATAAAATTTACAATTTATATAAGTGTAAGGTGACAATTTCATATCACTCACGACCCAAATTGTGTTTCCATCTCACAATTATTTTTTGCATTTATTTTTCCATCATACAAGGAAATTAAAATGCAAATTTTACTCTAAGTAACAATTGTGGTAAATTTTGATGGTGTCTTTCACTACATTCATACTCTCTAAATAAGAAAAGGTTTTCATGAAAATAATTGCATGTTGGAAAACATTGAGTGTTATGAAACCTACAACCCACATACTATTGTAAATCCCTCCATGTAACAACCTAATTGGTTAGTCACCACTTAGGTTATTTTGATTAGTTTTATGTATTCCCCACTTGAAACTCCTCCCAAAACTCTCCACCCTTGATCTTAGAACAAACAAAATGATATAACTCACAACCCACTATGTTTTCCAACCTACAGTTAATTTATACATTTATTTTTTATAATATGATGAAATTGAAATACAATTTTTACTCTAACTAACAACTATGCTCAATTTTGAAGGTTCCTTTCATTACATTTGTACACTCTAAATAATAGAAGGTTTTCATTAGACTAATTGCAAGTTGGAAAACATTGGGTGTTATGAAACCTATAACCCATATACTATTGTAAAACCCTCTACATGTAACAACCCAATTGATGCATATGAATTTGTCCAAGAAAAGAAAGTGAGAGATGATGCTATAACTAGAGTTGAAAAAATGAAGTCAAAGATTCTTGAACTTAAGAATAACATGGGATAAATACAATTGGAAATAGATGATGATATGGAAAAGGAAAAATTAGATCTAAGTGTAGAAAAGCTTCAAGTAAGGGATGTTTTTTTTCTAAGGGTTGATGAGAGAGTAGTTGATCTAAATATTTAAGCAAAAGATATGAAAAAGAAGTTACAAGATCATGAAAAAGAATAGCAAGGGCTATTAATAGGTAAGAGTAGTGTAGATGAGGAAAAATGTGTCAATGATCAACTTGTAGATGTAAAAGCAATAGTTGGAAGTGTTGAAACTGTAGCAAAACAATAGAAGACTAAAATTAACCACTTAGAAAAGGACATAAAAGATAAGAAGAAGATTTTATCATTAAAAAATGAGGTTAGTACTCTAAGAAATAGTTGTGCTAAATTTTGAAAGTGCCAATAATTACATTCGTACTCTCTAAATAAGAAATTTTTTTCATTACAATAATTGCAGGTTGGAAAATACTAGGTGTTATGAAACCTGCAACCCACATATTATTGTAAAACCCTCTATACATAACAACCCAATTGTTTAGTCACCCCTTAGGTAAATTTGATTAGTTTTATGTATACCCCACCTAGAAATCCTCCCCAAGCTCTCCACCCTTGAGCTCAAAACAAGAAGAATAAAATAACTCACATCCTACTATGTTTTTCAACCTATGATTATTTTTGTGCATTTCTTTTTCCAACATATGAGGAAATTGAAAAACAATTTTTACTCTAAGTAACAACTATGGTAAATTTTGAAAGTTCCTTTCATTACATTTGTACACTCTAAATAGGAAGATTTTTTCATTAAAACAATTGTAGGTTGGTAAACATCAAACCTAAAACCCACATATTATTGTAAATCCCTCTACATGTAACAACTCAATTGGTTAGTCACCCCTCATGCTAATTTGATAAGTTTTATGTATCTCCCAGCTTGAAATCCTCTCGAAGCTCTCAATTCTTAAGCTTATAATAAAATAATGCAATCACTCACAACCCATTGTGTTTTCCAACCTACAATTATTTATCTATCTCTCAACTTCTCAAGAGCGGGACAAATCTCTTTAGTCAATACATTATCTATCTCATTCACATTGGTTGACTTATTTTCAAGTGTTTTTGGTTCACTATGTCCCACGATCCACCAACATATCTCCCTCTGCTACTAAGTACATTTTGGGTCCTATACCTCCCACCCTACCACTCCCTATCTTCCCCCTTCCCTCACTCTCTCTCTCTCTCCCTAGAGTATGTTTCTTTTTTTCCTTCATCATAGTGTAAGTATTCTCTTTATACAAATACATATGGATTTATTGATTTGGATATTCTAAAGATATTTATATAGTTTATTCCTATATATATTTCTAAAGATACTTCTTTGTACTAGTATCAATACCATCACTATTTAATAAAACTATTTTCATGATCAATGAAACACACAACACCTCTCTCTACCTCTCCCACCTTACATAGATCTCTCTCTACATACCTCTCTATTATGTTCACCTTACTGAGCTCTCTATTATGTTCATCTTACCTCTCTCTACCCACCTCTCCCTATCTCCCTTCTTCCCTCTCTCTCTCTCTCCCTCCTTCCAATACAACCTCTCTCCACCTACCCCTCCCTCCCTCCCTCCCTCCCTCCCTCCCTACTTCCCTCCCTCTCTCTCTCTCCACCTATAGCATCATCTATTTTTTATTGTATTTATTTCATGGAATTATTAAGTTCACAAATCTTTGAATTAATTTGTTCAACTCCACTTATAACATCATCTCTCATATCTCATTTATGCAACCAATTCTTTCATGAAATTCTCACCTCCCTTAAAAAATAAAGATTAGGTATAAGGTTCTAGTGCATGTTATTTAGAAAAAACCTTCATGATAATATATATGAGAGTGAGATAGGAATGATAAATAATTAAATTTACTACATAGTGCAAGAGTAGGTACATAAGGTCATGGTGAAGATGAATGCAATACACAAAAAAAAACTCAAATAAAGTAAGTGCAGACATGTAAAATTGACCTAATGCTTATCACACACTAACAATGACATTTCCACATCATCAACATCATTATCATCTAATATCATTGCATTTCACATCAATTACATCAAAAACCCTAAATTCCTCTATTAATTGAATAATACAAAATTATTTAATTAATTCACTTTTTCACCATTTTTTGACCAATTAAATAATTTAATAAAATCCTAAAACCCTATTTTTTGCTACTAAATGTTCTACTCGAGATCAACTACCAACTCACTATGTTATGTCCCACAAACTTTGAAGAAACCATTGAAAATGGGTTACATATTAAGAGAGCCCTCATAGTAAGAGGAGTCCTTAAATTGAACAACTTGAAAGATAGTCACTCTAGTTCAAATGATAGAACTAAGATGTAGGAAAAAAATAAGAAAGTTACAAATGATGGAATAGTTGACACTAGAGCACTATGGAATGCACAAAATATACCTCAAAACAAACATCAAGTGGCATAAACAAGCTATGTTCCAAATAATGCACAAAATCACCAACTTACCTATCCCAAAAATAATCAAGGAGGTCAACAAAGTCAATACGATCAACCAAGGAGATAGTTCACAGTACTAGGAAAGTCACTTGAGATATTCATGCATAAACTAGTGTAGAAAAACCTCATCAAGGTAAATGAATGAGGAACTCAACTTCAAAACACCATGGTATAATGAGAAGGACTTGTGTGAATTCCACAAAATTAAAGGACATACAACCAACAACTACATGAGACTCAAGCATCTCATACAAGACTTGATAGAAAAAAGAGAAGTGGATGTTGAACATCATCCTAGGAACAAGGACCTCTAGATATACACAAACCCATTCCCAAACCATGCTAGGAAGAATAACAAAGTAAAGGACCAAGACTATTGAAATGTGAACTACACTTATGGTGACATAGTTCTAGGTACCCTATCTCAAGCATATGACACTGGGTGAAGCCACAATAGTGGTTTAAAATTCAAGTGAGGAAGGAAAACTCACAAAAAATGACCCCAATGGAAAAAAAGTGATTTTGGTGGTTTGTATGAATCTATTGGTTCGATTGAACCCCTTTGAAGAGGTTCACTCAAAAACCCCTTATCCGTCATCCCCCCCTCAGACACAAAAAAAAAGACCTAAATTTTGGCACTTCGGAGCTCAGGTTGAGGATGAAAATGGAGGAATCTTCATAAACCCAACTAGAATTAGATAGTCCTCAGAACGAGCTATCCAATAAATATAATTTTAATATGTTTTGGTTTTATTATATATTTTTTTTCTTAGTTTTATTAAACATAAGTTTTTCATCGAAAATGAAGGTCTTTGTTCTACACGTGGAAAAATAGGAAATTATCAAAAAAAATTGAAAAATATGAGTGCACCAGATACTGAAGTCCTTGATCCAACAAAAAAAAAAATTTTGATATATACAAAAAAGTTACATGTTATACGGTCATGCTATGTCTAATTGTAATTGGTTTGACTTCAAAACTTGATTAAAGAAAAAATATTCAATAAAAAACTATCTAACCAATTGGAAGCACTAGATATCGGAGTTACAAATCTAAATTTGAAAGAAATAGAATTTTATCCTTCATGGAAAAAAATTTATGCCTTATACGGTGTGCATCACTTTTTAAAAATGTTATTTTATGAAAAAAAACTAGTTTTCATAGGAGATGGAAAGAGAAGTGCAATATGATTCCAAAAATTTTGATAAAATATTTTTAGAATCTACAAAAAAAATGTGATGAGACTCTAGTTTGCATCATCTTCAAATTCCACATGGTTTAGCCACTATAGGTGCCCGAATGTGAAGATTTAGTTAAATAATAATAATTTTAGTGTCTAGTTTGGCCAAAAATTGTAAACCACTATTGTGGGATCACCCCACTAGGGTAAATATAGTGAATATATGAGGTGGAGACAACAACTGTAATGTAACTACCCGTTGAGGGAGAGTTACAATACAAGGGGCCCCACTTAAACCCACAACTAATCCATCAAATGACTACAATATTGTGGAATAGTTGAAGAAAACCCCCACCCTAATATCCATCCTAAAACTGCTCAAATTTTTACTTCTACATAGGGAGATATTAGAAAAAGCATTGGAAACAACAATCCCTAATGACCTCGATCCGAATTAGTTCAATCCATGGTTGGAAAGATCATCGCCAACCATCATCTAGTCTTTTCCGAGAAAGATCTTCTGCAAAGTTTATTCCACAACCAAGCCCTCTACATAGAGGTTGGTTTCCACAAGAACATGGTCAAGAGAGTGTTGATAGATAATGGTGTAGGTCTAAACATATGTACCTTGAAATTTATGAAACAACTGGAGTATTATGACAATGTGATAGAAAAATCCAAGAGCATTACTATAAGAGCCTATGATGACCTTGAAAGGAATTTTAAGGGATAGTTAGACTACTAGTGGAGATAGGACTAGCCATCGCATAAACTACATGTCAAGTACTTGACCTTGAGTTGCCATATAACCTCCTCCTAGGATTTCCTTGGACCCATGCACTTCAAGTGGTCCCTTCAACTTTTCACTAATGTCTAAAGTTTCCCCATGAAGGAAAAAATGTGACATTATATGTGGATCATGAACCCTTCCACTTTTGTGCAAAATTGGAAGAAAAGTATAATAAGATCCAACGTATACCCAACAACGATATATCCCTCCATTCATTCTCATATGATGACCCTCCCACGCTACCATCAACCTCAACCAAGATCACTTCAAGTGAGCAACCAAAAATGGAAACCAAGGCTCAAGTACTTGACAGGGGTAATGGAAATTATCACTTCAACCAAGAATTTTGCATTGGCATGCTTCCACCAACACCCAAAATTTATGGAGGCTTGAAAGAGATCAAAGATGTTTAGATAGTGAAAATTTTCCAAACCCACAATTTTCACCAAGTGGGGAGATATGAAGGATGAAGAGATATTCAAAGAAGAATTCTCATCCATGATCTACAAAGAGGACCCAAAGGAACCAGAAAAGCCACAACCCATTATAATTGATCCTAACAATAGAGGTTATCAATTAGCTAAACAAATGGAATATCAGGGAACAAGTGGCCTTGGGTTACGCAAACAAGGCCAATGGGAGCCTAGCATAATGGAACAAAGAAAGAAAAATATAGGACTAGGTTATGAGCCAAAAGACATGGTTACTCCAAAAACTAAATATACCTCTTTTAAGAAACATGTAAATTTTTCCAACGTTAATGCATTGGATATCTATCACATTATGGACAACGATTTACCCATTGAAGACTTATTTGAAAACTTTAGCATTGATAGGTTCCCTCTCCAAAGTATCAAAACTATTCCCAATACCTATTATTATTCTAGAAGAGACTCTAATGAATATGAATGGGATTATGGACTTCCTTTATCACTCGATATGGTTCCTCCACTTCTAGTAATGATGACCTAAACACTCAATGAGAAAAAAGATACCATAGCCATACTAACCATTTCCACATCCTTTGTAAACTTTGTAGATAATGATGATAGCCTACCCCTCTGCTACCCACAATTGATAGATTGGGATGAATAGTTCAACATACACTTGTTCATGATCAATTCCAAAACAATGAAGCAATCATATAGTTCATGGGACTTCAAACAAACATACCAACAGGAGATCACAAAGCAAGGTTCGTCATGGATCTCAAATAGGATGCATACTTCGATGGAGAGATTGAATCTTCTAGTTGCAAAAATGAGAAAAAAAACATGCAAATAAAAATGTGATCCACTAGAGAAGACCACAATATGGCTAGATATCATATCCTAAAAGGAAGAAAATAAAGGATGCATTTGAAGGTGAAAACCTCTCCAAGGCACCTGGGGATGGAGGGTTCAATCTCCCCATATTAGAATATCAAGAAAAATCAATGCTCCTAGTGGAAGAAGTAGAATCTATAAATGTCAGCACAACAGAGAATCCAAAGATCACATACCATACAACGTCGCTTGATCCTAAAGAGAAAGCAAACTTCATAGCATTCAACAATGACAATCTTCGTTGTACAAAACAGTTTCCCTTTTACAACACACATCCTTGGTTTTTTGTAAAATATAAAATAGTTGCAAGTGTTATGCATAATTAAAGTTCCAAAATTTATTGCACCATTTGCAGTAAGCAAGTATATCTTTTTTTAATCATAAGAAGAATTTGAAATGCATATTTTACTCTACCTAATACTTGTGATGAATTTTGAAGGTGTCTTTCATTACACTCTTTCTATCTAAATAAAAAAAAAGGTTTCCAATAGATTCCTGCAGTCAAAAAAATTGCAAGTTGGACAAGAGATGGTGTTATGAAACATACAACCCATAGTGTTGTAAAATTCTATACAAGTAACCCATTATTTTTTGCAACCTACAATTATTTTGTGCATTAATTTTTTCAATCACGTGAAGATACTAAATTGCAATTTATACCATAACTAATAGTTGTAAATTTTAGAGGTGCCTTTTATTACATTTGTATTTTCTAAATAAGAAAATATTTTTGACAAGACATTCAAACTGTTATGTGAAATTTCAAGTTTGAAAGCATTGGGTGTTATAAATCCTGCAACCCACATACTATTCTAAAACCCTTTACAAGTAACAAGCCTATTGGTTACTTGCCCCATACCTCAATTTGGTATGTTTTGTGATTGTCTTGAGAACATTTTTCTTTCTAGATAGCAATAATGTAATGAAATTGGAAAACACATGGAAATTAGAAACCTACAACTGAATGTATCTCACACCTGCAAGTCCTCCCAATCTTCTCAAGTGTTTAGATTTAAATATGCAAAATGAAACAACTGACAACCCACATTGTGTTTTCCAATTTTCCATTATTTTGTGCATTTCTTTGTTTCAGTCGTATGAAGAAATTAAAATACGATTTATACTGTACCTAAGAGTTATTATATATTTTGAAGGTGAACTTCATTACATTATTATTGTGTGTGAATCAAAAGGCTTCCAAGACATTCATATTGCCAATATAATTGCAACTAGAGGAAACATAAAACTATCCAAATTCACGTGAGGTGTGCCAATTGGGTTCTTGTTGTGTAAGTAAACAAAAAAATTTCATTACATTCATATTGTCTATGTGTGTTGACCTTGATGTTGCATGAAAATGTCAACCTCTCAATGCCTAATATAAGCGTCAAATACGATGCATGGTAGGCAGTTAAACCATATCATGAATCATACAAATAGATCACTCACTGAGGGGTGGATGTGCCAAGCTTCCAACAATGCCCCCCTCCTCTGACCAAGGCAACCACAGGATTGAAACTTGTGACCTAGGTCTAATACCAATTATAGTAAAACTCATCATCAAAACTGACAATAACCTCTACAAAAACATGACAACATTTCATGACAATTGGGAAACTTTGAAGCATACCTTTCTCATTTCCAAAACATGCACTTCTCTCCATCATAAATCGATGGAACCTTTCGATATCATGGACCTCAATGGATCAGATTGTGGAAGAGGTGGTGATGTGTGCTAGAGAGAAGAGCTTGTTTTTCGAATATTGCAAAGTAGCTCCAAAGATAACCAGTTGTCATGAAATTTTTTCATGTCTTTATAGAGGTCTTATCTAACAATTGTATTGGGCATTGATAGGCCAACCTTTTCATACAATGACAAGGCCAACAATGTGTAATTGTAGGTTGGAAAACACTGGGTGTTATTAAACCTGCAAACCAAATACTCTTTACAAACCCTTGACAAGTAACATCCCAATTCATTACTCACCCCTCAGTTGAATTTAGATGATTTTATATATCCCATTCCTACGACTCCACCCCTTGCTCTCAAACCTTCAACTTTCAACTTTCAAAATGAAAGAACTCACAACACACAATGTTTTCCAACCTCCAATAATTTTCTGCAATATGCTGTCCCATCATGTGGTGTATGTATTTTTGTATGTTATGATGCCTCTGACATGTATTCTTCTAGGGAGAATAGCCACATCCAATTGTAGGGAAGAAGCTAATCTCCCTACAAAATATAGTAAAATCAAGCTATTATCCTTGAGAAAACATGTCTTTGACATGATAACATAATCAAACATGTCTTATCCCTAAAGAAGGGCAATACAAACTATCATGTGTAAGCCATGTTGCAAGGAGATCACCTTCTGCAATTGGGACTAGGTTATTCTCTCTACAAGAATGCATGTCACATGCATCATAACAATCATCATGTTTTAAGAATCATATTTCAAAATAGATAAAAATCTCAAAACGTGGCATTCAAAACCATTATTTGCAAATAGCAAAAAGCCCAGATGAGGTCCCATTTTCACTGCCATTTTCCACAGTGACATTCTGCAAGTTGCTAGAGAGCAACGAGAAGGAGTTGTAGGCATTCAAAGACCAAAGCAGTGAGGGCACCCTCCATACAAAAACACATTGAAAGGCACAGGCAACTAGCTAGTTAGCAGGTATGTTTATTTGCCAACAATATATGTCATTTTCCTAGGATTCTACCTAGGAACTGTGAAGAAATCAATGACTATTTGTTGTGAAGATGGGTTTTCATTAACATGAAACAAATGGTTTTCCTTGGGAAAAGGGATTTTTGAATTTGAAATGTAAAGTTGTTTGTACATGTTTTTGTGTTGAGATGATGAGAAAGTCTTGCAGATGTCGAGTTGGTGTTTGTGGTGCTTGGTTTCCATGTGCTTCTAAGAAAATTTGAATAAAAGAGTGTTCAATGTTGTAGAGTTGTGTATTGGTTTGTGCTCCACATTTCTTTTGTATTGAATCTATGTTTGTGTGATTTGGATTTGTTGATTATAGGTGTTCAGAGATGTCATATCCAAAATTTCTTGTTCTAGATCATTTGGAAGAGGAAGTTGTGTTCACCAATATGTGTACTGTGAAGTAGTGTTATTTGGGAGAAATGGAATTGATCCACATCTATTTGCATTGTGGTTTATAGTCTTGTAGATATGGGACATGTCTACAATGTCTATATCTATCTTTCTTTAGAGTTGTTAGATTTTTGGTGTTTCAAAAGGTCAGATTCATAAGTTGTAGTCTGTGGAAGGTTAATTGGTTGTACATAATGAATATATTCTTTAGGTATATGAAGTTACGAAAGTTGGATTTTAGGGTGTTGATGGGATATTCCAGAGTGATTTTGAGTGTTGTGTGTGGTCCACAAGTCATCTTTAGATTTGATGAAACATGTACTTAAATTTTTAAGGGTGTTAACATAGGTTTGATCGACTTGGCATGTTAGCACTAACTATTAATATTCTTCAATGTTCAAGTGGAAGCATGGTGTAGTGTGTCAATATAGATTTGGGTCTAAGTTAAGTTGTATTGTGGTCCACCACTTCTTTCCATCGTGGAAGTGTTTAGTGCTAACCTATTTTGAATTTTCATATTTGAGGTGGATAGCTGACCTTGTAGATTGTTTTCAAGGTTATAGGTAGTATATGTGTGTGATGAAGAGTTGTGTGGCATGGATGTGGTGTGAAATGTGTTGAGGTGCAAAATTTGATTAAATGTAGCGTGAGATTTAAAAATTCTTAGAACTACTGAAAGTAGTGGGCGAAAGGTGGCTACATTCTTTAGAGTACTTGATGTTATTAGAGGCAATGAGCTGAAGGTTTCAGATGGTCTAAAGTTGTAGTGGTGGATCTTTTTTCTTGCTTCGATATGGATTTCTCATTGTAACAATGTTCTTTCTTCTTTCTAATCTGCTACTGAGCTCTTCTTTTTTTGGGCAATGAGCCTATTGTATTCGGTGTTGCAATTACTTTATATTGTGATTTAATCCTCACTATGGTTTTTCCCTTCTTAGGTTCTCCACGTAAATCTTGTGTTCTATTGTGCATGGTGTTTGATGTGTTTCTATTTCATTTGTTTACTTTCATGAATAATTTGATTAGAGATTTTAGGGATCTGAATGTTAATAATGGTTTTGATGTTTTAATGTACAACCAATTCACCCCTCTCATTTGCCTTGTGCATTCAACATGTTAAAATATTTATTTGCTAAATATTATTGTAACATTGCTAGTTAAATGAGTGGATTTTATATCTTGTTACAAAATAAAAGTTATGGAATAGAGCAGGTTATATACATTAGTATGTTCTTTATAGTTTCATATTTACGTTCTTAAAGATGAAATAGGAAAAGTTCCATTTGTCAACATCACTATTCATATGAGTCTCTTGTATTGCTCTAGAGAAAAGTTGGAGCCAAAGCCTCCTTGAAGGCCTAAATATATATTTGTATCTTCTCTTGTATTTTCACAAACAAATAATGGATTTCTTTAAATGTAAAGGAGAGGGCTGGATTATGGAGGATTAAATATGCATATGAAGAATAAGTATACTAAATGGGTAATATTTGGAAGAAATAAATATACATATGAGTCATGACATTGCCCATGTCATTTCATTTCATTACAAAAGAAAATTCTAAGTGGTATTATAGTTTAAAAATTAGAACTTGAAAGTAAATAAATAAATAAAAATTATTGTGATTTTATCTTGTTCAAGATTTTATATTTTTAGCTAAATAATGACCAAAGTTTAAACTATGATAAAGTTTGCTTCCAAAGTTTTAGATACATATTGATGCATTTAAATTCAACCTTAAATCAATTTATTTTAAAGTTAAAACAAGCTTGATCATAAAATCAAGTATACAAAGAACAAGGAAAACTAATTTAATACAAAATTAATTTTATTTAAAAAAAGATTTGAAGAATATAATCATCTACTCCTTTTTTTAATAGAATGAATATATATTTATGCGTAATTAAAATGACATTTTTTATTCCTAAAAATTATATCCATTTTACATATCATATGTATTATTATACAATCATATATAAAACAAAATATATTTTATATTAAAATATATATTATATATAACAGTAAACTAAATATATTATAATAATAATTTTAGAACTTATCAAATAGAAAAAAAGAAACAAAATAAAATTAAGAAAATAGTGACAGCCGCCAAGGTTAAACCCTGCAGCCGTGCCCTACCTCAGGAGCGAGGCTCCCAAGGGTCGCGCCCCCGTGGGCCAAGGCGAGAGGTCCGCGGACCCCTGTGGGAGGCCCTCGGCTTTCTGTGAGGCTGAGACACCGCCTCCCTATGGTTAGTGAGCGGTGTTTATATCGCCTGCTAAAACTTATTATTAAATTTTATATAGGTATATATAAAAAAAACAGAGGAGCTTCCAGTCGTTGAAGTTGCAAAATCTTATTAGCAAATTAAAATCTAATCTGGAAGGACGATGCTTGTACAGAGCAGATCGAATTCATAGTTTCGCAATAAATATTTAAAGGAAATGAAAGATATGTAAACATACATATAAATAGATATATTATAAATGTTTATTAAATGGGATCTGCATATAACAGGCTGCAATAAAATAAATAGAGGTGATCATAGAGAAATAACAATAAGAAAATAAATAAATAAATACACTTAATTTTCATATGTATAAACTTTGCTCTTCATCTTAGAGCTCTCTTCATCTCTTCCTTCAAACCTGTGTAGAAGTGATAAAATTGATTCACATAAATTTTCTGCATAAAATCGTATGTTCTGGAATTTTTATTTATATGCATACCTAGTTGTGCATAACTAAAGGTGAATGAACAGGCATTTAAATTATTATGCAATCAGATTAACTGGAAGTTTTTACAGAGATGAAAATACAAATTTCCATATATATATTTCGGTGTGTATTCGTGCAGCAGATTGAAATGGTTGGGCAAAGAGAAAACCAAACCGGAGAGAGAAGAGAAATTAAGGATAAAAAATAGATTGCCAATGCTTTTCTCCATGAACCTGCACAATGACCATTTTTTTCTCTCTATCCCAACCGCACCATATTATCTCTCTCAGGGGATTTCAGACTAGAAAGAATATGAGAATAATAGTTCGAATTGTCGTGAGTGGTTTAGGGTTTTCGGGTAAGTATGGAGTTTCCCTCCCATCTGGCTTTTCAAAATGAACTTCAAAGTTTATCAAAAATGGGTTAGACATCATAAAGTACATCTGAGTTGGTCTAATGGTGGAGAACTTGTATTCTTGAAAGAGAGGTCACAAATTCAAAACCTGTAGGGTGTAAGGTATGTGCACCTCGTATTGTAGAGCATGAGTTTAGTGCCTCCAAAATGTTATAATATTAATGATGATATTAAATGTTTGGAATTAACATTTGTATTCATAATAACAAGAAGAAGATTAGTATTGGCATTTTTATTAGAAGGAAATTTTTATTAGTGACTGTATTAAGGTTATTGTTGATAGTGATGAATATTAATAATAATATAAATTTGAATATTCAATGTTAATAATAAAATTAATAATAAGGCCATCATATGTTGATAAGGATATTATTAATATTATTAACATCAATAATAGTGGTGATTATTAATGCAAATATTAATTTGGGCATTGAGTGCTCATATTAATATTAAATAGGGTAACACAATAGATATATCTTTAAATCTTAATATTGGTATTAGGACTCCAAAAGCAAAATTTATATGATTAATAAAAAAATAAATATAATGTGTTAAGTTGTGTTAAGAGGTAATATCAATTATCAATAGTAAAAGTAAAAGAAAACAAAGAAAATTATATGCATACATACAGACATATATATACATACATATGTATGTATCTATAGATATATATGTGTAGATATATACACACACATACATATACACACACATGCACACTTACATATATATATTGTGGAGCATGAGTTTAGTGCCTCCAAAATGTTATAATATTAATGATGATATTAAATGTTTGGAATTAACATTTGTATTCATAATAACAATTAGAAGATTAGTATATACACACACATACATATACACACACATGCACACTTATATAGTGTTAACCATAGTGTAAGGTGAGACATTCAAAATCATAAATCATTCCTTTTATGTTAACATCTATATGGAGTATAATGCTACTATTGATGTTACCAATATGATACAAATATGATACAAATAAAATAAAGTGAAATAAACATTTTAAATAATCAAGTAATCATGGAAAGAGTAAGTAATATAGCTAATAATCTAAGGATGAATTGTGAATAAGATATTTGAAAAATAAATGGGAGTGTTAGCAAGAGGATAAGATTTTCCTAGACCAATAACTCAAATGCTCAAAATTAACACCATGAGTCATTCTATGTTATATTAATGGGTATTAAATAACCAATTAGTCTATATGCAATTATGATAAGAGTTAAGTCAATTATGATGATGAGTAAAGTTCTAAGTAACCAAATATTAGATGTAAATGCTATTAGAGTCTTAGTCTTAAAGAGATGATTAAAAAAAAACTGGTTCAGTTTTCTTAGTGAAAATTTTGGGCATGACAATCACAAACTACAAGTGGTTTATTAAAACCAAAGACAAAAAAATGACACCATAATTGACTTAAATTCTCATTCCTAAGTTGGTCATGGTGTTCTTAGCTAAAAATAGAAGATTCTCTTACAATTCTTATAACCTATCATAATGTCTATCATAGTTGACCCTTCAATTTGGACACTCTATTTTGGTATATTCAAATCCACTTAAAAATATCTTATGACTTGTCATAATATTGGTCAAAATTTCAATGTTACTTCCTTATAATCATGCCTTTACACATTATAAAAATTGTCATAAGTAACTCTCATCATATGATATCATAAGATGCTCCTACACATCCTAATGATATTAGATGTTCTTACAACCTCTTACATTCCTTTCAAAATATTTGAGACTTGACAAACAATAACAATACAAAATAAAATGTTTCATTTCCCAATATAACATCAAAATATTAAATAAATACAAATAATTAATAAATTATTAAAACATAAAATTGGGACTACTTTTCCAACAAATATCAATACAAAACTTATTACTTATCATATAATTTTTGAGTATAAATATGTTGTAAACAAATAAATCTAGAGTTAGTAGAGAACTCATTGTGATCAAGCCAACTTTATAAAAAGATTAAAAAAACACAAGTAGAAATAAAAGGATTAAACTCTTTGTATTTGATTGGTTAAATGACTCATAGTTCATTTACTGTGATATATATATATATATATATATATATATACACAACATGGTGATAAAATGGTAGTTCTATACGTTGAGAAGGCAAAGATATATGAAGGCAGATTTTATTCAAATAAAAAGTATATTTCACCTAATTACTATTATTTTTCTTGGGCATAAATCAAACACTAGTGGCCATCAATTGTTGGGATATCAGAAATTTCAATGGACTGGATTGCCAATCTTCTTTTCCAAAGTAAAATTTCCAGTACCTTCGAAAAGTCCATTGCCGTTTCTTGAATCTCAAGAAGTTTTGCAGTAGCCTCCAAAAGTCGGTTGGTGTTTATATAATCCCTATGACAATCCCATGAACTTCTAAGAACAATGAAACTCTTCATCTTTGAACTTGCTTGGAAGCTCTCCGTGACCCAAAATGCTAAGTGGATTTATTCCCTTTACTTTGCTATAAATGGAAGGATCTCTCATGCATGTGTAAGCTGCATCGATCAATGGCAAGGCGCGCAGGGCACCAGCATACCTTCGTCTTGTACAGGGGCCTCTCATTATACAAATGCAGGCGGTGCAGAGAATATGGAGGCAACTATGGATTTAAGTGCAACAACACAGATCACTCAAACTGCCAGTTTGTTCTACACAAAGGGTGCGCCCAACTCTCCAAGGTCTTCACGGCCCCTGTTTACAGCCCGGATAGTTTTGCTTTCCAAGCAAACTCTGCGCACGAAACGTATATCTGCACAGCCTGTGAGAAAACGATCAAAGGTTGTTTTTCTAGAGGGAGTAATTCTCCCCACATGAGGCTTCATCCCCCCTGTATCAACCTTCCTTCGTAGGTGGATTCTCCATCTCATCCTCATCCGTTGGTTCTTGTTTCTGCCAGAGGACGCTACACTTGCAGGCGTTGCAACAAACGGAGAAATCGGGTTTGGAGATATCAATGTGAGAAAAGTGCATGCAAGTTTGTTGTGGATTTGCATTGCGCAAAACGTGACATCCATGGAATTCCAATGACCCGCAGAGATATTACCCATGTGGTAGTTGTTACTACACTCATTATCCTCCGCCTTGTCGGAATTTTCGTACCCTGTGTTGGTGGTATTGTTGGGCAAATTGTAAGCGGGGTTGCTGGCAATGTGGTAGAGACGGCGAGTCAGGCTGTTGGAGTTGTTGCCCAGGTTGCAGAACATGCGACTCACAATTTACATGAAAATGGAAAACACAGTAACTTCCATGAAAATGCATAGTATCTTGGATTATTGTATTGTGTTTCTTAGGGCAGGTTCCTATGCAGCTGCTAGTCAAAAAGGGCAGGTCCTCATATCGCTGTTTAGCTTATTTTGGCTAGCAGTCACTACTCAACTTATTTAGGAGTTGTTTGTGGAGCTTATGGTTCCATGAATGTTCAATTTTTCTGCTTATTTTTATGCCTGCTTAAATTTGTATTGTGCAATAAAAAAGTTAGAAAAAAAAAATGAAAACAAATATTAAAAAAGAGGGAAAGAAATTTGTGAATTAAGTGGATTTTTAACAATATATTTATTTCCAAACTGTCCCCCCTCCCACTCTCCGCCCCCACTTTTTTTCCATGGCGTATTTTCAATTCCTAAATAGTAGTTGGTCCATTAAAATAGGAAAAAATTCCAAATTATCCTTTCCCTACAATCAAATTTATGCATGGGAACACTCCCACTGCTTAAATTCAAGCAAAAAAAAAAGTGTTGGAAGACTTGTTTGAGAAAGGGATTATTAGGAAAGTTTGGAGTGAGTGATTAACTCCACCCACAATGTAATTGTTTGGGTCTATTATCTTGGTATATCACTTTTTTATTTTTATTTATTTTTTATTTTTAAAATGAGATGGTATTAGTTTTGCATATTCATATTTATCATTTGATTGGATTTGTTTATATGTGAGAAAGAAGATAAATAGATTTTAAAATTAATTTAGAGTAAATAAATGATTAAATAAGTCAATCATTTAATTTTGGAACTTTTGCAGTAGGATTGATAATGTTATTGAAAATAAAATTAAAAAATTAATTAATTTAAATAATTGTATTTAGTTAAAAATTTGATGAAAACATGTTGTGATATATGTCACTATTTGATTTGACAATTTGTTAGGATCCTCTATGATGTTAGATCGAACACTTTTGAAGTAGCAAACTCTCAATATATAACACCAATTCACCTATGTGACTTCTAAGCTAGTCTTTGTTTGAAGAATCTAAATTTAGACTATACATTTAAACTTCACTCATTTCAACTCCTATAATCTACTCATGTTGATGTTTGAAATTTTGCATATAAAAGAGAGTTGTTAATAAACACTATTTAAGAGCTTGATAGATTAGGGTTGTTCTCCTTTGGTCAAAATCATATTAGTTATTTAATGGTTTGGTAAAAAAATCAATATAGTAAGAAAACATAAAACAATGTCTAAGTTGTTTACAAATATTTTTACTATAATGTTAATGTTCTATGATGTGCTCAAACAATAATATTATGATGCTTAGATGGATGATATATTTCTCTTCAATGGTTTCAAATGTGTTAGGATTGTTCTTAAATACAAAACCCTAACACATAATTTAATAATTAGTGTGTTTATATGGACACATAAAATTGAGGGTATAAATTAAAATTGAAAATTTGACAATGAGGAGTCACTTCTACACTCATAGATTTGAACTAGCTCAACTCTATGATAATGAATGTATTAAATGAGCTAGAAAATTGGTCCCTAAGATTGAACACTAATAGAATTAGATATTGATCATGCTATTTCCTTAGTTTTTCATTGAATTGTGGCACTTATGCACTAGTTGTTTATAAAGGATAAAATGATAAAAACGGGTCCAAAATGAAAGGGAAATTTGTAGGGTAAGAAATTTTTACTAGATTAATATTTATGTGAAATTTAAGGTGTAATTTTAATTTTTTAGTTGTTACATATGAATAGCAATGTGATAAATGTGTACCTTAGTATTAATGAAGATGAGATTATATTAGTTTTTGTAGACAATTAATACTTGAGTTCTATTTTTAAATCTAAGATGAGTAAAATAAGATGACTAATATCTCAAAGTGTGATGATATTTTCTATAAACTTGATCTAGAAGCACTATTGATACCAAATATTCCTAATTTTTATTTCAAGTCTTGTTTAAAGTTTACTAAATAAAAACATAAAAACTTATCAATCAATTTTACAAATCAATAAAACTTAAAAAGTAAAAAAAATAAACTTAAAATATAAATATTTTAAAATCAAAAGAAATTGAAATAAACTGCTATTAATTGCTTTTGAAGATAATTTAAAATATTACTAGTTACTTTCAAAAAACATTAACCTTAAAAATAGAATATCAATAATCTGCATCTAAAAATAAATAAAACTATAAAAGAAATAAATACAAAATATTAATCTAAATCTATTTAAAAAAAATTAAAATAATTGATTTATTTTAAAGTTTTGAAATTATTTTAAGAAAAAAATTATTTATCTAATTTATAAGAAAATTAATTTCAAATTAATTTAAAAAAAAATTAAATCACTTCAATTACAAAATTGTTGGTAATTAAATTGAAAATTAACTTACTTAAAATTGTTCAATATTATTTTTTCCAATTTATCCAATTCCATATAAATAAATAAATTCCATATTTAATTATTACCAACTTTACAAAATTATTTATAAATATTAATTATATTATATTAAGTTTATATCAATATTTTTTTAATTATAAAATAAAATTAAATTAAACCATCACATATTAATTGTTTCATATATATTAAATCAACATTATTTAAATCGTGATATATTAATAAATTAATTATAATATTAGTATGTATATTATTAACTAAATTACAAATTAAAAAAGAAAATTAAAAATTTATTTAATTTTTAAAAGCAGCCACCATAATTTCCCATACTATTGAAAAATATATTTTTATTTGCATTACAAAATTTTTATTTTATTTTTAATGTGCATGACCTCTTGTTCCCATACAATTTATGCCACTCTCTACCCTGTAAAATGTTTTATTCCCATGTTACAACTCCTATTATTGACATTTAATTTTTATTAATAAAACATACAAATTCAATAGGAGTGTTATGGCATGTGGGAATAAAACATTTTACAATAGGGAATAGGGAGTGGCATAATTGTATGGGGAACAAGAGGTCATGTACATTAAAAAAATAAGAATAATTTTTTTTTTTTGTAATGTGAATAAAAATATATTTTTCAATAGTATGGGAAATAAACAGTGTACATAAAAATTAAAAAATGCTTACTTTGCAATGTGAATAAAAATGTGCTTGTTTTCTTTAAAGTTTGTAGGTAGTTGTTGTAATGGTGATCATATAGAACAAGAGTGAGATGATTACAATTTATTTAGGTTTCAATTAAAGTTGGGTTTATGATTCAATTAGATGTAGAGTTCAATTAGAATACCCTAAGATTAGGGATCATTTAAGATTTCATTGAGTATGAATAAATAAAACTCAAGAAAATAAGATTGTAGTTAAAATTAATCTAAAAATTAAATTTAGAGTTATATATTATATAATTAATCTAAAAATTAAGTTTAGAGTACCAAAAGTACACGAATGGAGAAGGAAGGGAAAAAAACACAAAATCTAGGACATTATATACAATGAAATGGGTTGATCCTAAGGTTTGGCTTGGTCCTTATTAACCACGATTAATTTAGCTGAGGTTTACAAGTTTGAGCGGTTGAAAAGAACTATAAGAATTTCCCTAATGGAATCCAAAAACCAATGTAATTGGCCAAGTTCAAAATGTGTAATCTTATTAAAAAGGTGGGTTTGCTTAATTAAATATATTGTTATTTTTATTTATTTTTAATTAGAAACTATTTCAAAAATCCTGCATGCAAGAAATCGTGGCTCTTTCGCTGACTAATGGATTTTTTTATTTTATATTTTATAGGATCCATTGCATGGAAAGTTTCAAATCATCTTTAGTTGTTTGTTAAGAGCTAATCATGGTGTAATGTGGTATCTATGATATTTCGCTCTCAATGTTTCAAATATTTTTGACAAAAAATTTCAAGTTAATGGAATAATATAAATATAATTACAATATATTATGAAAGAAATATAATTGAATATTTATATTATTTAATAAATATTAATATAATATAATATATTAAATAATGCAAATATTTAATATCATAAAATATAATATAAGATTACAATTAAGGATAGGTAAAGTTACAATTTACTTGGAGTTTTAATGAGGGTTAGGTTTAAGATTCAATTAGGTTTTGTAGTTTAGTTAGGTTATAATAGGAATATATAATAAATATTAATATAGTTATATATAATATAAATTAATTTAAATATAATATTAATATAATATAAAAATAAAAATAATATAATATAATATAATATAATATAGGATTATATTTAAGATTAGGTAAAGGTTATAATTTAATTAAGTTTCAATTAGGTTGACAATTCAATTAGGATATGGTTAGGGGTAGTGATCATTTAGCATTAAGGTTAAATTTGGTTTTATTTAAGTTTAGGGTTATATGTTATATAATTATAATATGGTTCAATTAGGTTTAGTATTCAATTATGATCAAGTTTATAGTTCTACGATCATAATATAAATATAGTAAAATATAATAAATATTAATATAGTTAGATAAATATAATATAATGTAAATAATACAATAGTATTATGATTAAGGCTATGTAAGTGTTACGATTTACTTAGGTTTCAATTAAAGTTACCAATCATTAAGGGTTATATTATGGTTAGAGGACATGTTACATTTATGGTTATACTTCTAGGATAAAATGTTAGGATAAAGTTACAATTAGGACTACTCTTAAGATTAGGGTTAAATTAAGGTTAATTTAGGGTTAGGGTTATTTACTATATAATTATATAAGGGTTCAATATGAATTAACCTTCAATTAAGGTCTTAGGATAGATTGCAGGTTATAGTAACATTTAAGGTTACTATTAGGTTTAGGGTTATAATTTAATGGATAAAGCTTGGGGTTAGAGAAACGCTAAGATTTGTGTTAGGGTTAGCACTAAATTAATGTTTAGTTAGGATTAAAGTGAAAATAAGTTTACATTCAATTAATATTATTATTTAATTAGCTTGACGATTAAGGTTTATTTATGTTTTTAAAAAATTATTTTTATATTTTAAGATTATGTATAATTTATGGATAAAACTTGAGTTTTGAGTTACAATAATATCTATGTTAAGGTAAGCACTAAAATATAATTTAACTAGAGTTAAAGTGTAATTTTAATATAGTATAATAATATAAAAAATATATAATATATTAAAATTAGTATAATATAATATAATATATTAAATATTATCATTTTTTTTTAGACACTTATATGTAATAAAATTTTGAAAATAAATCAATAGGGGTAACTAGAAATTGAAGAGATAAGAGTAGAGTAAATAAAGACAATGGATTGAATTTTAAAAACAAGAGTTGCACACAACAAAGTTCCTATCAAAAAGTTATAGAATAGTTATGCTTTAATATGTTGTGATTAATAAGTTTTAGCAACAATGTTGATAGAACAAATAAATAATCAATTAATCAACGAAATTGCATCTCTACTTTACAAAATTTAAATATGAAAATAATAATATTTTGTAAATGAATTTATGTAACAATTTTTTTTTAAAATTAAGTTTAAAAAATTGCATCTCTACTTTACAAAAGTTAAATATGAAAATAATAATATTGTGTAAATGAATTTATGTAACAAAATTTGTACATTTGATTGGCTAAAAAACAAACTAATAATCATTGTTTAAGCACATGGTGGTGCCTATAGTTCCTTTGGCAGGAACTAATAATTGGAAACAATCACTTCATTAAAAAGTGGAGTAAAAAAGGAAAGAGATGGGTGTGCACAAGGGATCCAAGTGGTTCACTGTGATGTCATGGGCTACAAATGTGGAAGATGAATGGTCATCATTGTAGAATTAGCTCAAGGAGTCCCTACCCTGGGATCAACAGGATCAACATCAAGGGTTTGGTCAGGGGCAAGGAAATGGGAGCCTTCAAAACAAAGGAAATTGGTGTAACCCTAGAAGGTGAGGGCTCCCTTAGATCGCAGGATGGAAAAATGAATGTGGGTGAATTCCTGAGCACAAAACCATAGAAAAGAAGCAAAGGATGGTGCTGATGTTAGGGCATGGGGGGAGAAGGAAAAATGGGTGGGTGTAGGATTGGTGAAGGAAGAGTATTAGGGAGCAACAAGACAATGCAAAAGGGCATAAATTAAAAAAGAATAACTAGAAGGAAGCATTAGGGAAATAAAAATGGGAAGGAGCTGAGGAGTGGAGCTCAAATGAGGGAGTTGGTCAGAGTAGACAAAAGATCCTAGGCTAAATAAGAAAATTTTGAGACAAGGTAGAGGAAGGAATTGTGTAGCCCAGGTGATTCTGAAAATTGTGATAGAAGTTGAGAGATTCAGATTGGAAGATAATGCAATCTTCACCAAATTACGAAGTTATGAATGCATCAAGACACAAATGCGACAATGGTGGGAGGAGAAGTGGCCAAACAAAGTAAGCATTAAATTTCTCCAAAATAGCTTCTTCCTAATTGAGTACGAGTTGGTCGATGTAAAACAAGAAGTTCTAGTGATGAAGGAACTGCAGATGGATGGGTTTGGCTTCTACTTCAAAATTTGGGTTGGTCATTTTGATTTGAAGAATCATACTCTAGATAAAATGATGGTTTGGGAAGATTTAGAGAATTTTCCAACCTATTTTTGGTCGCAAGATGCCCTAGAGTGTATTGGAGAGGACTTGGGGCTAGTTATAGGGTTAGATGAAGAAGCCTTATGGGAAGGAAATGAGGGCAAGATGAGAATCTTAATTGAAGTGGTGTCTTGGACTTCTCTTTAGGAGGAAATATAATTGATCCATAAATGGGAGAGATGGCAGCAAAAGGTAGAATGGAAAATGTCCCAATGCTAGTTAATAGTATCGAGGATCTAGAAAAGGAATGGCTTCAAATAGATGAAATTTATGGATCAGAAAGGAAAAAGAGTTGTAGAGTTAGGGGAAGGTACCTCGAATGAGGGATTCAATAAGAAGAGCAAAGGTAGGCCAACTCAAAAGGAGCCAAAGTCTACATTGGAAGTGAATGGTGAGATTTTCTTTGCCTCTAGTGATGGTGGACAAGGTCTAGGTGTAGGGTTTATCTTGGTAGAACATATAGAGAAATGAGGACAAGAGGAGTAGACCAGAGATTTAGCAGCGCAGTCTCATGAGCTCCATGATTGGGAAACTCTACTAGAGGTTGAAAATGAGTTTAGACAACTATCGGGGGTTCTACCATTGAATTCCTTAGACAAAAGGGAAGTAGGGAAAGAATCAACACAGAAAGAGCAAGGGTGGGAAGAAGAGAAAAATTTATAGATCATCCCCTATGGAGAGTTGGTGTGGGGTGAGTAGGAGGAGGTAAAGGCGTTGGAGGGTTAGATTGAGGAACCTAAGCCAATAGAAAAGGAGTTGGATATTGATATGCAGCTTAGGGAGGGAGTAGGGGAAGAGGCATCAATTGAAGGAAAGATCGGTGGCAAGAAGAAATTGGGGGTCAAAAATATCGACATAATGAAGAGCACCACGGACTATGGGGAAAGGAAGAAGGTAGGTGGGAAGATGAATGAGGAAAATAGGTCAATGGTAGGAGAGGCTTCAAGCTAGCAGGAGATCACCATCCATATCAAATTAGGGAAGGGTGCTACCCTTCCTGGGGTCCAATGAGGATTAAAAGATGGAATGTTAGGGGCTTAAATGACTCCTTAGGAATTTATTAGAAGAGAAAGGGGCAGAGATAACTTTGATATGGGAGTATAAAATGAATAATGAAGAGGTAGGGAGGTTGAAAGTAAAATTGAAGTCATGGAAAATATCCATGGTGCAAGTGACAGGTTCCTCGGGTGGGCTCATCACCATGTGGAGCCTCAGGTGATGTTGTTGGAAGAAGTGATGGTAAGTAGGTGCTAGCTGCTAAGAAAAGTAAGGAGTCTACATTCAAGTCTAACCTTCATCCTAATAAATATATATGGGCCCTCAAACTACATTCAAAAGAGAAGAATTTGGCATGAAATAGAAGATTTCATTGTTTCCTTAGGGAATCATTTTGTGTCTTGGGAGGCAACTTCAATGCAATTCTAAGGGCAGATGATAAGTGTGGAGGGGTGGTGAGGAAGCTACAAGCATAGGTAGATTTTGAGGACTTTGTAAACCAAAACTTCTTGATGGAAATTTAGTTGGCGAATGGTAGCTACACTAGGACAAATTGAAGACATGGCTTTAGTAGCATTGTGGAGAGGTTGGATAGTTTTTTCTTCACAAGAGATCTCATGACATTCCCTTTCATGTCGGAAGGGATTATACTTCCTTTCTCAAAGTCAAACCACTATCTAATATTGTTGGATGTTGTTGGGAAATGAAAAATTGAATAGAAGTCCATTCAGGTTTGAGAAGATGTGGTTCAAAGATCTGTTTAGTTGGTGAATGGTAGCTACACTACAAAAAATTGAAGACATGGATTTAGTAGCATTGTGGAGAGGTTGGATAGTTTTTTCTTTGCAGGAGATCTCACGACATTCCCTTTCATGTCGGAAGGGAGTATACTCCCTTTCTCAAAGTCAAACCACTATCTAATATTGTTGGATGTTGTTGGGAAATGAAAATTTGAATAGAAGTCCATTCAAGTTTTAGAAGGTGTGGTTCAAAGATCCATCCTTCTTACAAAAGGTGGCAGAATGGTGGAAAAATGAAAAGGTGACAAGAAATGAACTGTTCAAGATAATAAGCAAGTTGAAGGGCTTGAAGAAAAAGATTATGACTTGGAATAAAGATAGTTTCAGGAACATTTTTGAGGAAAAAAGGAATGTGGAGGTAGAGCTATGTGAGGTGAATGATCGCGTCATGACAAATGGGATGAGTGAAGAGATCTTTATGAGAGAAAATCATTTGAGGGAGTGGGAAGAGTTTTGGTAAGAGAAGAGATCTTTTCGCATCAAAATTCATGTGAAACCTTGGTGCGTGAAGGGGACCATAATTCAAAAAAATTCTACAACTCAGTCCATGGTAGAAGGGAAGCGAATAGAATCTTGAGCTTGGAGAAGGTGGATGAGGGATTGGTGGAGGGCCTAGAGGGTGTGACCAAGGAGGAGCGCCAACTTCTTGAATATTCCTAATGACTGGGAAGGATCTAATTTGTAGGCACAAAGGGAAATGTTGTCAATAATTCTACCCTTGGTCACTAAGGAACATAATGAGCAGCTGCTAAAACCCTTCAACATGGATGAAGTGAAGAAGGTGGTGTTCCAGCTCCATCCGAATAAGGCTACTGGGTTGGATGGCTACCTAGCATGTTTATTCCAAGCTTTCTAGGAGGTCATTAGTTAGGAGGTGGTGGATTATTTTGAAGAATCCAGAGTCTCAAGAAGGATACTATAGGAGGTCAAGAACACATTTGTGGCTTTGGTTCCAAAGAAGGAGAAGCCAACAACATTAGATGACTTCTGGCCAATTGGATTGTGCAATACGTTATACAAAATTCTAGCGAAGATGATGGAAAATAGGTTGAAGTGACTTTAGACTTGCTTCATCCTTGGCAAGTAAATTTTTGATGGGATTGTCATTGCACAGGAGGTTATTCATTCACTCAAAACAAGTAGGAATTTGTGTATACTCTATGTGAAGTTGGACATCAAGAAAGCTTATGATCAGGTGGACTGGCAGTTCTTGTGCAAGGTTCTTAAGGCATTCAGCTTTGAGAGGTAATGGGTATGTCAAGTGTTCATATGTATACCTACCCCATGCTTCTTAATCCTAGTGAATGGTGTTCTTTTGGTTTCATTGAGGCTTCGAGGGGGTTGTATCAAGATGATCTGATGTAACCCTTTCTTTCTATTTTGATGGTAGAAGCTCTAGGAAGATCTCTTAATTTGGTAGTCTCCAGAAATGTGTTCAAAGGCATACAGGTGACCAATAGTTTGTCAACTATGTCACATCAAAATTTCATAGATGACATGCTGCGCTTTGGGTCCCCATGTAGACATGAGACCTTGGCTTTGAAAAACATCTTGAAGGGATATTCTTTCACTTGTAGGAAATAGGTGAATAAAGCTAAGTCATAGATTTTCTTCCTAAACACAAAATAGAGGGTTGCGATGCAGGTGGTGGCGATTCTAAACTTCAAAATTGGTAAGCTTCCAATGACTTATCTGGGCCTACCTATGGAGAAAGGGGTGAGGTCTGGAAAGTTATGGGATCTAATGATGGAAAATGTGAATAATCGGCTATCATCTTGGGGAGGTAAGTGGCTTTCATCAGTGGGGAGAATTGTCATGATTAAAGTGGTAGTGTCCACACTTCCAATTTATCTTTTGTCCTATTTGGCATTATTGGGTTGCAAGGCATCACAGTTGAATTAGAGCATGAGAAGATTCTTTTTGCAAGGAGCATCTGATCAAAGGAAATTTCCTTTGATTTCCTGGGAGATGATTTACAAATCAATTAATAGAATGGGGGAGTGGGAATTAGAGACTTAATGAAACAAAATAAGGCATTGGAGGTGAAGCTGGTGTGGAGCATGCATTCGTACAATAAGGCGAAGTGGGCTAGAACATTGCAAAGAAAGTACTTGAAAGATGATAATGCGAGGAGCATATTGTTAACATACAAATTACCAAGTGGATCAAGGGTGTGGAACTTTATAAGAGCATGTTGTTTGATCATATTGGATCACCTCTCTTGGGATATACAAGATAGGAGATCGACAAGATTCTGGGATGACTCGTGGGGGGATTTATGAGCTTAGATATTTGTCTAGGGTTAGAGCAGTCAAAGGCTATTCTTTTCCAAGCTTGGGGACATCTTACAATGCAAGACTACTTGGTGGAAACCATGGTTGATGGCGTGTCAAAGTTTTCTTGGAAGCATGTAGCTCTTGGGTTGATAGCTCTAGATGAAGAGAGAAAGCTTAAGGAAGAACTAGGAAAGAGATCAATTTTGATTCACGCTAGGGAGGATAGGTTGGTTTGGATTGGGTCAGTGTTTTGTCTATATGTGGCCAAAGATGGGTATAAAGTGTAGGTGATCGACTTGAGGAACCTTCGATGTTGCCATTGCATCTCTGTTGGGATCATTTTTTCTTGCCAAAAGTTGGGACCTTTGCATGGGTGGCCATTAATAAGAAAATACTGATGGTGGACAATTTGGATAATGTACAGAAAGGAAGAGGAGGATGTCGATCATCTCTTGGTTGGATGTCAATTTGTACAAATGTGCTAGAAATGGTTATGTGCAAGGCTAGGATGGAGTGGAGCTATTCCCAATGACATAAGAGCCTTATTCATGCCTTGGCCAATGTTGAGGAGGGGTTCTCTCTTTCACAAACTATTGATTGTTAATCCTTCTATGATGTTTGGGAATTATGGAAGGAGTGCAATAGAAGGCTCTTTTCTAATTGTGCACGAGAATTACCTGCATTTATTAATAGGTTGGAGGTGGTGATTGTAGAAGTGGTGAATGGAAGGATTGCAACCAAATCTCTAGAGGACTGGAGTTTTTCAGACAAGGATGTGAAGATGAGGAGTAGCTAGTTTGGACTGAACATCCCTAAGCCTATGGAACAATTGAGTAAGAGGAAATCAGAGGATTGGTGGAAGGTGGAGTGGACACCTCCTAGATAGGGCTAGTATAAAATGAATTTTGATGGAGCTTCCAAGGGAAACCTAAGAGCTTCTGGCTTAGGATGTTGAATTCGAGATGATTTAGGCTGGGTGGTGGCAAAGAAATCATCTCCTTTGTCGGTAGGGACCAACCCGGTGGCTAAGCTTAGAGCACTCATAACTGGTTTGAAGCTTTGTAGGAGTTTGAATTTAAGTGAGGTAGAGATTGAGGGAGATTCTTTGGTGGTGGTTCAAGCCTTTCAATCTGGTAGAATGGTAGATTGGAGATTGCAAGGCCTTTTGAAGGTGGTGAGTGAAGTTACGAGAGCTTTGTAGGAATATATTGTGAGGCACGTGTACAGGGAGGCAAATTAATTGGCAGATAGATTAGAAAATGAAGGAGTTGATGGGAACTCGATGAAAAGGATAAGGGCTTTGGGGTGATTGGGGGATGAAACATTTGTCTCCGGGTGTGTGCAAAAAGTTGAGTCCACTTTTTGGCCAAAATGTGGAAGTGTTTTTCTTGATTTTCAGAATTTGACACATTTGACCTTAAAATTTGAAGCACTTATAGATGAAATCTTTAAAAAAGTCACTAATCATAAAATGTAGTGCTTGGAGTCTAGTTTCTAAATATGTAATTTATTTCAATACCCAGATTGTACAAATTGAGTTTTAATAGGCATTTCTAAAAGCCACTGTTTAAAAGTCATTTTTTTTACCATACAATGCACGTGTACAACATCCATATTTTGACTTAAATTATCGTATTTTCTAAATCCTTTTGGGAAAATTTTTATGGCTCACTAAAGCTTGCTGATATTTTTTTGTAAATTTTTATTGATTTTTTTTTGTTAGTTTTTTATTAGGTAGATTTGTCGTTTTGAAAAATTGTCATGTATGACATGCATAAGATGACCTAAACTTATCATTTTTTAATTTTTTTATGTTTAAATTGAAAAGAATTTTCTGAAGTTTGTTCTCGTGCAATCCGTTTGTCAAAATGTTATGTTGATCAAAAGTTTTTAAAATGGTAAAAAATCCTGATATTTAAAGTTTATGGACCAATTTTATTAGAAATTAATTTAAAAATAGAAAAAATAATCCAATTGCAAAAAAATTTACATATTTAGAATCTACATTGTTTCATCTCAAATGGGTTTTAATTTCATTAGAAAATTCTGCAAAAATGGTCATTAGCCATATGTCCAAAGTCGATATTTTTCTTTGACATTGTTAGAACCTTCAACTTGTAGGTGAAACCAAGTTGAAGGCCTAGGTTTGGACTTCCAATAATTTTCCCGAACCAAAAACCTAGGCAAAAACCTAACCATAGAGTAAAAAAAAATTAAAATTTTAAAAAATGGGATCCCGATTATAAAACGAGATCTCGTTTCATAAATGGGATCCCGTTTCTAGGCCAACAACCCCCACATTCAATGCCGAAGAATGAGATCTCGTTTATAGTAAGTAGGATCCTGTTTTATTTATTTAAATATACTGCAAAAAATTACTGTGAAGTTTGCAACTTCACATGTACGGTCGAGAGCAGTAAAAGTAAATTATTTTTCATACGCTATTGTATTTACAAGTGGTGAACTTGATTTTTACTTGATTTTATCAAACAGGGCATCATCTACACCATTTTTGAAGTGGAATTGTGTTATTTTTGTGTTTGTTTGGAGGAACAAAAGGTTTTCAATTTGCAATATGGATTGAATTTTTCAAAGGAGGCATGAAGAAAACCATTTTTAAAGTGGAATTGTGGTACTTTTCTACTTGTTTTGAGGAACACAAGAGGAATAATTTTGTCCTAATAGGTATTCAACTTCCAATTTGGATTGAATTTTTTGAAGTATTTCACTCTTAACATTCATTTGTGCTTGAGAATTTTATAATTATGGGAGATAAAACTCGTAATAAGAGAAAGAAGACATTGACTCCTCAAGAAGTTGAAGCAAATAGAGAAAAAGAGAGACAAAGAGAAAAAGAAAGAAGAATGAGAATGAAATCAATGAATGATGGTGGAGCAACCAATTCAACAACTATTGAAGATGAAAACATTGAGGATACCATGGTTGTAGATGAAGCTAATTTGCAAGGAGTCAATTTGGAGAAGAATATGATTATACAAACAAGTTATACTCTGTCTTCAAATCCCTCTTTGAATGCTATGGAGAATGTTTCAATATGCACAAATCCAGGTACGTCTTCAAATCTGCATGTTAGTGAAATGGTAAATTTGTATGCAAAAGTTTTAGAAGATGTTGGACTTAATGATGTTGGCATTGACTATATTCAGAGAGATGAAACTTTTATAGAATTTGTTGAAAACAAAAAAGACAAATATTTTGTTTCAAATGAAAATCAAAATGATCATTTCCTTGAAAATAAAAATCAAAATGAAAACCGTTTTGTTGATGAAAATAAGATGAAAATGAAAATGAAAATGAAAACCATTTTTTTGATGAAAATTAAGTTGAAAATGTAAATGTAAATGAAGATGAAAATCTAGAATGTGATATTGAATTTAATGAAAATACTTTTTTTAAAATTGGAAGTGGTGTTTTTGATAATCTTCCTGGTCAAATTTCTTGGAGGAAAATACGAACACATGCGAATAGAATATACACCAAATTATTTTATCAACAAAAAATTGCATTTCAATGTCAACTAATGATGCAATTGATGAGAATGCAAAAAATGAGGAAAGTAATGAAAAGGTTAGGTTTTTATGTTAAACCAAAAAGAAAATATCAATCATTAAAACATGTTATGTCTACTATTTCTAGTTCCATTCAATCTATTGGGAAAAATAGTCGATCTAAAGATAAAAATGCAGCAAGAAGAGATATAACTACTACTATAGTTAATAAAGAAACTTTGAATAAAAGAATGGTAAGCAATATTAGTGAAGTTTTAAAAATACATCCTAAAACATTACTAAGAGTAGCAAAAAGAAGAGAAAGTATAGAAAATGATCCTATCAATCAATGTTGGAGTTTCAGTGGATGATTATCGAGGTTTGATATAAAATTGATTATTGAAATTAAATCTTTGATCAAAAAATATTGGCATGATAATACTAGGGTTTCATCTAATGCTAGAGATGTTTTAAAATTAAGGGCGGGGTCCAAAGTTCACGATCTTCACCCAAAACACCTATTAGATACAACACAAACTAAATTTTATATAAAATTTTGTAGTGATTTAGTGTTACCTGGTAATATTAAAATAAGTCAAAGGTGTTTTGAAAAATGTAAACCCTGGTATGTAAAAAATAATAAACAAAAAATATCTTGTTGTTGTAAAATACATGTTCAATTTCATTATTTTTATGATGTTTTTCGATATATACGTTGTACCTTGCATACTAACATGATTATACAAGATTTTGGTATTGATATGCCACCTGAAGCAATAAGAGAGTTTATTTCAGGTTTGTTTTGTGAAAAATCGAATGCTAAAATATTTTATTTAAGTTCTTGTATTTCTGGACAGTGCATTAACTGTGGAAATCTTTCATTTTTAAGAATTTGTTTGCATGAAAGTGTTGATCATGATTTTAGACAACAATTAGTAGATGTCAAAAGATTTAGGAATGTTCACTGTTCTTTGAAAGATGTAAAAATAGGAAAGCGTTGTGATTTAGTTATAGAAAAAGTTAGTGTGCATGCATTTATGAGTGAATTTTAGAATAAAATTGTACCAAAATATGTCGTGGACTATGAACATGCTCAATGGTTTGATGGCCAATTTCGCACATGTAGAAACACATTTCCAATTGGTACTATACTTTCAATGGTTGATTTTGTGAAGAATTATACTCTCGCTCTGCAAGAGGAAATTCAATCTCAATATTATAATTTAGTGCAAGTAGCTATGTTTGTCCATATTGTTTATAGACATATAAATGATAGCATTGAGGATGATAGAATTTTTTTGAGGGAGTATCATTTTTATTTGAGTGACAATTGGTTACACTCATCAAAGTTTGTTCAATATTGTTTTAGTATATTTTATAGAAATTTAAGAGAAAGAGGAATCCATATGAAAGAACACCTCATATGGTCAGATAATTGTACGGGGTAGTTCAAAAATGCTATAATGTTCTATTGGTTAAGTAGGGTTCACAAGGAACTTAATGTCCAGCATATATGGAGTTTTTTTGAAGCTGGGCATGGAAAAGGAGAACACTATAGAGCTGGTGCATGTGTCAAAAGAATTCTTTCTAGAGAACAATTAAAATTCAAGGATTTAGTAAAATTTAAAGATGCACATGAGATTGTGGATTGGTGTAATAGAAGATTATCTACACTTGGTTCGAGTGATTACTCTACAGCTCATCGATTCTTTTGGTTGGTGGAAGAAGAGAACATTGTATCTAGAGTTGATTGTGAGACAATTAGTGGATCTACTAAATGGAATTCATTTAGGAGTGCGATAGCAAGCACATGGACTATTTGGACAAGGGAGCTTGCATGTTTTTATCAGTTTTGTATCTCAGGAGATTGGGAAGCTTGCGAAAATACATAATGGGTTGAACAGTGGGAGAAAAGATCGTTGACACCTGCAGAAGCACATAATCAATATGAAAGAACTATTGAAGAAAATGATCAATTGTTTGCATCTGAAGATTATGACCATGTTTTAGACCTTGTACAAGAAGGTAATTTTAATTCAAATAATTTCATTTTATTTCACTTTATTAAGTTATTTTGTAATACTAAATTATTTATATGGATATGCACAAGTTATTAAATCAAATTTTGTTGGTAGGACATGTGTATGTTGTTATTGCACCTAAGGGGAATGAAGAGCAAACAAAATATTGGTTGGCTTGTTGTGTGGAAACTAAACATAATTTGATAACACCTCGAGAAGATGATGATGGCTTTCATTATCCAACAGGTATGGTGATCCCCTTAAGACACCTCCTTAAGCAAATTTTGATAACAAGTTTTAGATCCCCTTAAGCAATTTTTTAGAACAAGTCTTTGATCCCCTTAAGAAATTTTTTAGAACTTATTTGATGATGGTTTTTGAACATGTTTTCCAATAGGATCGGTGGTGGTTGTTGGCACTTGGCTATGAAAATAATTGAGAAGAAAGAATGGTCTACCTGCATTCGAAGACTATGAAACACATAAAAAGATTTTGCATTATTCACATTTGGTGGTGGCAATAAATATAAAACTAGAGCAGTATCGTGGAAGACCTTCAAAAAATTGCTATGGTCAATTTCTATGGAAGAGCATGAGGCAATCATAGATGCATTGCAAAAAAGAGAGGATGTAGATGGTACAATGGAATAAGTAAATACAGGTAAATATAGCTTTATTTTTATTTTTTCCTTTTAAATACATTAAATACATGTTTCAACATTGGTCAATTGTGTTATTAGTTGAAATTGATTTAAATTTTCCTTGTATACATCCTTAAGGCATAATCACAAAAAGAATCTAGTCCATGCAGATTCAACCTAGACAATATGGAATACTTGGTAAAAATAGGTAATTATTAGTTAAATTATATGTAAATACATGTTTTGATTACATATTGATATTGCTTGGACATTAATAGTTAAAATTTATTTATTGTCATTTTTTGTATCCTAAAGCCATCATTGCATTGATCTCATACTTTGAAAAAAAAAGGAGATGATGCCTGGATTCAACCTACAAACATGTGTGGAATACTTTTAAATGCATGTACTTGAGTTCTGTACATATAGATAATTTTATATAAATTAAAATAAGTATGTTTTGATTATTTCATTGATATTATTTGTACCTTTTTTATATCAGGTGGTGTGAAGACCTACTACATTCTAGCCACGAGTTTGAGATGTTCTTGAGATGGCATATCCAAATTTTGTAAACATTGTTTTGAGATGACATATATGTACATACATACTTACAAAATTAAACATACTCTATGTACTTCTATGTATCAAATCAATATTCTATATATTTTATTTCTTAAATGTGCATGTTTTCCTACTTTGAAACCTTATGTCTACGTGTATAATCACTAAATATCATGCATATATTATTGTTAAATCAGTTATATCCTTAAGATGTATTATTACCCCTTAATGCATCCCCTTAAGAAACCCCCTTAAGACCCCTTAATACACCCCCTTAAGACCCCTTAAGGCATCCCCTTTAGGTGTATTATGACCCCTTAAGACATCCCCTTAAGACATTCTATTATGACCCTTTTAGACATCCCCTTAAGACGTTCTATTATGACCCCTTTAGACATCCCCTTAATTAGCACATTCTATTATGACCCCTTTAGACATCCCCTTAAGACCCCTTAAGACACCCCCTTAATTAACACATTCTATTATGACCCCTTTAGGAATCCCCTTAAGACCCCTTAAGTCATCCTCTTAAGATGTATTATAACCCCTTAAGACATCCCCTTAAGACGTTATATTATGACCCCTTTAGAAACCCCTTAAGATGTCATTATTTGTTTTGGCAACTTATAAATTAGTGTTATATGTTATTATTTATAGTATTTATTAATACTTTTATTCTCTAATCTTCTATGGTATTGTTTATTTCTTAAAATTTTGTCTTTTCTGGTATATAAATAGATTTCTTTTGTTTGTAAATTATGATTTATTGACTGATTATTGATTGACGTGAATTGAATAAGTTCATTGAGTAATTATCACTATTTATTGAATGTACATATCATGTATATCATGTATGAAATCACTAAATTTACAAAGTATAAATATTAAAATGTCCTATATTAATCCATGTATGAGATCACTAAATTTCACATTAATGTTCTATATTAATGTATTGACTATGAACATAAAATGCATAAATGTACATGTGTAAATTAAAATTTTGAACAATAATAAAGTTCATAATTTATGTAACATATTAAGTGCATGAAACCAATATATTAAGCGTATGAAATAAAGTCAAACAGAGTACATGAGAAACAAGAAATATAGTCTCATATTATGTATATATTCAATTTAAAATCTATAATTGACTTTAAATATAATAACAAAATTAAATTACCATTTGATCTAGAACCTGCTCTACATGTCCTCCTGGTGGTGTAACTATGTCTGGGCCAAGGCTGAAAGTTGCACTAACAAAGTCCTACAAGATCAAAATTAAAGCATGCACAATTGAATTAGGTATATATATATATATATAGATATATATATATAGATATATATATATATATATATATATATATATATTCAAGTTTGCACATTTTGTGTAGAAAGTTTTGCTAACAACCTGGAAATTAGTGGCCTCACGAGTAACTGCAACATCAAATGTTTTCCCGGTGCCCATTCTTATTGTGGTATCAACCTAGACATACATTTACATAGACATTTAATGCTTATAATATTTACAAATGTACATGCATGTGTTTCATATATCTAGTGAATTCAAAACTCATAAAATTGTAACTATACTAATGTAAACTTTAAACAAACTTACAATATGAATGTACCTGCCCCTAATCTATGACGCCCAATAGTGGAGGAGTGTTTGACAATCCCTCAGGAGGAATTGACGTGGATACCGATTGAATCACCTAAACCAACATAAATATTTCAAACATATGTGTGATTCAATTATAAATTTAAAACTCAAGTTAAATAATTTATGAATTCATATATAATTTTAAAAATTGAAATCAAACTACCCTATAAGGGTTGTCGAGTATGACTGGTTTCGATGTATAACATTGATTTGATTTTGTAAGGATGCAACTTGATCATTTATTCATGCTCTGAAGCGAGCCTCGTCAGATGCGATAGGTGTTGGATGTGGCATATGAGGGGGAGGGGGAGGGGGAGAGGGAGGTGGAGGTGGAGTGGAGGTGGAGGAGGGGGGAGAGGTGGATGTGGTTGTGGCTAAGGTGGTGGATTGATGATATCATCAATGTTAAAATCATCCATGATATGCTCGTTATAAATGTGCACCTGCATTAAATCATACAAAATAGTCTGTGTGCATACATATATTAAGATCATATATTTAATTGAAATGCACATATATATACATTGATTGTTCAACTCAAGAGCATGTCCATACAAAATTCAAAATTAAATGTATGTACATGTACATTTAAAATAAAAAAATATGATGCATAATTTGCATGCATACAAATCATTAAACTAAACTATGTAGATACATACAAATTTCAAAATTTAAGAACTATATATGTAAATTTTTAATACATGCACCTACATACTAAAAAATAAACTTGAAACATTCACAAAAGCTCATTTTATGTCTAACACACACACACACATATATTACAATTTTTTAGCAGGGGAAATCATGATCTAATAGATAGTCATAAAATATATACTATTATATATTATTCATTATAAGTTCATAAATTCCACCAAATTCATAAATCCATGTCACTAAAAATATCCATCTAGAACCAAAATCATAAATTCATGTCACTAAAAATATCCATTTGGCACCAAATTTATAAATTCATCACACAAAATATCCATCGTTCACCAAATATATAAATTCATAACTATTTAAGATCATTGTTTTAATTTATAAACTATTGTGGCTCTCTACTGCATATATCTTCATTTCTTTGTGTTTTCCTTTTGAAAATTAGGAGTTCTCCTCTCCTCTAGCCATTTTCGATGCACATCTATGATCCCATCTGTAGCCCTGACAACATTAACAAGGGTTATCCTCACAGGAGGTGCGACACATTCTTCATTTTGAATAATGTTGATTTGATCTTGGATGGTTCTATAAAAAGAATTTATTTGTGCTTGCAAACGAGCACGTTCATTGATTTTAGGTGGTGGAGGTGGGGGGTTACTAGGTGGAGTGGGTGGAGGTGGAGGTAGATTGGGAATATTATTGAATGGATCCATGTGATCTTTAAGATATGAGTGAACCTGCATTAGATTTGTAATTTCAAGATGTAAGATACATGTTTAGGAAATACCTTTAAACCATTCAATATAAATGGCCTTAAATAATTGAATACAAATGATAAAATTATGTGTAATCCTCATTTATATGTCTAAGGCACATGTTACTTGAATGAAAATACAATTAACTATTGATATTGTATAATCTTGCAGGATCTTATTATTGTTAAATTTGGTTGGGCCTTGGGCAACTTTGATCACCAAATTTTAAGAACTTCTTTGATCCCCTTAAGAAATCCAATTACGATTTAGGGTGACAGGATGGCTTAAGGGGATCTACGTCTAGTGAGGTCCTAGGAGAAAATGAAATGGCTCAAGTGAATAAAATTTGGTGAAGTTACTTAGACTTTAGAGTTTAGGGTTTAGGGTAATATGATAGCTTGAGGAGATCTACATGTAGTAAGATCCTAGGAAAACATTACATGGCATAAGGGAATGAAATTTGGTGGAGTTGCCTAAGGCAACCAAATTTCATTAAGAGCCTAAGAAAAAAAGATGGCTTTAGGGTTTAGAATTTAGAGTTTAGGGTTTAGGGTAATAGGATAACTTAAGGGGATATATGTAGTAAGATCCTAGGACAAAATTACATGGCATAAGGGAATGAAATTTGGTGGATTTTCCTAAGACAACCAAATTTCACTTTAAGATCTGGGTAGGACAAAATGAATGGTTTAGTGTTTAGGGTTTAGAATTTAGAGTTTAGGGTTTAGGGTTTAGAATTTGGAATATTTAATGAACTTTCAAGTTAGTGAAGAACATTTTCTTGTGGAATAGTTGATTGAGATCTACTCTTGTTTCAACTGACCAACCTAGATCATGAAATCTCATTCACATTATAACCTTGCACGATCTTATTATTGTTAAATTTGGTTGCCTTGGGAAACTTCACCAAATTTTAAGAACTTCTTTGATCCCCTTAAGAAATTTGTCATATTGGGACCCCTTAAGAAATCGATTTATGATTTAGGGTGATAGGATGGCTTAAGGGGATCTAGATGTCTAGTGAGGTCCAAATTTAGTCATACTACAGCCTCATTGGTTCCATCTAACTCTGGGTCAAAAGTGTTTAGCCCTCTAATAAAAAAAAGTATCATGTTAAAAATGAATCAATCTATACATATCACAAAAATAACAATAATCTTAAATGTAACCCATACTCTAACCATAATAGAATGCTAAATGATCCCCACCCCTAACCATATCCTAATTGAATTGTAAACCTAATTGAAACTTAATTAAATTATAACCTTTACCTAATCTTAAATGTATTCCTATATTATATAATATTAAATTATATTATATTTTATATTATATTTAAATTAATTTATAATTATATTATAATTATATTAATATTTATTATATATTCCTAAGTGTAACCTAACTATTTACTACAAACCTAATTGAATCTTAAGCCTAATCCTCATTAAAACCCCAAGTAAATTCTAGCATTACCTATCCTTAATTGTAATCTTATATTATATTTTATGATAGTGAATATTTATGTTATTTAATATATTATATTATATTAATATTTATTAAATATAATATATTAAATAATATAAATATTTAATTATATTTCTTTTATATGAATCATCCTCTTATCTCTAAATTGTAATAATAGCATGTAGTTCCTCCAACCTATCATCATGTACCTCCTCTCTTTCCCATGTAATAGGTGTACCTTCTAGGTGTTAAATGGTTCCATCTTGGTCTCCTTATTGGTGCATTTCTATCCTTCCACATAAATCTATATAGTATCAAAATATAGGTAATTTTATGGTTATTGAATCTATCTTAATTGCTAAAGAATCCATTATGATTGAGGATGGTGGATTATTATCTAGGATCACATCTTAAAAATCCTATAGAGGTCATGTGGTATGTGTTTCCTAATACATATATTCCCATACAAACCTCTTTCCATGCATTATCAACTCTCCTATATAATAGACACCTTACTAGATTTAAATTTCATATGATATATATGTACCCAAGTGTTTCCAATTGGAATTGCTATAATCATACTTTTATGGCATTCTAGATATTCATAATAGTTTTCATAAATCTACCAAATAGACCCATTCTTGACATTGAACCTATATAATTTTAGGTATGTCCAATGCAAGAAACTTTACCCATAGCACTCTCACTCACGCTCTCCTATCTTGTGGATATAATAGAATAAAGTTTTCTTCCAATGATTTAGAACCCTAATGATCATGTCTAATTGTCATAGAGAGTGATCATCCACTCTTCATAAACTTGTAGAAACCAAAAGGTTTTAAATTATGTGTTCAAATAAGTGAAAACATTACAAAAAACTCTACTAAATGGTGACAACAAAGGGTTTTTTAAGGCCAAATTTCATTTTAAGGGACTCCTAAGACAAAATTCAAATGCTTTAGTGTTGAGGGTTTAGATTTTACAATTTAGGGTCTAGGGTTTAGCAAACTTAGGGTGAAGTTTGGGTGGCCCTTGGCATAATTTAGACTTGCAAGTTAGTGCCAATTGGAATCGATTGTACGCGCTTAGATTTACAAATTTGCTAACTAAATTTGCAAACAAACATCAAGATAAACTTTATGAATTTTAACTGTTCTTTAACATATTGTTTTCTAATCTAATTATAATTTAACATTGAAACCAAAGTTTAATATATATCGTATTTTCCATACAAAGCAAATAAAATTTTAAACATTTAAGCAATGCAAATGAATTTTTTTGAGCTCAAAATTACCTAGTTTTCAAAATGAAAATGATTTGTTTGATTTCAATTTAGGGTTTTAACAAAAAAAATTATTCCAATTCAATTTAGGGTTTCAATTTTTAAGCAATTAGGGTTTTTAATGCAATTTTTTCATTTCAATTCAAACTAGGGTTTTCAAATTCATTTTTTTCGTTTGATTTGAATTCAGTGTTTCAAAAGCTTGATTAGGGTTTCTAAATGCAATTTTTCTATTTCATTTTGATTTCTAGGGTTTTGAAATGCAATTTTTTTCATTTTGTTTTAATTAGGGTTTTCAAATTCAATTTTTTTTTGGTTTAATCGAGCAATTTAGGTTTCAAAAGTTAATTTTTTTTTGTAAAACACAATTCAAGGTTCATTTTTTCATTTTTATTAAAATCCTTTAGGTTTCATTGCATTTTTCATCTATTTTTACAATTATTCATTTCTACTATAACCATTAAAAAAATGCTCAAAACGTGAAATACATTAAAGAAAATGCTAAATTCACTTATTTTCTTCACAATTTCAATTAAAAATAGAAAAATGCAAAAAGGTGGGACATAGGCGGGTACTTGTAGCTGATTGTGGGGATCGATGTCAACAGTACTCGGGGTTTCATCTACTATGCAGTGAACTCTATTTTTTTTTTTAAATAGCAATATAAAACAAGATCCCAATTTCTACAAAACAAGATCCCAATTTGTAGAAATTGGGATCCTATTTTGTAGTAATCGGGATCCCATTTCATGGCAATCAGGGTCTCGTGCTTTTTCCATTGGTTTGGAATCCTATGGGAAACAGGATCCTAATTTTTAAAAAGCGGGATCCTGTTCCATGTCAAGCTTGGGATCTCGTTTTAATAAATTGGGACCCTATTTTTTCAAATCCGATTTTAATTTTTTGGTTAAGGAAAAAACTTCTACGTTTCGTGGACTCAACTTTGTGCACTTACCCCTCCTCCCCGTGGTAGCTAGGCAAGAGGTTTGGGTGACTTGCTTTCAGGTAGCAGAGAATGGATAACATTCTTCCTAGCTGGCATAGTTGAAGAGTCTAGCGATGGGGAAGCATTTAATGATTGTAAGGATATGGTGGAGGTTGTGTGGTGGGTGATCTCCAAGGGTGTCGGACAAGACATTTAGAATTTATGAAATGATGTCTCCTTCGCTAGTTGGTGTGCTCAACATCGTTGGAAAGGACAGTGCTTGCAAAGGCATTATTGCAATGGTTATGGGTGTTGAGCTATGATGACATCACCACATGTATTGTGGATGATGCCTATCTATTTAGCTTCGTTCTACGCTCAGCACATGGCCATTCATGAATATGGAGATGCATGTATGCCTTAAAGCTTCCCATAAGCTTTGGGTGTTCTTCAGTGACATTTGTTATGAAAGACTGAAATTGGTCTTTAAAGATAGAGATCCCCTTGTCCTTGAAGTAGTCTAGTTACTTCTAGGAGTGGAGTATGTCCTTAGTGGAGAAGTACCGCACCAATGCAGACATTGCGGCTAGGTTTGTAGTGACTCTGTTGGACCTAGAGGTGCCAAAGGCAGCCATGATTCTGATGACCAGAAATCTTGTGATGGGGAACCTTTTAGACGATGTGGAGAATGTGATTACTATAGTAGAATTGGGAGTGGGGCTCCCATGCTCGAGAGATATGTATAGAGCTTTGGTTCCTGGGGTGGTAGTCAAGCGTTACTCGTTCCTCCTTGATCTCAAGGGTGAAGCATTGGAAGAGCATAAACGTAGAGCTAGGTGTGGCCTTATCTTTTTGAAGCACCATTTGTACCTGAAACCTGCAGGTGGGGTGGATTGGAAAGTGTCAAATTGGAGGAATAATTGAAGCATCATCGGGTTGTTCAAATGGTAAAGGTTTTGTTGCTTGGTGTTTTGGATTGTGTGTGTTTTTTTTTTGCTTCGTGGGGCTAGTGATCTTAGAAGGTTAGCGATAGGAGGTGAATGTACTCTTCGAAACGTTGGTGGGCCTAGCCAGAGGCAACAAGCATGGACTGTACTAGTTTTTCTAGGGTCAGCTTGTTTTGTTCTATAGATAGGTGAGGTTAAGGGACTAGTGCTTGGGTGGGTTTTGGCTGGATGCCTACGATGTAATGGGTTGGTGGTATTGTTTGGGGGCTAATATGCTAATGTCCACTATCAAGGTGGTGCACTATAATAGTTTTTTCTGATATCTATAGAAACATGATTTACATACCAAAACAAAAATATATATTAAATATTGATATAACATAAAAATATAATATAATAAATAAAAGACATAATTTAATATAATATATTTACATTACACAGTTTCCACCATTAAGTAATAAAAAGTTTATACTAATATTATTGGATGTTCCTTAAAGCAATTTCAACACAAATTTACTTCAAATCAAAATGACACTACATGAAATAGAGAAAAATGTGAAAATATTTTATGTTAATCATTCTAATTATCGCATAATCTTTTTGAACATTTATGATAATATATGATTTGGTAAATAAAAAATATTTTCCACAAAATATCAAATTATGATATTACTATTAAGATTCAACCCTCTATTTTTGACTCAAACTCTTTGGCCTATAATTTCATGAATAGAATAGTGGTTCAAAGTGTGGTTTGTATTTTTCCAGTTGTGAAATCTTGGTTTGACAGGTACTGATAACCGACAAATTTCACACTTGATCATATTAACGAGTCGTAAGCATAGACGGTTCTATGGTCTCTTCCGAATAAACCCATAAAAATAATTGCGCACGCAACTCAAACAAAACACCACTCATTAAACGCGTGACATGCAAAAGCACAAACTGTGATTGTCGACATGCGAAAGATTTTTTTTAGATGAATCCAATAAACAGTCTCAACGTCTGGGTTGTGTTACATGACGACAAATAAATTCCAATTATACACTTTATAGTTTACCCCCTAGTTCTATCATCCCAGGACACAGACTTTATCTTTTCTGTGGCTAAGATGAATCTGTCTTTGCATGCGTAGTAATCTGTTATACAATTGCATGTGTGTGCCAGAAATGGGTGCCATGGAAGGAATCTGAAATGGTCTGGCTGAGAGAGGTTGTCTGTTGAATGTTAAAATGTGGAACAAAATGAATGGTGGTGAGAAGAGCAGCAAGCCTCATGTGGTACTCGTTCCCTACGTTGGGCAGGGGCACCTTATTCCTTTCCTGGAGCTCACAAAGCTTCTCGCCTTCCACGGCCTCATCGTTTCTTATATATCCACACCAGGAAACATTGCACGTCTTCAGCCTCAAGTGGACCAGGCGGTCAAGACTTCGAGTCCTTTCGTCGATATATGACTGGTGTCGCTTCCAATGCCTCCCATCGGAGGCCCGCCTCGGGGAATCGAAAGCTCCGAAACTGTTCCGCAGCATATGATGGGAATTCTTATGATGTCGTCCTACAAGTTGGCTGGCGTGTTCGAGAAGTGGTTGGAGCTGCAGATAAAAGATGCAGAGGATCAGATCGAGAATTCCCCGTGTCCTCCAGTTTGTATAATAAGCGACATATTTACGTCGTGGGTTCACGAACTCCAACGCCAAATTTGGGCTTCCCACAGTAGTTTTCCACACGTCGGTAGCATTTGCTATGTCTGTTATGCATTCCTTCATGAAAAACACGGCAGAAGAATGTGCAAGGGGATGACGAGTATTTCCAGGTCCCCAACCTTTCGTTCGATTTCAAGCTCCGTAAATCCGACCTGCCATTCATCATGCGGGAACCGGACGTGTTGAATAAATTAATTAGAAGCACGTTTTTCACATAGCCAACAGCCTTGCCGACATGGCCGCCTACAACCCACTCACACCATCCACGTTAAATCCTATTTCACTTGCTCATAATAAATTTCTCAGGTAACTTTTTGCTACAGTGTGCATTGTATTTATTGTAAATATATCTGTAAATGAAATACTCCAGCCTGTGTTTTGCAGCGCTCAGTTTTGAGCCAATCTGTTCTGTTTTGTGTTTCTTTCATCCCGTGCTTCTCAGTTTGTTTTTCATGGTATCAGAGCTGGTTATTTTATAGGAGACATCGCTGCTGGAGAAGATGCTGCGTTATGTTGACTGAGAGATGGGGTCTTGACAGTGCAAGCTGTAGGAAGACCCAAAGCCTGTGTTCTATTGATTTGCAACCCCAAAGCCATAGCACACATGATTTTCTCACTCCTTCTCAGTACTCATGTTTTTTAGAAGAGGAGCTAGACACTGGTCTGAAGATACGCTATAGGAAAGAGACGAAGGGGCGCTTTAAAAGAGGAAAGCAGTTTGGGGCGCTTTGAAAGCAGCGATGCGATCTGCACCGCCCAATGTGAGAGAGGTGTGTTGCTTTGAAGGCAGTGATGCCCTCACTCAACCGCGATTTGATCTGGAAGACAAGAGACAAGAGTAAACCATTGAAGAATGTGTTGATGTTTTAGAAGGAAACATTTTGTTTTTGCTATGACCCGTTGTGTTGTGAGACATAGAGTTTTTTAATGCTAATATTTGTGTTTGGGTGCTATTGATGCTGTAGGCAAGATTGCTCATTCCTTTTGCAGGTGACAGAAAGGTAGAAGAAAAGTATGTTTTTCAGTAAGCTGGGGTGAGTAAAGTCGTTTCTTGGTCTGTGAATAGATCACTAGGTGTGATTATTTTGTTTACTAAATTGTGGCTTACTAAATTGTGGCTGGTAGTGCTCTTGCAAATTTTTGCTAGTGGTTAGCAAAGTGTTCCTTGTATTTTTGGCTATGATGTTATGCCAATGATTCTTCAAAGCTCTGCAAGTTAGACTGAGCAATCAACGTTCATTTGAAGAGTTTGGTACTCCCTTGTCATCGGAAGCATCCATCCCATCGTTGTTCTTGTGGTTGGAGAGATACTTCTCGTGAAAGGTGTTTGTTTTGAGTGTGAAGTGTTGAAGCAAAAGAAGAAATTGTCATATTGTCAGTTTTGACAATTTTTGTTGAAGTGAGGAGATTGATAAAACTCTCCTTCATATTTGTAAATCACAAATTTACAAAAGTCTTTGTTTGTTTGGTTCAAAAGAAGGCCAACATCAAGGTACAATAATACAAAAATTTCATTGTGTGTTGGTAGGGGCTTATTCTTTAAGCCCCCATGTTTGTGTGCCTTGACAATTTATTTTGTTCTTGATATGGTTGCCTTCGAGATCTCTAATATTGTGGTTAGTGTAAAATTGGATGGTTCTAATTATGCAAGTTGGAAATGTGAGATGGAGTTGATTTTACAAATGAAAAGCTTATGGGAGCTAGCAATAGAAGACAAACCCCCAGAAGAAACTAAGCATGAAAAATGGAATAAAATGGATATGAATGCACATGCTACCATTTGATGGAAAAATAGTCCAGGGATAAGATTTCATGTTCAACATCTAAAAACAACAAAGAAAATATGAGAAACTTTGCAAATAATGTATGAAAGAACTAGCAGATTAAAAGTGATGGACATCAAAAGACAATTAACTCATTTTAAAATGGAGGGAGGAGATAGCATGAATGATCATATTGCAAAATTGAAAAACTTAAGAAATCAACTTGCAATGATGAAGGTTGAATATGAAGACCCTGAAATCATAGATTTTTTAATTGAAAGTCTTCCAGATGAGTATCTTAACTTCATTCAGACATTAGAGCTTACTGGGAAATTTGAGGATATTACACTAGAAGAAGTGTATGGAGCTTTGTTGAATGAAGAGGAGAGGCTTAAAAAGTTCACAAGTGAGTCTAGCAAGAGTTCTCAAGCATTTTTGGCTAGAGGGAAATTATAAGAACTACAATCAAAATAAATCATATCAAAATCAAGGGAATCAACATAGAAATAATCAAAGGCAATGGAATCAATTAAGGGATAATCAACAGAGGAATAATTTTCAAAAGGCACAAAATGGATGGAGAAACAACAAAGATCATTTTAAAAGAGAAAAAGCTATCCAATGTTATAATTGTGGAGAAGAAGGGCATAAAAGTGATAATGTCCTAGGAAATCACATGTAGGAGATCAAAGAAAATTTCATCAAAGAAGGCAATCAAATTTTACTTAAGAAGATGGTGATCATCATATAATGATAGCCTCTTTGGCTACTCAAGGAAATTCAAATAACAAATGGTATACTAATTCAAGAGCTAGCCAACATATGACTTACAATAAAAACTTCTTTAATTCTTTAGAAGAAATAAAAGGTTCAAGGATATTTCTTGGGGATGATACTTCACATGCCATTGAAGGAATAGGTTACATTACAATGAAAGGACATGATGGTAAGAAGTTGGAAGTAACAGATGTGAATCTTGTACTTAAGTTAACAAAAAATCTTCTCCCAGTGAGTCAAATAACTCATCATGGTTATAAGGTGGAGTTTTACTCAAATAAGTGCCTAATCAAGAACATTAATGATGGATTCAAAATTGTGGTTATAGGAGTTGAGAGTGATGGCATCTACAAATTTTTAGCATATGTTGATAAGAAAGCTTACATTACTACAAGTTCCTCCATAAGTGAGTTGTGGGACCAAAGGTTTGATCACTTAAACTATCAAAGTTTGTCTATGCTTTCAAAGATGAATATGGTTGATGGAATACCTTGGATAAAGGTAAACACAAATGTGTGTAGAGGATGCATGGTTGGAAAACAATATAGGGACAAGTTTGAAAGGTCCACTTGGAGTGAAAGTAAATCTCTTGAACTTGTCCATAGTGACTTATGTGGGCCAATGAATCCCCCATCAAAGGGAGGATCTAGGTATATCTTAACATTCATTGATGATTTTTCAAGGAAAGTTTGGGTCTACTTCAGCAAAAATATGAAGTGTTTAGCAAATTTGAAATGTTCAAAGCATTTGTGGAAAATTAAAGTGGGAATAAGATCAAGAGAATAAGAACAGATAATGGTGGAGAATATATCAACAGGAGGTTCAAATCCTTTTGTGAATATCATGGGATCAAAAGAGAAATGACTAATAGATACAATCCTTAGTAAAATGGTGTTGTTGAAAGGAAGAATAGGACCTTGTGGATATAGCATGGTGCATGCTACAATCCAAGGGTTTTCCTTTGTTTCTTTGGGCCGAGGCTATCAATACTACATCTCATTTCTTGAATAGATCTCCTACAACTTGTTTGGAGAAAATCACTCCCAAAGAAGCATGGAGTGGAAAGAAACAAAATGTGAAGTATTTTAGAGTATTTGGATGTGAAGCATTTGCTCACATACCAGATGAGATTATAGAAAATAAATTTGATAAGAAGAGTGTTCAGTGCATCTTTGTGGGCTATGATGATCAAAGGAAAGGATATAGGTTGTATGATCCTAGTGTGGAGGATGTGTTCACAAGTAGGCATGTTAAGTTTAATGAAGGGTTTGAGGATATGATACAATCCTCTCATATTCCACAAGTGGACATAGATAATGGTGAATCCTTTGAAACCAATGACATTTCCAAAGAAACTTCTAGTGTAGTTGAAGAATGTAGTCCACCTCCAAAGACCAAGAGTCTTCAAGAAATTTATCAAAATACTCAACAAATTAATTATGGTTTGATGTCCACCATAATGAAGACCAATGATCCTCAAACATATGATGAGGCTAAAGGAAAACATGAATGGGAACAAGCTATGCATAATGAATATGACTCTTTGATCAAGAATAAAACATTGGAATTGGTGGAATTGCCCAATGGTAATAATGTGTTCAACAATAAGTGGGTGTATAAGACTAAGTTCAAGTCAAATGGGAGCATTGAAAAACACAAGGCACGACTAGTGGCCAAAGGGTATTCCTAGAAAGAGGAAATTGACTACACAAAAACTTTTGCTCCAGTAGAAAAGATCAGTACTGGCAGGACTATTATAACATTGGCAACACCTTTCAAGTGGCCTTTACACGAAATGGATGTTAAGAATGCATTTTTGAAAGGTGAAATTGATGAAGAAATCTATATGACCCAACCACAGGGATTTGAAATTCTAGGTCAGGAACACTTAGTTTGCAAGTTAAGGAAGTCACTTTATGGCTTGAAACAAGCTCCAAGGGCATGGTATGCTAAGATTGATGAATATTTCCAAACTCAAGGCTTTCATAATAGTCCTCATGATCCAAACTTGTATGTGAAGGAATTTGATGATGGTGGCACAATCATCATTGTACTATATGTTGATGATCTTAATATGTCAGGGCATAAAATGAATCGGATTAGTGACATCAAAATAAAATTGCAAGATACATTTGAGATGATAGATCTTGGTTTTCTACACTATTTTCTTGGCATTCAAGTATGGTAGAAAGATGATGGAATTTACCTCTCTCAAACCAAGTATACTTTAGACTTGTTGAGAAGGTTTAGGATGGAAGATTGCAAAGGTGTATCTACTCCAATTGCTCTAGGATTGAAGTTGACTAAGGATATGGATGGTGAGGATATTGGTCCTACCTTATACAAGCAACTTGTTGGTAGTCTTGTTTACTTGACTCACACTTAACCAAATATTTATTTTGTAGTAGGTGCGGTTTCAAGGTTTTTGAGTTCAAATAAAATTCCACATTAGATGGCAGCAAAAATAATTTTGAGATATGTACAAGGAACTTTGAATATGGATGTATATTATTCTTCTCATGGACATCTACAGCTTGTTAGATATTTTGATTCAAATTGGGCAGGTTGTGCAGATGACCGCAAGTCAACTATAGGTTATGTTATCTCTTTGGGTTTTTGTCCCATTTCATGATGTAGTAAGAAGCAATCTACTATTGTTTTATCAACTACAAAGGCTGAATATACTACAGTGAATGAGGCAACTAAAGAAATCACTTGGTTGCGAGCTATTCTTTTAGTACTCAAACAAGATCAAACAAGGCCTTCTTTACTTCATTGTGACAATCAAAGTGCCATTATGTTGTCCAAGAATCCAGTGTTTCATGCTCGCACAAAACATTTAGAAGTCTATTGCCGTATTATATCAAGCATCTCATCCAACAAGAGGTGATTCATCTTAGGTATTGTAAATCATCAGATCAGATAGTTGATCTCTTTACCAAGGCTTTATGTGCACCTCAATTTATATATCTTAGAGGTCTTTTAGGCTTATGAGAAGTTATATGAATATTTGATGGTAAGCATTTAGGGGGATCATTGTGAATGTCTACCATCACATTAGTGAATAATTGTAAATGGGTACATAATAAGGCTTTAGGCTAGGACCCATATATTCTACATTATGGGGGGATATTTCAAGGTAATAAGTATAATTAATTTATGGGGGATGTTAGAATAAATTAATTAGAAGCACATTTTTCACAAAACCAACAGCCTTGCCGACATAGCCACCTACAACCAACTCACACCATCCATGTTAAATCCTATTTCAACTGCTCATAATAAATTTCTGAGCTAACTTTTTGCTACAGTGTGCATTGTATTTATTGTAAATATATCTATAAATGAAATACTCCAGCCTGTGTTTTGCAGCGCTCAATTTTGAGCCAATCTCTTCTGTTTTGTGTTTCTTTCATCCTGTGTTTCTCAGTTTGATTTTCAGGACGTGAATCCCATGCAAAGTTTCATCACGGACGAGATCAATTGCAACATGGAAGGGAGCAGGCTGATTTTCAACACATTTTACGAGCTTGACTTCGCTGGGGATCGATCATATTAAGAGCTTAACAAAGAGGCCTGTCTGGACCATCGGTCCTATACTTCCCAAGAAGATTTTTGATGCAGAGGGAGTCGAACGTGCGACCCGTGACAGCCGAGGAAGGGTTGCGGATATAAGCGAGGCAGAGTGCTTACAGTGGCTAGATAGGCGAGGCCCTAATTCGGTTATTTTTGTGTGCTTTGGAAGCCAGTCGTCTCTAAACAAACAATAGACAGAGGTACTGGAGAGGGGGTTAGAGGTGAGCCAACATGCCTTCATATGGGCTATCAAGCACGTACTGGAGATAGATCTGCCAGAGGGGTTTGAAGAGCAGACTAAGGATAGACGACTGGTCATATGGGGCTGGGCGCCGCAGCTCCTCGTCCTCTCCCATCCCTCCACCGGCGCGTTTCTAAGCCACTGCGGATGGAATTCCACGCTAGAAAGAATAAGCCTTGGGGTCTCTATGATCACCTGGCCCATGTTTGCAGAGCAACCTTTCAACAATAAGTTTTTGGTAGAGCATTTGGGTATTGTAGAACAAATATGCTCCCACATGGATGGCGTGGGGGGTGAGCATGTCGGGAAGAGAGCGGTGGTAAAAATTTTGGCGGAAGAAGAAGGGAAGATGATGAGAATGAGAGCTCAGGAAGTGCGCAAAAAGGCAAAAATGGCGGTTGAGAAAGACGGTTCTTCTCACGAAAACCTACAGGCTTTTAAAGAATATGTGCGTGAGCGGCATGACATCTGGGTGCTCAGTCATGGCCCAAATGAAGAAGAGGGTGAGCTAGAAAAGAAGAAACCGTGCCCTATATTATGAGGGAAGGAAGCATTATGCATATTCAAATATTATTAAAACTAAAATGTACTTTATTTTTCAGTACAAACTTGCAAGGCAACAATGTAAACCTATGAATTACAGTATTTCTATTTTCAGAAATCTTATTGTATATTCTGAGCTTTTGCACAGTCTTGAGATCATGGTCTGTCAATAGGGCACCCTTACCAATATATGATTAGGGGAAAGGACCTAGTAGTTGTGCATCCTAATTTCGCACTTCTAATTATCCTACGTGGAAATTTCAAATCACTCCCAAGTTTTTACAGCAGCTTACTTGGCAAGTCCCTTGCTTATAACTAAGGTTTCAAGGCCACATCAGCATGCTTTTTGTCAAGGTGTCCAAAAAGGCCCAAAATAAAAGTGAGACCAATACTTGTGAATTCATAACATGTTTTATTGAGCACTGATGTGGAATCACATGATTGGTTGTTTTTTAGATCAAAGGAATACATTTTGTTTAATTATGGGTAGTCATCATCAACACTCACAACTTTAAAGTCACAACTATTGATCCAATATTGATAAAAATATTGGGCATTATATAAACTAACTACTATCACAACTATTGAAACATGCTCAGGTACTGGGTCCTCTCCCCTAGCACTTGTATTGGAAGGAGGTGCAATGGTTATGTTAATGTATTTTATATTAGTCGGAGTCAAAATAAAATACATCTATAAAATACTATTTTGCATAAAGTATGTTCTAGACTTTTTATTTGGAAAAGAATTAATTTTAAAAGCAAGGGATAAAAAATCATGTAGAGTAGACTCTTGTTAGAAATGATCAATGAGTCTTCACCAATGCCAAACAAAGGAGGTGCATATGTTTCCCTTTTAGCTACTATTACAGTATAAGTAAAGTTTCGTAAGGGGTGGTGAGGAAGATGAATCATGGAATCATCTTTTTTTGGTTTATAGTCAACCCTTTATTATTTCAAAGCCAAACATTTAAATAAATAAAAGTTCAAATAGAGGTCGTAAATTATAATATTAAAGCCAAACGTTTCCTCTATTTCTATACCATTATCCACACAAACATCTTTGTTGTCACTTTTGAGGAGTTTATAACCAAATACGAACAAAACATGTATAAATATAATTTTCATACACAAGTACACATATACTTGTTTCTTACAAGCATACTTAAGAGGACATGTTGGATTACATCTCGTGCTTGTTAAGTGTATTTGTGTGAATTCATTGTATACATGAAAGAGTTGGAGATGAAATCTTGAAGCAATGATAACCATAGTTAATTAACATTTTCTAGTGTCTTAACTTATGTGTTCTCCATGGACAAGTGTTCTAATCCAAAGGGCTCAAATTACTCACTACTCCTCTTTCTAACAATTTTTGGCAACCACTTTCTCGAAATCATAATCATTAGGATAAATGGTGGTCAAATTAGATTGAAAAGGAATATATGAACCATGATAACTATTTTTGGACTTTCTACATATCATCTCTTTAGGTTGTATGGTACTAAAAGGAAAACTATACTAAAGGTCATAAACCAAAAGCATGCATAGTAAAATTTATGTTGTATATATATGGTTGAATGTTGCAATTGGGCAAACTAACTTTGTTGATATTTTTGTCAATATAAAGAAAAAAATCATGTTTGGGTTTAAGGGCATTTGATCATGTTAATGTTTTAAGTTTACATACCCGAAGTTGTAATTTATTGAGTTGTGTTGGGTCCTATGAAATTTTTGTTATACTAATTTGATAGCTCCTCATTATCACTATACTCTATCAAACTCATAGTTTTTCTATTAGTTTGCAAGGTAAGAACAAATTTACAAAAAGCATGTGTACATAAAAATTTACCAATAGTGGGCCCTCCCAAGGATAAATCCATACAATCATAACCTTCAAGACATAACACATCATCCAAATCCATTAAAGTTTTGAGTTTTACTTAATTTCAATCATTGTTGATAATATGTTCAACTATAGATTAAAGGCCTCAAACATGCATCAACCTTGTTGACATCCATTAAAACAAAATGAAAGAATGAAGCATTTTCTTAATAAATTATAAACCAACATGTAGAAAGAGATGATTCCAACATAAAATTTCAAATAAAAGTCTTTACATTTTTTTTAATAGTCATAAATTATAATATGAAAGCCAAAAATTTAAATAAATAAAAGTTCAAATAAAGGTTATTAAAGTCATGTTAGAAGCATAATGATAAAATATCAAGACTGCACAAGCAAACCAAATAAAATAACAAACGTAGATAGCTCGATGGTAAAAAAGAGCATGTCAAATATAAAAAAATAAAATCCAACATATAACACAAATGATATACAATTGAAAGCCAAAGGTCAACATGGAAAAAATCTCCTCATTTAAGAATGATCTCTTATTTATCCAATATCTAAATCCTTATCATTATAGGAAGGGCACACAAATTATGTACAAAGATTATTATTGAAAAGTATAATACAGGTTTTAAAAAATAATTCTAAGCAAATATTCAACACCCCTTTCCATCTATCCATTGAAGATATTGAAGGTCAACTCTATAGTGTGTATAGGAAGCTATAACTATAATTACATGGAAAAGCTAGTGGCTCTATTACCAACAATATCAAACTTTTTCAGGGCATCTATTTTTAGGAATTCTCAATGCATATACCAATGTTCCAAGACCATATAAATAACCCATGGCAACTTCATATGCATATGTCTAAATATGCCATAGTACATTTATCTATATCCAATATCTAAATCCTTATCATTATAGGAAGGGCACACAGATTATGTACAAAGTCTATTATTGAAAAGTATAATACAGGTTTTAAAAACAATTCCTAAGCAAAAATTAAGCACCCCTTTCCCTCTATCCATTGAAGATATTAAAGGCCAACTCTATAGTGTGTATAGGAAGCTATAACTATGAGTACATGGAAAAGCTAGTGGCTCTATTACCAACAATATCAAACTTTTTCAGGCATCTATTTTTCAAGAATTCTCAATGCATATACCTATGCTCCAAGACCATATAAATAACCCATGGCAACTTCATATGCACATGTCTAAATATGCCATAGTACATTTATCTATATCCAATGTTCTTGTACACACACACCGAAAGTGTGAAAAGAATAAGAAGTTTGATAAGATGTATTAGAATTGGTAGAGTTAATAAAGACATGCACATGTCTAAGTGAAACCACCATACTTCATTGGCTATCTAAATATTTTAAACAACGTGAATTGGAAGGAGTTACTCAAGTCACACAAACAAGATATGCCATCTATCTTTTTTTGGAGGAGATGCTAGAGATGAAGAACATCCAAGACAAAGATGCCAACCATCTTCCAATTCTTTGGAAAATGTAATGCTAACATAAAATCCAATTAAGGAATGTATGGAACTCATCATGCTTCCCCTTTCCATGTGGCTAGTTCACCCAATGGCTAAAAAATAGTGTGTTCTTTGGAATTTTGCTTCTAAAGATTTCAAATTTTCAAATGATAAATACTTAAAGAGTAGAAAATACAAAAGCTACTTTGCATGGTCTACAAGAAGAATTGGCACAATGAAAAACAGATAGAAAGGGATTTCTACAAAGCAAGTAGTGCCCAAGCACAACAACTATAACAAAAACTCAACAGACTGACATCAGGGACTTCTACCAAGATTGTCAAAATTTTGAAATCCTAAAACATCAACAATTAAAGCCACTCTCATTTTGCATGGCATGATGAAGAAGGCAAACTGAAATGACACTACCAAAGCTCATTTGAAGCCAAAATTGATCTATTCATTTATGTGCTCATGTGGAAAACCTTATATTGGGAGACAAAAAATCAATTCAAATAAAAATAATTAGAAAAGCATAGTGCAAACTTTTTCCAAAACAAAGATGGATAATTAAAAATTGGTAGGGCACTCTAATTGAACTTGGTATGGAAAAAGGCTTCAATTAATGCTAAGAATGATCACATGGGTATGAGTTTAAATCATTCATGTACACCAATCGTCCATTGATTAAGAAGATTTTCCACAAACTAATTGAGGCAATCAATTAATAATTGAGTGATGCATTAATTAATGGGTTGAAACTATTATTTGAAACAAATTGTAAATTTCTAATCTATAAAAAACATCTAAAAACTCGATAGATAATTAATTTTATCATCTTGTTGATGGAGCACATATTGTATTTAGAAAGATCAACATAATTTTTTTGTATTAGGAGCTTTGAAAGCATTCTTTCTACTTACAATTGAGTTGTTTGAACACTAGTATGAACTCTTAAATGGCCCACAACTTATTCCAGCTCAATTGTTTCCATTTAACAATTATCCTACTTCTAGCAAACAATGTTGATATACCTAAGCTCATCATTATAAAGAATCAATTTATGAATAATAGGTGCAATTCCAGATAAACCCATTGCAAAAACCAATGATGCCCTAAAAGTGTGAAATTTTGTACTTGGAAAAATTGGCAACATAGATACAAGGGTAGTAGCTACTCCCATCAAAGAAATTATGATAGATAAATACACAATCCTGAAGAAAGGATCACACACAAATGAATAATACACTGAAGAATAAAATGAAGTAGCTATCAATACAACAATTCTACCATAATCAACTCATAACATGATATAGGAAAGTATTCTAATGGCATGAAAGTGGTTGGCATGTGTTCCTTGCAGTAACATAAAACAAACAAGTCCATGAAATTGTCCTCAAAATGTCATTTTGCAAGAAATCCCTTAAGCTCTACATTTTTCTAGAATCATCCTCAAAAGGAAACCAACTTGGCCTTGCTCTTCTATGTTGAAAAGAAGGGTAGGTATTATACCAAGCTCATTGTCTAAAAATCCCACAAGGTAATACAACTCAACATTAGGCTCTATAGCCACTAATCATATCAGAGGCTAGAGAATTATCTTCCCTATTTAATCTGGAAAACCATTGTTCAGATGTAGATGATGATGTTACCAAAATTTCTTCCTCCAAACCTCTTAAGATTGTGCTAATTGTTTCCTTGGTCACACAAAATTTTTCCTCTGTTTCTTGAAAATTCTTTAGGAATTCAATATCTTCGAAAGAATGGAGATTTTGTTGCTTTGTTCTCCCATGAAAATGTTTGGGATAATTTAGCAAAGGCTCTTCCTAGCAGCTACTTTTCTTCAATAGTTCAGACATTGTGGTATTTCCAAGGCTATAGATCAATGATTTTTTTCAAGAATTTTTGAGAGGTCAGTTCTAGGCCTAGAAACTTAAGTTTTAGTAAAAAAGAAAAAAGATTAAATTTAAGAGTTTGTTACTTCTAGATTAAATTGTGTATTTGTTTTTGGATCAATGTTTTAGATCATACTCCATGATCCATCATCAGGATCACACTCCAAGGATTAAACTGTGTGTGTGTGTTTTTTTTTATCAACATTTTAGATCATGGGGTGTGATATGAACCATTGATTCAAAAACAAACACACAGTTTAATCCATAAGAAACAAACTCTTATAGATATGGAATGTGGAAATATAATGTCTTCGACAGATTAAATTTATTCTTTTTGAGAAAGTTATTGTGCAAACTATTTTGGTGTTTACATAATATTCCCTACAATAAGAGTAAAAAATATTTTTACACAGAAAATATCTAGGAAATGATGATGTGGTAATTGATGAGATTGGTCTCAAAGATAATGAATATTTAAGGGAATAAATTATGGGATAAAATAACAAGGTGAAAGAAGAAGTCTTCTCAAAGATGGATGTGAAGATACAATATTTTAAGATGATGATTCAATAAATAGTTTATAGCTAGAGATTTTAAACATATGAAGCCACAAATGGGATTTGGAAAGAAGATGAGGCTCTTGAGGGTAATGATACTTTTTTGTTTAAATTATATTTAAAAATTGATCATAATTCAAGTAATCCAATGAATAGGAATTTTACACCCAAGATGGGTATGAGGAAAGTTGATGGTAAAGATCCAAAAATTTGGCTTTTCCAAACATAATAGTTCTTTGATCTTCATCATGTTACATGTTCAAATAAAAAGTTGAAATATAATCCTTATACTTGGAACTAGGTTAATTCATTTGGTATCATTAGGTATGTAAAGAGAAAAAATGATGGAATTCGTTGTCACATGGTCTATCTTCAAGGAGGAACTGACCATTACATTTAGGCACACCAATATTATGAGAAACTATTTTAGCCAACTTACTAGATTAAATAAAATTGGTCTAATCAAGGACTATATTCATCAATTCCAATAATTTTTTAAGAGAGGCTAATGTTCTAGAGAAAAAATTGCATGAATTATTCCTAGGGAGTTGTAAGTACTACATCAAATGTAAGGTATGTATATTTCATCAAAATTATATTTTCCAAGTAATGATTATAGAATGGTAGGTAGAGGAATATTCAGTGGCCAATAGTTCAGTTAAGGTTTTATAATGTAAGAGATAAAAGAACTTGTAAAGAGTCAATTCATCAACCTACTGGATGGATTCCAAAATAAATGAAGAGAAGAGAGCTAAAGAATTATGTTTTAATTGTGAGATAAAGGGAAATCAAGCACATAAAATTTATTAAAAATAAATTATTCCACATTAAAGGGCTAAGTGAGGAATAAGAGGAAGGAGTAATGTTAGAGGGTGATAATGAGTCAAATGAAGAACTACGATATACAAAACCAATTAATAATGGTAAGGGAGGTACCTTTAATAACAAGGGATTGAACCTAAAATCCTAGCTAAGAGAATACCCTATTAACTAAGAGTATCCCTAGTGAAATAATTTGAATGGATTCCAAGGTTGATAGAGAAATTGCCCATTAGGAAACTATTTTGATCCTTGATAACCCCTCTCCCCTACTTGACTAGGGTTACCCCTTGAGGCCCCATTGAAGTAATTTTTTACTAAATAAGAGGTGGGTAAAACCACTTAAATTGAATCCCAATTAGCTTATTCTACTCAAGAGCGTCATTATATTGATATCAATGTTTCAATTGCCACCCATTAGTTATTCACTTGGTAGAATTATGAAATAAATAAGAAAAGATAAGTATGTGGGTGTTCAATATGGGATGATTAAAGAGTTTAAACACACCTACAAGTTTCCTAATTTCATTAGAAAAAGAGATCTCAAAGGGGTAGGGTTGACTTTCAACCTTGAGGTGATCCAACCTTATTTTGGGATCGGTTATTTTCTTATGACAAAATTAACTAATTTATAATATTGGGAGATGATTTAAAGGTCATTAAATATCTAAAATATATGACCTAATACTTGAAATGTAGAATTATATGATAATATAAATGAAAATGACAAGTTTTAGGTATATCTGAGAAGGGTAGGATGGTGTGCACTTGACATAAAATCTAGGTTTAGAACTCTAATCAGGGACTCATTCACCCAAGGGCAGATGGGTCCTAGTGTCCCAATCTGAACCTTCAAAAATTGAAATTGTATCCCTTTGTCTACATGTTACTCTTATACCTACAAATCTTCACTTCAAATCTGAATATGTAACAAATATACAAAATAAACTTTTGGTTTTCTTGTATGGGGGTTTTTCTTGGTCAAACCCCAAGTTTGGTAATTAAACCTTGATAGAAGATAAAGATCCGATAAAGGATAGTGTATAACCTTAAGTGCATCTAAGGTTTTTATAAGCTAACATACAAATAAATCATACTCGAGTGCATTAGAGCATGATTCTTATATGAAAATGATAAATTATGACTTAGATTCGATTATGGAGAAGGGTAAGTGCATGGATATGTGACACAATTTTGGCTCTTAAGATGCCACTTTCTTTTTCTTTTTTTTCTAAAATCAGTAAAATATAATTTGCATAAGAAAATGAAGATAGTTGCACTCAAAATTTCAAGATATAGTAAGAAAAATATTTGAAGTGCTCCAAGTCTAGTTTCTAAGATACTATTTTTTAAAAAAAATTAATGAAGATTAAGTGTCTCAAAAAGGGGGGCCCAAAAAGGTCTTGTTTTTATAAAAAAAAAATATCATAGCACCTGAGGGCTCCCCCTTTTTAATTAACTTTTTTTTAGAATTTCAAAAATCGCAATGGTGAGAAATTAGTTAACACCATGTAGTTTATCCTCACTCTTTCTGATATTTTTCTTAATGAATATAATATTTTATGAATTTTCAAAGTGGACACATCCTAAAAAGCTAAAATTTGAGCATCCTCCCCTAATTTTTTTTAAAACTAATCAAAAATTGATTTTTTTTCATCATGCATAGAATGGAGTGTATTTTCAAAAAATATAATTTGTTTTGCATTTTGATGAACAAGTAAAAATCTATCCTAAAACTAGCACATGTTTGTTTTTGACCAAAAATAGAGGCATTTATAATAGAAGCTATGGATCAAAACCTTAACTAAATCAAAATGAAAAAAGAATTATATATTTAGATAGCTAAGAGAGAGGTTAACACTATCATGATTTTTTTATAAACTTGCATTGAAAGACGTGTAAACGTGACAGGAGCATAGACAAAAATATGAGGAAATTTGGAAAATATTGTCATTTAACACGTCCAAAGTAGGTCATTTGGTGAGTGCCAAATTTGGCACTCACCAAATGACACATCCCATTTGGTGCACCCCAAATTTGGCATGCACCAAATTGGATCTCATTTGGCAAGCACCAAATTTGGTGCTTGCCAAATGACCTACTTTGAATAAAATGTAACTTTCCCCTCTCTTTGATCAACCACTTTGATAATGTTGAGGGCGTGCAGAATTTGAGGGTTTTACCTTTCATGAATGCTCACTCACTACCCTAGTTGGACCAACTCTCTATCCCTATGAAGTCTTTCTCCTGGGATCTCCTGCCGTGCTGCCAAATCGCTCCGATCCTCTCCAGGTCTTTGATTCATCACCCTGCCTGGATAAAGTATGTCTCATCTGGCCGCTCATAATAAACTTAATATGCTCCTCACGGTTACGTGCTGTCGTTTCCGTCTCTGTCAGGTCGATTTGCTTGTTTTAATATGTCAGGTCTTAACCATCACAGCCCACATCCTCTTGGATTAATATACATAAATAAATATATATTTCCGTTTCCTGTCATATATATAAAATAAACGTTAATATATATATAATAGAAATAATATATGGGTCTTCATCATTAATAATAATATATGTATATGTAATAATGTATGTATGTAATAATAATAATATGTATATGTGTGTGTAATAATAATAATATGTGTAATAATATGTATGTATGTATGTATATGTATATGTATGTGCATGTATGTAATATTAAATATGTTGGTCTTGCTTTGGCCATGTGTGGTCTTTGGAGTCATAATAATACTCATAAAGCATGTCAGGATAATAATAATATGCATGTAATGTCAGGATAGCCATCACTTGCTTGCATAATAATATCTTGGGTCTCTCATTGGCTCCCTCTCTCTTCCATTATCTCTGTCTCTCTCTCTCTTCCTCTCCCTCTCTCTCTCTCCATCCCCCCTTCCTCTTTTGTCCTCCTCTCCTCCTCCATCTCTCCCCATCCACCTATCTCAGACACTCCTCATTCCCAGCCTCTCCACTCTCAGGGATCTCCTTCCTCTCCATCCACTCCTTCTCTTCCGGTCTCCGTTTCCTCCACTCCCATCCTCCCTACCCTCTCTCTCTCCCACTCCCTCTCTCCCTCTCACTCCCTCTCTCCCTCTCTCTCTCTCCCTCTCTCTTAGGTATTGTGTTGCCCATAGCACACACACCCCATTCAGAATGGGGACCCTCTTTATTTTTACTTCGCTGGGTCACTTTTTGTCATTGCCTCATTTTTCGTGCCCCCTATTTTGTGTTCTAAATGGTCAATTAGTCTTTGAGAAATAATCTTGAAATGACCATGTGTCCCCACCCTCAAATTTTAAGGATTTAGGCCTTCACAAAATTCCCTTGGCTATTTTCCTTCATTCATTGGAACTGACGTCTTTGGAGTTGGGCGGGTCTACCCTTGCAGGCCACCCCATGAAAATTTCCTTGACCTCCTTTATGTCAAAAACAACCATTTCATAGTGACCTTCCATGTCATGGAGCTCTCCTTTCCAACTACTATTTTCGGTGATGAACACTCCAATTGCTAACTTCTGGTTGTCGTATGCCTGACAAACTCCACCCCTCCCATGACTGTTTTCAAATTGACTGCTCACCAACTTTGAATGCCACCATATGAACATTAATGAGGTGCATTAAATGCACTATTTTCTATAAATAGCTCAATTTGAACTATCATTTTCAATTGTTAGTTGTCCAGAGTGAATCATAGAGCTCTACAAACATTGTCGTCACAACCGCCAAACTTCATCACCACTTTGAGATCTTCATTAACTGTTTATGTTCCCACATTCATCAGGTTTCAAAGGTTGGTTCTCTACCACATCCCCTATTTCAATTTTTCGTTGATTTCTTTATAAAATTATTAAATTTGAAAGATGAAAACTTGAAAATTAACTAGAACAGACCTGATGAGCCTAGTTTTTGGTCTAATCTTGGGTAGAATCTATAGTATATTTTCTAGTAGATGTCATGAAATTTAATGATTAAATGTTGGTTTTATCATAATGTTTCCCTCAAACCATTGACATTTGACATTATCCCATCTCTAGACATTTGGCATAATATGTGGGTTACCTATATTAATTTTGCATCTAATTAATGAAAGTTCCTTAAGGAGGATATAGATGTGCATTTATTATGCATACTAACTTTTCCATATACATTTAATGTGCTAAGTCAAGGAAGACGCAACCAGTTGGGCATGCACCATAATGTCCAACTAAGGAATCGCTTCAAGTGAAAGGTAGCCAACAACAAAATATTCTTCAAGCAATTGAACGTAATCATCTTATAGTGGACTTTAATGATTGAGCATGCATGGTCATTACTGCCATGCTATATTTTCATTTGGAATTGTGTGTCGAACAAGATTCCATGCATGTGTAACTGCCACCACTCCACTTTTCCTTGTTTTCCCTAAACGGTCTCCTCCCAATCGTGGAGTTGACTGCCTTGTTTAGCTATAGTATAAATAATGATCTAATGCTCCTTCTTAAGGAGGTTACATGATTTAATATTTTACTCTCATTCTTTAGTTTCAATAATATAGATACATTACTCTTTTGTATGCATGATTTACAATGAATAAAATAAAATTTTGAGTTCGAGCATCTGAGTTCTCATTAGTTTAAAAGATACTTATCCAAGGGGGCCCACTTGGCGAGTAATCTATCTTCTTAGTTTAGCATTATTTTAGTATTACTTGTTGTTTAGTACTTAGTTAGAAATCTGGCATCAACGGCTCCTGGAGCCACTAAAATTCCATTTTGTGACTATTCCTATAGCCAAAGCAGACAAAGTAATTTCCTATTTGTTGCTTAGATTTTCATTCCTGTTGTGCATTTCAATTTAGCATAGTTGTTTATTAATGTTCAACATTTTCTTTACTTCTTTCCAATAGTTTACTTTCAGTATTGTGTTTCTTAGCTATAGAATGTAATGGTTACTTTGAGTCCCTAGTGCACATACTGTGCTGACCCATTTCAAGTTCACGTCCCTGGGTTGACAAGTTAAATTCACCTTCATGATGATTGAAATAACTATTTAGGTTAGATGTCCAATCTCTGAATCATGGTTGTAAAGGCTTAGTTATTAAATAATTGTAGGAGGCCAACATTTTTGGGATTGTTGTCGGAGATGGTGTCAAAATAGGGAGTCTTTTGGAGTCATTGGTAGTTTGTCTTGTTGTAGTGTTGTTGGAGATTGTTCTTAGCATATCCTCATTTAAGAAGTAATGACCCCTCTTATTCTTTACCAATTCTTTGTGTGAGCTGATAGATAGTGAGTGATACCGCATGCACAGAGGAAGGAGAGGGGATGCTTATGGGAGATTTCTTCCTAACAATCCTCATCTGTTCTAGTTAGTTGAATATCAGAACCTACTAGAAGAAGAGGAAGAAGAAGATCCACACCTCTTTGTTGATGCATATCCTGATTTGACTAACTTTTGAAGTCTCCTTTGAAGATCAAAATCAGCTTGAGAACCCCTTTGTCTTGGAACCACATCAAGCAAGCACAATGATGCAAATAGGAATAGACAAAACCAACTAGCTATTGCTTTCCCCATTTCTCATCAAAATGAAGTTGACAACATCAAAAAAATTCCTCCCTCAGCACTCCCTAAGTTTTATGGACTTGTGATAGAATATCTTGATACCTTCTTATTTGAGTTTGACATACTTTGTAGGAGTTATGATTATACTACTGATGCCCACAGGCTCAAGTTATTCCCCACCACTTTGAAAGAGGTTGCATTAAGATGGTTCATGAGCCTAGGTAGATATACTATGGAAAATTGGGAAGACATGAAGACAAAATTCCTTGAGAAATACAAGGAATACTACAGGGGTAGTGACATGAGAGGAGGTGACATTTTCAGGATGCAGCAAAAGGAAAATGAGAGCTTGGAAAACTACATTGCAAGGTTTTTGTTTTTCCTACAAAAATATCCACACCATGCACTTAATGAGGAGTCAAAAAAGTTGCTTTTCTTGAGAGGAATTAATGATAGCTGCACTAATGTCTTGGACCTCATGGCAGGAGGAGATATCTCCCAAGTTCCTTGGGAGGATATCAAGAAAATATGCTAGAATTACTCTAGTGAAGCTTCAAATAAAGGGAGAGCTTATCAATCTTCCATGGGTAAGTCAACAATTGGTGGATTTTCAAGAATGGAGATCACTCATTTGTTGGAAGACTTCAAGCAGGACATTATCAACAATCTAGCTACTGAGCTAGATACATTTTAGGCCAAAAAAAAGCAAGAGGAGGCAAAGGCAATGTTGACAGAGTATTGCCCCCACTACAGGAAAAAGAAGTACTGTGGATGCAAGATGTTATCTAACTTTGAAAGAAATTAGATTCCACATGAGTTCAAGCCAATCCAGATTGAAGAAGACCAAGTCTACTATGTTGCACAAAGGAAGCCTTGGGCTCCAAGACAAGTTATGCCACTGGATCCATTATCCTATGTTGGGCCATATTTTAAATTCTATTTATCTTGTAACCAATGGAAGCCCTCATATCCACCTAGTTATGGAGGATATCCACCATAGCCTTGGAGTAACCCTCTAAATTCTTGGCCCAATCATCAAAGTTCTCCACCCAGTGGCAGCAACCTCAAGGGAATTGACAACAATTTATAGGGCACTAGCAGCCACCTCCAGGAAATTGGCATCAAACAAATCAATGGAGAGGAGGACAAGAATAGCCTACCTAGAGAACTAGTTACATGCATCCACCCTCTCAACCCGAACAACCTACTATAATGCCTCCACTTACTAATCCAAGCTCAAATGCACCTAAAACTACTCAGCTACCAACTCAGCCCACACCCAATCCAAATAACAAACCACAACAATAGCCTGCATACATTGTTGATTCAAATCAATTTCTTGCATATGCTGTGAATGTAAGTGACATCCACTTGCATTCAAGAACTACTCCATTGGCCCCTTCTAAGCCCATTATCACTAAAATTCCAATGGAAGAGGAAGAGGAGCCTTTGAATGATCCCATTCAGCCAAATGTACCTAAAAATATTGAACCAGTCCAAGTCAAGTAAACTGAATAAGAACCACCATTTCCTTAGAGATTGGACGTTACCAAGAAGAAAGAAGAAAAAGAGGATACCACCTTTGATATATTGGATCAGCTGAAGCATATATGTGTCCAGATACCCCTATTTTAGGCCATAAAGGATGTTCCAATCTATGACAAAGCAATCAAAGAAGCCTATCTCAAGAAGCTAGGTAGGAAAAAGAAAGACCCAACTATAGTTCATGTGGTGGGCCAGCTAACTGACATCATGTTGGGAAAAGTGACTATTCCCAAGTATAACAACCCAAGCAGTCTTGTGGTAGCAATTGTCATAAACGAGGTTCAAGTAAAGAATGCACTAATTGATTTAGGGTTAGCAATAAATGTAATGACCAAGGCCATCCTATAGCAACTAAACATTGCAAGCATGAGATCTACTCCTAATTTCTTGCAACTTGTTGATAGCTCTACTATTAAGCATGATAGTGTAGTGGAGGATCTTGTGGTAGTTCTAGACTCTTGAGAGTACCTGACAGATTTTATGATTATTTCTCCTAAGGCTACACTAGGTGGGTATCCCATTATTCTTGGAAGGCCTTGGTTAGCAACTGTAGATGCATACATTGGATTTTGTTTAGGTGACATGACCATTTCAAATAGGAGTACTAAAAAAATTTGTTCTTTATTCACCTCCTCAGCCATCTCATGATGAAGATGATCACGTATGGCTACAATTTGGTGAAGAGGTTGAGGAAATTAATTTTGTGGTGCAACATATGATGCTAGGAAGAAGCTATTTCATGCAGCTCCAAGATGAGGATGAAGCATTGGCTAACATCATTCAAAACCATTATGAAGTGGAGGAAGCATCATCTTCTCATTTTTCTACTTTGGTCAAGACACTTCTACCTGCTCTACCTATTAACTACTCTTCCTATAGATGTTCTTCCTATAGATGTTCTTCTAGTAGTCATTCTTCTTGCAGCAATAGGTATGTCCCATACATTTCTTCCATATGAACTAAAGGTACCATGTATTAATGAAGCAACCATGATAGAGTTAACTACACAAGTCCAGGTGTCAAAAGGAAAATATCTAAATGTTAATAGTAAACTAAATGAAGAACAACAATTGTTATTAGCTAACCTATTAAGGACCCATCAACATGCACTTGCATGGGATTACCATGATATGAAAGGATTGGAACCTAAAATTTGTACACAAATAATTTATATCAGAGATGATTGCTTTTCAATAAGACAACCACAAAGAAGAATTAACCCTGCACTAAGAGAAGTGTGAAAGGAGAATTTCAAAAATTACTAGATGCAAGATTTATCTACCCCATTTTAGATTGTCAGTGGGTGTCTCCATTAGTGATTATGCACAAGAAATGAGAGAAATGGAAAGTTTGTGTTGATTATAGGGAACTTAATGCTGCCACCAAGAAGGATCACTTTCCTTTACCCTTCATTGATCAAGTTTTGGACACACTTGCAAGAAAGCAATACTTCTCTTTTCTAGATAGATTCAACGAATACAACTAGATCCAAATTGCACTAGAGGACCAAGAGAATACCACATTTACTTGCCCATGGGGGACCTATGCCTATTTGGTACTCCCATTTAGCTTGTGCAATGCACCTACAACTTTTCAGAGGGAAGCCATTAGCATATTCTTAGACATTTCCCATGATTGCATATAAATTTATATGGATGACTTCACCACTTATGGTGTTGATTTTGATCAAGCATTGGAAAAACTCAAGAGAGTCCTACAGAGATGTGAAGAATGAAACTTGTCCTTAAATAGTGAAAAGTGCTTCATGATGATGCAAGAGGGTGTAGTTCTTGGCCACTACATCTCCCACAAGGGAAGCCAAGTTGATCCTACAAAGATTGAGGTAATCACAAATTTGTCTACACCTACAAAACATAAGGATGTTAGGAGTTTCTTGGGTCATATAGGATATTATAGGAATTTCATCAGGGATTTTAGCAAGGTAGCAACACCGTTGTACACTCTTCTCACTAAATATGTTGAATTTCAATGGACTGAAGCTTGTGACAAGGCATTTTCTGACTTGAATGAAATCTTGACTCATGCTCTTGTACTTAAGGGCCTAATTGGGAGATTCCTTTCCACATCCATACTGATGCATCAGATTATGCCATAGGAGTGGTCTTAGGATAGAAAGAGGGAGCTGTTGAAAATGCTATTTACTTTTTCAACAAAAAATTACAAGGATTTGAATTCAATTATACATTGATAGAGAAAGAGATGCTGGTATTAATCCATGCACTGAACAAATTTAGACATTACATAATAGGCTACCAAATATTTGTGCACACTAATCGTGCAACCATTATATATCTCATGTGAATAAGCCCTTGATCATAGGTAGATTGGAAAGATGGTTATTGTTAATGCAATATTTTGATATAATCATTGTGGATAAGCTAGGGTAGGCCAATGTTGTTGCAAATTTTATTTCAAGGCTAAGTACATCAAAAGACAATCATCCTATAGATGACTCTTTTCCTGATGAGCATCTATTCTCCCTCGGTGTACAACACATTAGTATGCTGACATAGCCAATTACCTAGTCACAAGTAGAGTTCCTTCTCACTTCTCAAAAGAGAAAAGGAAACTCATTGAAAAATATTTTCCTTTCTCTTGGATTGTTCGATGCTTGTTTTATGCTAGACCAGACCATGTCATGAGAAGCTGTGTGAGAGAAGATGATACATATGAAATATTGCATGCATGTGACAATGAACCATGTGGAGGACACTTTGTAGCCAAGAGGACTACATAGGGTATTACTGGCCAACACTCCACAAGGATGTAGGAAGGTATACCAGAAAATGTGATAGATGTCAAAGAATGGGTAGACCAACCAGATCCGATGAGATGCCACTATTCCCTCAGGTAGTAATCACTCCCTTTGGCAAGTGGGGATTATATTTTGTGGGACCAATTGACCCTCCATAAAATGGTAAGTCTTAGTTACTGTTATGCATTGATTATGTGACAAAAGTTAAGGCCATGAAGCATGCAAGGGATAACAAGGTTGCATAATTTCTTTATGAGGATATTTTCACAAGATATGGAGTCCTAAGAGAAATAGTGACTGATCAAGGTGATCAATTCACATCAAATATTGTTGTAGCATTGGTGAATGAGTACAACATAAGGAGAAAAAATTCTACTCCTTGTCACCCCCAAGCTAATGGCTAAGTTGAGGTGACCAACAAAGAAATTGAAGCCATTCTAACTAAAATAGTAGCTATCCATAGAAAGGATTGGGAAAATATATTACCAAAAGTTGTTTGGGCCTATAGGACAACCTAGAAAACAACTATAGGCTTCACCCCATTTTATTTGTTGTATGGAAATACAACTATGATTCCCATTGAATTTGAATATAAGACCCTATGGACTACAATACATTTGGGGATAGATATTTTTGAGGCATAGAGAGAAAGAATCATGTAGCTAAATGCTTTGGATGAAATAAGAAGAGAATCCCTACAACATACAAAAGTAGTGAAAAATCAAAGAATCAAGTGGCATGAATAATTTATCAAGCATAAGAAATTCAAACCAGGAGATTGGGCCTTGCTCTATGATTCAAGATACTAGGACAATGCAGGAAAATTGCAAACAATGTGGCTAGGAACATATGAATTTGTTGAGGTTTTTCCTAATGGAGTTGTTTGGCTTACCACCATTGACCCTATTAGGTTCAAATTAATTTTCAATGGTCATCACCATAGATTATACCACAAGCTAGCTTCCAAAGAAGAGTTCCTATAGCAATTCACCCAACACTTAGCACCTGAGCTTCTTGTAGCCAAAGGCAGTGGACCTAGTGTCCCTCCTTCTAGCTAATTAAGGTACATACTTCCCATAATAAGACTTTCACTTATGTGGAAGTCCATTTCTTCATCACCTGCCTATCCATCACTTCATTCCACCTCCCCTCATCCCACTTCATTTTCATTTATTGCTTAATTTATTCTTCAAAAAAGGAGAGCATTACTTGCAAAAAATCTTCCACACTTAGGTATGTGCACATTAATTTCTATCTTTAATCATCTTTTAAGTTCATTCATTTAATCACTGTACATTGGTATAGATTTTCACATAAATGCCATTAATACTTGTCAATCACCACTCCCATCTCCATGCAAATATTTTGTGAATTTATTGCCCATGTGTCAAATCATACTAGGCTATGTCAAAAAATTTAGAATGGGTCAATTTTAAATCCAAATAAGAGGATGGCTTGCATGTGTGAAGTGACAATGATTGTAGCCACCATTTCTTCATATCATAATTCCCCCTTATCACTCCTTTATTACTATCATTGACCCTATCGTAATATTGAGTTGAAGAGCCACAATTGTAGAACCAAAGAAAGGAAATTCAATCAATATTGGCACTAGAAATTTTTCATGTTGGTACTATAATTTAGCAGATACTATAGGAAAGTGCATTTGATTTTCAGATGAGAATTGTAGGAAAGAAGTTGTAGATCATTGTTGATTGCAGACAATGGGAGGTGGATTAATTCAAAATGAACCCACGGTACATGATATTTTACTATAGGATGCACAATGCTTAGAAGAATTTAGAAACTGTGGATGGTTAGACTACTTCTTGAAGTTAGATGGCTTTGATGAAAGCATTTCCCTTGAATTTTCCTAGAAATTTTTAGAAGGGAAAGCCACAATAAAAGGGTTGGAAGTTGTGGAAATTGAGGAAAGAATTGTAGAGGTCACATGGTTACCTACTGATGGTGAAAATTATCTTACTTCTAGAGACACCCGATTTGCTAGGGTTGAGTTTACAGAGTGAAATGATCCCCCATTGAGCATAGACAAATAGGGTGCAAAAAGAATGTCTCTATCTGAGCCATGGAAACAAATAGCTATGTATTCTATCAAATACATCACTTGTGAGGGTCACTAGTCAAATTTGTATTCTATCCACTTCAAGCTTTTGAATCACATGAGGCATGGAAGAAGGATGAATGTGACTAATGTGTTGTAAAATCTTCTCTCGATTATGGCATATGAGACCCAAAAAGGTAGGAATAATTCTATTTCCCACCATTTCCTGATTAAATTGCTAGTTGAAAAGTCTCTACATAATGTATCTAGGATGACTTGGGAAGAGTTTATAAATGTTGATCAAATTAGACCTTAGCACTTGCAACCTAGGGCTTTACCTCAATCTCGTAGGTCTAGCAGGATAGTAAGCATGGTTGAAGCCATTCCTAGTGCTTCAACCTCTGGTTCTAGCTCTAGTATGAATCCTCCTATAGCAGAAGAAACCATAGAAATTAGTTCCTCTGGAACAAAGCACTTAGAAAAAGAAACCTCATCATCAAATTCTGATGATGACATTCCACTTGAAACCCTGAGGAAAACTAGCACACACCAGAGAGAGGTAGAAACAAGAAAAGGGAAGGCTAAAACACAACCTGTAGAAAGAAAAGTTCTAGGTTCTAAGAATGGGAAGGCTGATACTGTTCATCCTGAAGCCAAAGAAAAATGTGAGAGACCTCCCAAGAAATCAAGACCAGCTAGGCTTGCATTTGGTGTTCCTCCACATGAAATCCCTAAACCTGGTGAGACCTCACATGAGGACCCTGAAGTTCCAATGGATTAGTAGAATGTTGAAGAATAAGAAGATATATTTAGGAGAGCAATGAATATAACACTGGCTAATCTTGCTAACATTGCAAATGAATTGGAGGAAAATCAAGACTTCTTGCGGCATGAGCAAGAGGTCTTACAACATGAGCAAGAAGTCATGTAGCAACAACTAGAACCAAATTAGGAGTTCCTATAGCCACAGAAAGAGCAAGAACAAGAATTCCTACAACAAAAGGAAGAAGATACAATACCCTTGAAGCTAGAGATAACTGGACAACCTGAGTCCATGCAGATAGTGCCATATGAGGAGCCACCACCAAAAATACTGGTAGGATTCCATAATCCTCCTGATTTTACATTACATACAAAATTTTTAAATTTATGGAAGGAAGTACAAAGAAGAGAGGAAGAATTGAAGAAGGAAAAATGGAAATTGAAGGAGGAAATTCAAAAGAGGAATGAAAAGATTGAGGATAAAAATGCAAAAATTGCCAACCTAAAGCAGAGGGTGGATGATATGGCAACTCTGGCATGACATATTTTGGAATGTATGAACCCTCCAAGAGTCTATGCTCTACTCCTTAAAGAGAAATATCTCTCTTTTAAGCTGTCAATAATTGCCTCAGGTTTGAATCCTTCTATTGACACCCCCATTGAATTATTCAATGCTTATAGGATTGCCTCACCTAAAATGAAGAATTTTCTTTGTGAATTTTATTTACAATATTATGCTGTCACAAAAGACCATGATTGGAATCTGTTGTTGTATGTTGGTGGTGTTCAATTGAGCATTCATGTCTTGGGTACAAAATGAGATTAGTTAGGGAAAACAACTTGGTGCTTATAAGTAATTGGAGTCTAATATCCCTCTACCTGTTAGATCTTAATCAAGCAACCCAAGGGATATTTATAGAGAATGGCACAAAATGCTTATCAGACCAAGTTATGGCAATAGGATCATGCCCTAGGTTGAGGCATTTTATAGTGAGTATGAGATAAAGACAACAACAAAGGAGGAAACCTTAAGGAGGTGATTATCACAAAGATGGAATAGTCTAACTGATGAGTTGAAACAAGATGAGCCTCATTCCATCCACAGTTATGTTGTAGCACTAAAGAGAATTGATAGGTATATTGAGATTGGGAGAACAAAAGGGTGAATTTGGCTTCCCTTAACTTTACATCCACCCATGCTCATGTGGCCTGTGCCTAACTTCAGATTCTATCAGTATGACATTGCTACAAAGAAATAGAGATGGAATAGGTTTGACAAATTGGAAGGATTCTATTGGGATCCTAATTCATGTACTATAGCCATCGATGTTGGACAACTCTCAATTGAAAATTTCAAAGCTTTGACCCAGCAGAAGAACAAATCTTCCCCTGTTAGAGGACCAACAAAATGTTAGGTTGGGGGGAGTGATGAGCCTAGTTTTGGGTCTAATTTTTGGTAGAATCTATAGTCTATTTGCTGGTAGATGTCATGAACTTTAATGATTAAATGTTGGTGTTCTCATAATGTTTCCCTCAAACCATTAACATTTGACATTATCCTATCTCTGCAAGCTTTAATGACATTTGGCATAATATTGTTGTTATCTATATTGATTTTGCATGTGGTTAATGAATGTTCCTTAAGGAGGTTATATATGTATATTTATTATGCATACTGACTTTTCCATGTAGATTCAATGTGCCAAGTTGAGGAAGACACCACCAACTAGGCATGCACCATAATGTCCAACTGAGGAATCGCTCCAAGTCAAAGGTAGCCAATGGCACAAGATTCTTCATGCAACTGAACATAACTGCCTTGTAGTGGACCTTAATGATTGAACATACATGTGAACTACTATTGTTCTAGATCTATGTTTGGACTTCCATGCCTGACTAGATTCCATGCATGTGTAATTTCCATCGCTCCCCTTTCTCCTATTTTCCCTAAATGGCGTCCTCCTAGTTGTGGAGTTGACTGCCTTGTTTAGTTATAGTATAAATAATGATCTGATGCTCCTTCTTTAGGAGGTTGCATGATTTGATATTGTACTTTAATTCTTTAGTTTTAGTAATACAAATACATTACTCTTTTGTATTCATGATTTATAGTGAATAAAATAAAGTTCTATGTTTGAGCATCTGAGTTATTATTTTAGAGGATAATTATCCAAGGGGGCCCACTTGGTGAGTAATTCATCTTCTTATTTTAGTTTTAGTTTAGTATTACTTTTTGTTTAGTACTTAGTTAGAAATCTGGCATTGACTATTCCTACAGTCACTAGAATTCCATTCTATGATTGTTCTTGCAGCAAAAAGCAGACAAAGTAACTTCCCGTTTGTTACTTAGATTTTCATTCCTATTGTGAATTTTAGTTTATCATAGTTGTTGATTGATATTCAACATTTTCTTTACTTCTTTCTAGAAGTTTACTTTCAGTATTGTGTTTCTTAGCTATATAATGCAATGGCTACTTTGAATCCCTAGTTCACATACTGTGTTGAACCATTTCAAGTTCACGTCCCTAGGTTGATAAGTTAAATGGACCTTCATGATGACTGAAATAGCTATTCAAGTTAGACGTCTAATCTTTGAATTATGGATGTAAAGGCTTAGTTATTAAATCATTGTAGGAGGCCAATAGGACCTAGGTGCATAAAACCAATGAATTGAAACTTGAAAAAACTCTAAAAAATCATCCCACATGTCGATTGCGGAACTCAACCCTCATGTAGCCATTCTTCAACTAGAGCATTCATGCTCTGTAGGTCCACACCACTATCATTGTCATCACCACCCTTTGAAACAAACTTGAACTTCAAATGACAAACACTCTCCTCGAGTCTGCCCCGGTGGGAGACTCCCTCTGCTTGGCCACCTTAAACTTGGTTAAAATTCACAAACTCAAATAGGAATCTATCAACCCTTTCAGGTCCACATCTACAGGCTTCCGCCTATGAAGTTCCCTTCCAACTTCACCGTTCAAAATGGTTATCCAACCACAACCTCCCGATGTGCAAACCTTTCTTTTTTTATTTCCCACCAAACTCAAAAGTTTCCAAAATATCTGAGCATCGGTCCATGATGGGCTTAGCCCTGCAAACTTCTACTTGTGGAATTTCATCTTGGTTTTTCTAGTTGAAACAACTCTTATAGCCCGTCGTCCCGCCTGTTAGAATCTATCCTTGTCTCTATCATCCTTGTCAAAGAAAAACCATCTAATAATGCAAATCATTCTTTGTAGGCTTTTGTTGGCATTTCTTTGATGCACGAATGACTACCTAAAATAGAAAAACCCTACTGTCCACTCGATTAGTGGGTCTCGACCTCTCCTCTGCTAGTCATTTCCATTTTTGCCCTAACTGACCAATTTCGAGCATCAATTGTGGGCTTAGCCTAGTGAACTTCCATCTGCATCTCACTGTGTGATGCAGAGGGTATGGGGCTTTAGAAAAAAAAACAAAGTTTCAAGGTCTATAATGATACACTCTTAAACCTCCTTCTAGGCACCCTTATGGAGACAGGGCTTCAAAGGTTCACTTCTGAATTATATCCTTCCCTTATGTACCCAAACCCTTGGAATGATCTTAAGGAACACAATTACACTTATCTTGAATGGTTCAAATCACCAAACCTCTGTCTCAGACACAAACCCACTTATCCACCTTGACTAGGCTTCTAGCCCAACTAGGTCTCCAACAATTGTTTTTGGAATTTTCTCACAAATTTCCCAAATGAATCCCCAAAATAATGATTGTTTCAAATGTCTTTTCAGATGTTACATAACATACTCAAAACTTGAAGGTGCTTTTTTTGGACCAATCCCTCCAAAATCTGTTGTTTCCACAAAATTAAGGCCTAATTAGCCCTCTTTTTCAAAGCAACCTTACTCAAAAATTGTCCCTTGATGATGAAAATTTCTATAGTGTCTTGAAATTTTTCCAAACTAAGGATTTTCAAGGTCTTAGACTCCTATGATTCCTTTAATACCCCTAATCACAAAACCCTCAATTAAATCACCTAAAACTAGGGCTTCTTAGATACTAGCCTTCCAATCACTTCCAAAATTGGTTCTTCGATTTTTCACCAATAACTCATGTTTAAAAAATTACAACTCATAAAAATTCCCCTTGTTCAGGTAGAACTCCTATTGCTATACCTTAGGCACCATTCCCATGCACCTTGCCTTGTCATATTATGGTGTACACCTTTGAATCCTCCCTTCTTGCACATTACCCTATTAGTTCTAAATAAGACATGTTAGATATGATCCATTTCATAGGTTACAGTCACAATATTCCATGAAATGGATCATTCATTCATGAAAACTCTCAAAATTAGTGAAAATTTAGAACTTTTCTATGGATAGTCAGTTGTAGTATACAGGAACTAATTGTTATTTCTTTCAAGACATGCAAAAGGTTTTAAAACATGTAAATACAAGTCCCTAATTAATTAAATTTAACACATCCCTAATAGAAATTAGAAGTTCATCAAGGAAACACAAGAAAATGCAAGAAATCTCAAGTTTTTACTCTTTTTCCTGTAGCAGTCTGTACAAATTATGCAATCTCAACCACCCTATCGTACAAATGACTTCTTCAACCTTGTAAACACTTCACCCAACTATTTCAACTAATTTGGATTATTTTTATTACATTATCATTGTTAAAACACCTAAAAAACTACTTACTTGCCCAAACTGAAACTAGCTATTGGATTTCAAAATTTGAATTTCCAACTTCAAATTTATTGATTCCTACTAACTAAAAACCCTCAAAAACTATCACATCTTTATTATTCAACCTTATTGACATAATTAAACCCTTATACTCCTAACTAGACTCCTAGGACATTATTGTTCCAATTACAATCCATTTTGGCCCTATGGTCCTTATCAGGACCCTAAGGACTTTTGATCCTTCTAATACATTTATGCACTCCAAAGGCTAGTATAGGTTCCAAAATATCATAATTGATGAGTTGAGATGTTTGATAGGTCTTCATGACCCCTGCATCTTCCTGAATCTTCAAGTGACCCTTAAGGAGCTTGGGTGCTCCTGCACCACTGTGGTATATCTCCCATTCCAAATGGCCTTCACTTACTAGCCTTCCACTTTATGAGTCTCAAACCCACTATTTCCATTTGAACCAAAATGAAAATAATCAAATGATAAACCTTGGGTGTGCCATCCCTCGCCGGTCATTTTTTGCAAACATTCATCCTAATTCAACTATCCCAAAGGTCATTGGCCCTCTATCAACCCACTACACGGGGCCCGACACTTCTATTTCCCCCTGATCAATGATGAAAAAAATACATGTTGATGCCCTTTGTGGACCTGATCATGTTGGGCTTCTTGCTCTGACCTCCATCTGGCCTTCATCATTTCAAATGACTATGATCAACCATCCTCCCGAACCTTTTGGCCCACATTCTTTTGAGCAATCTGAACTTTAACTGTAAAGTGTTACTTTCCTTTAGACCCACATGTCCCACATGATAGAACGTCGTGTGTGGACTAGTGCCTTTCCAGCATTGTCTCTATAGCCATGCCCTGATCACCGTCCCTACTATAGTTTCCTCTAGAACATCCACTAGCCGAGGGAATTCCACACCCCTCAGCTCGCATTGCAATAAATCCCTTAAACAAAAGAATAATGTTGATCTATAAGAGATGTTAGGATGTTATGCTTGAATGTGTTTATTGCTCTGTCACCGATAGGATATATGGAACTAGGTGTAGGAACTTTAGAGGTGGTGATGGAGAAAGATAAGGGAAAGAAGTCAGTCAAAGCACCTTGAGGCAAAGAGGATACATACCAGATGAAATAAAAATTCCAATTGGAGCCCCTTAACTCAAAGGTCAACATAGATTAGAAGGAAATCTTAGATACCAATCTAGGACACATAGATATTGATGAATTCAAGAAAAGGGTCCGACTCAACCCCATAAAAGAGAATTCCAGAAAAATTAGAAGTATTGAGTTGGCTAAGGCTTTTGGTTTCCCACCTACTCTAGTTTCTCCCGATCTCGTAATGGCTTGCAGGGAGGCATATCAAGAAGATACCAGAACAATTGTAGATAGGGATGGAAATATATTGGTTGATTTGTCTGCTAAATCAATAGGGAGAACATTCCACACCCTGCCTTCAACTAGATGGAGGAAATTTCCAAAGGATATGGAAAGGAAACATGGGATGAAGCCCCCTTAAATGCAAAAAGCTCATCAACCAATATTGGCTAAAAGAAAAAAGGGGCAATAAAACTAAGGTACCCCAAGAGCTCTTCCGCAATGACTTTTATGAGGATTGACATGATTTGGTGACCCTATTGAGCATATTCATGGGCCTTCCAACCATGACCTACTTTCAAGAGTGGATGTTATACTTTGTAGAAGAAATCCTCCAGGGCATTGCCAAGTTCTACTAGGAAGGGATGAGAAGTAATTACTTGCACAAGCAATTTGTAGCAGTGAAGAGGACACAACATTTCTATATGAGATTCATACTTGGTCTATCTGCTAGTTGACTGAGTGCAATATAGAGGCTTGTTTGCAGCTCCGAGTGAGACTCCAGGAAGAGAGAACAAAGTATATGATAAATATCGCTAGCTACAATACAAAATTTTAAGAGGGACTAATGCAGGGTCAATGACACCTTCATAGGCCATATCATCAGATTGTTGGGAGGTGATTTTTGGGAAAATAATGGGTTACTCTTTCTGGGACATCTTGATTTTTTCTTGAAATCATATATTTTTTGAAAATATAATAATTTAATCCTTTAAAGATTCCATTTAAATGATTTTAAGTAAAGAGGGTTTGATCAAGCCCCCTTATATCAAACTCCCTTGGATAGAATCCTGTTAGTTTTAAACCATAACTGTAATGGATTCTCCTCTACACCTATCAAAATGCTAATAAAAAACACTTTTGATTTACCTTTTACAGGATCAAATGAAGTCATTCAAAATTTATGTTTTGTAAGTATGTAGCCCTTATTATAAGCTTCTCAACAAGTATAATTTTAAATATATTTAATTTGATTATTATATTCATTTTTTTATTTCTTGCGAATGTAGGATTTTCAATGAACATCAAGGTATTTGTTTAACACATACAAAAAAATAGGAAAATAAGAAAAAAAATTAAAAAATACATGTGCACTAGGTATTGATGTCATTATTCCCAAAAACAGAATAATTTAATTCAAATGCATGCAAAAAAAGTTGTGGGCCGAAGTACACCTTTGTCCAAATTATAATTACTTTGATTTGGAAGATTAATTAAAAATAAATGCAACAAAAAATTATGAAAAAATATCCATGCACTAGATATTGGGGTGACAAGTTTTCATTTCAAAAATTAGAATTGTATCCTTTCTATAAAAAAATTTATGCAGGTCGAAGTAAGCATCACTTTTTAAAAATGTTGTTTCGTAGAAAAAATAAGTTATTAAAAATTACATAAAAGGATTCACAATTTATTTTCAATTTTTTATAAAAAATATAATTACAGTCTACACAAAATCTCACAAATCACTATTTTGCTTCATCTTCAAATTCTTAATGGTTTAGCTACTATAGGTGTAAGAAAGTGAATATTTGGTGAAAAATGTTGATTTCAATGTCAAGTTTGGCCAAAAAGTGTAACCCATTATTGTGGGATCACCTATCATCAGATTGTTGGTAGGTGATTTTGAGAGGATATTCTCTCATAGTGCCAATGCTTACATCCACTAGTTTGGCTTCTTCTTTATCTAATTTTTAAGGTTCACATACATCCAAGCTAAGGGCTTCTCTGATAAACCATACAAGTGGCTTGGGTACCCAAAATGACTGGATAATATTGCCTAAGATTTCCTAGTAGCTACAACGTGCCCACACCCTCCCAAGCGATAATCATAGACCGGGGATCCCATATCCCCTTACTTTTTGGTTAGGACCTATATTCTCTTCCTGCATCCTAGTGTGTGGAGCACTTCAATAAGGAGTTATTTGAATAGCACTTGGACTTCAATACTTCCTGGCCACAAATGGACCCCAATGGTAAGTTGAAGAAGGTGGTTCGGATTGAGTACGCCCATCTGCATAATGTAGAATATTTTTGGGCCAACCAAAAGGATGGTAAAGAAGTGCGGATGAGACACTATATGCGCATTATTGCATGTTTTTTCAAGAAGGTCAACTTGTTCCTTGTGTTGGATGAAGTGGTGGAGGATGAAAATATAGTAATTGACCCTCAATATGATGTAGTTGTCAATATCCCATTGCCATTGATTCACTGGAGTGAAGAAGAGGTCAATGATCTTGATATTCCAATGAATCCTATCAAGGCAAGGACTAAGGAATGGATTCATAGGAAGATTTTCCAATTGAAGAAATAAGGAGCCACCTTAACTTATGAAGAGCTTGAAGATGAACCAAGAAGTGAGACTGATAGTGGGATAGCTATTAGCCTAGCAAGAGAAATTTCTAAATCTCCTCTGGTCACTAGGTTGAAAAAGAGAAAAGAGATGGTTGAAAGACAACCTAAACCTTGAGTGTACTCAAGAAAAGCCTTGGAAGGTAAACCCTCTAAGAAGCCTAAGACATCAGACATGCCCACCATCTAGGAGGACTATCTTCATGAAGGAGAAGAGCAAGAGGTCAAGCAGCCAAGGTCTCCACCTACTACCTCCACTCTCATGGCCACTACTTCCACTAATATTGCCACCACTATTGCACCTCTTCCTACTTCTAAGGTAGTGGTTGCCACTTCTCTAGCTGTAGTGGATATCTTAGTCCACCTTTCTTCCACCCCACTTGCTATGTAGGTTATGGTAATAGATTATTCTTCTGCCACTACCTCTCCATTCTCCTCCTCCTCCATGTATTTTTCAACATCTCTTCCATTGGCTACAACAACAATGCCAATACCTGCTCTCTCACTCTTGGAGGCCTTCTAACACCACATGAAAAATATCCCTATGGAGCTATATGGAGTGTTGATGAACATGACCACACAAACTAAGTTGGCACATATTGTTGCTAACCTCCTTGTCCCTCCTCCAACTGAACCATCAAAAATGAAGGAAAAAATGGAGATATCAGAAGTGTTGGAGAGGAAAGAAAGAGAAGCTATAAAAGAAATGGAAGAGGAAATAGATGATTACCATGTACATCATGAATACCAGCACTTTCCAATTGATGAAGTGGTGCATGAAGATGAAGAAATAGGGTCCTCTGGGGGAGATGAAGAAGATGTCAACACCAAGTATAACATAGAAACCTCTAATCAAGAGCTAGAAGAGGAGCTTTCCAAATAGCTCAAGGATGTTGGAGAAGAGGAAGAGAAGCAACCTCTTTAAGAAGAAAAGGAGTCAGATGAGAAAATGGAGGAAGACACTGAGCATGATGAAGAAATGCCTCCTCAATGTGAAGAAGAAGAAAAGGAAAAGGAAGAGAAAGAAGAAGAAAAGCCTCAAGAGGAGGCCAAAATAGAGGAAATCCTAGGAAAGGAACATGATGAAGATAATAGGAATGACTAGGAAGATGAGGAGAAAATCACCAAAGGGGAGGACAACCCCAAAGAACACACAGCTACCGAATCCCCACAGAAAGAAACTATCTTCATTTGGGATTCTGATGATGATGAAGAAGAATAGATAGAACAAGAAGCTTCGGGTGATAACATGATGGAAATTGAACACACCCAAGAAGAAGGTGATCACAAATCACCAAAATGGGAGTCTCAAATGATCAAATGGCTTGAGAGAAGAAATTGGAAAAGAAAACCCCAACCTTAGTGGATCCAAAGGCAAAGTTGGAGGCCATCTTGGCTAGAGCCCAAATAATCATGAAGAAAGAGAAGCCAAAATCATATCTCACCTGAGAATGGATGCCTCCAGATCAAGAACAGTGCAAATAGCCACTCTAGTTGTAGGGGAAGAAGGGGTAAGTTATAATATCTCCACCCTTGATTTGGGAACAACAATAAGGGAGCATAAGATTGACCATCTCCAAGGGTTTGTCACTACTATCGTGCATCAGATGAACAAAGAAAAGATCTCCAAGGAGGAATTAAAGGCACAAGTGGTTGACCTAAAAACATATATCCAGCAATGGACATCAGTTGAAGAGCTTCCCATGACATCCTTGACATTGCCACAATTGCTATCCAAGGACAATATGGATACGCTTGAGAAAAGGAAAAATTGGACAAAGGCCACAAAGGATTGGTTTTGGCAAGTCCTCTACAATGGAAACATGGGCATAGGTTGTGTTGTCGGGACAAAAAACAAGTTCCTGGAGGTGCAAAAGATACTCAAAGGAATAAAAAAAAATTTCACTAATTTCCTAGGGCTATATAGAATCACATATCCCAAGCTTGAGGCTATCCTCAAGATACTTGATAAAGTCTAGGAAAAGGAGCTTGCACTTGTAAAAGATGACCACTCACTTGTATAGACATAGAAGTTGAGCTTAGATCACATAAAGGAAGTGTTGAAATGAGTGCTTCATGAAGTAGAGTTGGATATTAATTGGGTCAAAGAAATCAGGGCAACCTGTGAAGAATATCTAAGGTTGATGATAGATTTTGATGTGCCCATTGTCGAACTAGATCTAGAGAAAATAAAGCCATACTTTCACAAGAAGATGGAGAACGGGATCATGGATTCCCTTAGACCTGATTTCATAAGTTTCTCTACCTGAGACTTCGCTCAATCCAAGTAGGTAATAAAGAATACACAAAAAATGTTACAAGGAATGGGATGAAGTCACTAGAAAATAAGGAAGTTGAACTTTCAAGTGTTCCAATCAGACATATTGGAGTAGGAAAAACTCCAAGAATTGATCATAAAGTCTATGGAATATGCCATAGTGAAGAAGAATGAAGGAAATCCAGTGATCAATGATGAATTCCTCACTAGGTAGCTATAGTAAAAGGGAAGTCAACAAAAGAAAAAAGAGCTACAGTGCTGCCACAAGAGGAAAAAAATAGGCTAAAAGAGAAAATGTAATTTTATATTGTAATATATTTGGGGGTAGGTGAAACTTGAATTTGTAGTGAATCTTGGCCATTCATTTTTCTTTCTGAATGCTACAAATAGGGGGGTCTCCTCTCATTTTAAAGTGAGAGTTGTGTTGTTGTAAAGGCATGCTGCTGGAATTTCAATAGAAGTTTATTGGCTTTTGGTGGATTATTGAGTTCCAATTGCATGTTACATGGTTCTTCTCCCATAGTTAGTAGATTCAAGCATATTTACTTTGTTTTTTATGAGTTTTGCATGTTATTAGTAGATTAGTGAATGTTGTTCATTGGTTTTAAAGAATCCTATTGTGATGATACCTTCCATAGTCCATACTTTTGGTTGTTTACTGATGGTGAATGGTAGTGTAAAGTTAGTCTAGACATAAATTGAAAGTTGCACTAAATTTCTATATTTTATTCATGCTTATGGTGAATGAATGGTTGAAGATCTACTGTCCTTAGAAGCTTGTACTAATTTTATGAGACTGTGAAGTAATCTAGTTAAGTGGAATTCAATTTTAGGAAGGTTTTCCATAGTAGGGTTCTCCATTATCACATTTCATTACTAGTTTCAGATCTAGGGACTTCCTCTTCTCCCTACCCTTTTTCCTTTTTTTAATAGTGACTTTGAACAAGGTTCATTGCACATTGTAAAACCAAATGTAAAGTTAAAATAGGAGTCCTAGATTGTTGTTTGAACCTGTAGCAATTATGTAATAACTTTCCCATCTCAGGAACTCCATTTTTGGATCCAATTCTCCTCCATCCTAACTACATAAGTCTACCCTATGATTACCAACAAAATCACATTGAACCAACTGAGAAATTCCATTCATGTCATGACTTGACACCTGAGAGACCTTGGGGTAGTTTTCAACAACTTGTTGTTGGAGATTTCCTTTCAAGAGAGATAGTGTACCTATGCATTATTTGTGTTGAGAAGTGCTAAAACACCCATCAAAAAAATTGGTGCTAGAAGGAGGGCCTTTGAGTTAAGCTAGATTGAATTGAGTCATTTTCTCCTTAGAGGTTTCATTTATTCCTAAGGTCCACACCAAGTAAAGCAGAATTTTAGGAGCTACAACCCCCTACAAGGGCTAGAAAGACTAAAAGGGAGGACACAAACTCCTCTTCCTCCTCCATTTCATCCACTTCACCTTCATCTTCACCTTCTTCTTCCTTCCATTTTACACACACTCACCCTTCCTCTTCCATCTTCACCTCTTCCACTCAGTTGTCCCAAACTGCTTTCCAGCCACTTGTTTCCCACAACCAAGCTGCTACCCCAGTCCCTACCTTCCAAGTCCAAGGCAAAGTCCCACCTACCACTACCCGTGTGTAGCACCAGGTTACTATTCAATAGCAAGTTCCACCTCTGCCTCCCCTCCTGACTTGGCTAGGAAACAATCCTTCCTCACTATCCTTTAATGCTTACTATGACATGCCTAAAAACCCAAAGAGCTTTTGTACAAATTTCAATCCTCAGGATCCACAAAGGACAACTGAAGAACACTTTAAAATCTTCCAGGTGATGGTGAAAGATATGTAGATTGATCAAGAAGATGTAACATATAGTATTTTCCCTTATTCTTTGGGGGAAGAGGCCTTCTATTGGTATATCAAATTACCGATAGGTTCCATCACATCTTGGGACTTGCTAATGAATGCCTTCTTGCAGAAGTATAAGATTCCAATCAGCCCTCGGAGTTATATCGACAATTCATGTCCATTCATAGGGAAGTTAAGGAGCTAATTAGCTCTTTCAATGATTGATTGCATAGATCATATAAAAGATTACAAGCTTTGTATGCACTCAATAATGTTCCTGCATTGCCAGTTTATTATGCAATATTGGATAACCTCATAGCTGCATTGGTCAAAAGGATGCAACTAACTCCAACCACATTAGTAGATGCTTACACTAAGGTAGTTATCGCCAGTATTGACTTGGGTCAAAATATCTAAGGTCCATTGCCTTCCTTAAGGAAAGATACACATACTATGTAGATTGAAGGACTTAGTCAGGATTTGCAATGCCAGACACTCTTAATGAATCAAGTGCCACATCTACCCATAGTGCCTCACCCAGGGCAACCCATGAACCAAGCGCCTCCAATGCCTCACTACTTTCAACCTCAGTAGCAGTAGACTTACAAACAACCCACACAAGTACCTACTTATCTACAAGGGCCCAAATTCTCACCCACTCGGTAAAACCAACCAACAACACAACCCGTCTTCAACTAGAATCAAGCCCTGCCAATAAGAAATGCTAAGAAAGATTGATTAGAGAAATTAACGAATATGATCAGAAATATTTCCCCGAGATGACTCATCTCTGGAACTAGAACAATTAGTTTCAGGCCTCTCAATGAAGCATCCAAGCCAACCTCCATTGAGATAACCGTGGCAATCGTGAGGCAGGAACCTCATTAGGACAAAACTATAAGCGGGGATAGAATTCTAACCAGAATTTTGAAAGGAGACCCTCATAAAGATAGAATCAAACATGGAATACAAGACCTAACAAGTGCAGTGTTCCCACTCTTGATCAACCTGCTAGTAATGAAAAGACAACCAGTGGAGTGTATCTCGCTAAAGTGGCCTTGTTCGACTGGTGCTAGATTCATAAGAAAAGTAGGAATTCTGAATTAGACAACCCTGAGTTCCTTACAAATGTAAATATTTTTCAAGTTGAAGTCCAAAATTTCATGGATAACGTTGGTTGTAGAGATATAGTTCCATATGAGTTGTATGACTCTTTTTTGCTCATGGTTAACCAAGATCCATTCACACGAAGTGAAAGAAACAAACCAAAAGGTCTGGTCACCACCCCAAGGAATGAAGAAGTAAAATAGGTAAGTAATGAAGAAGCCTTGTCCAATATTTTTACTTCTATAGATAATGGTCTAGTAGATGAAGAATAATTTCAAGAAGATGAGGTTCAAATGTTCCATCAGAGAGCTTCATACAATTTAAGAAATAGATAAATAGGAAGGATTTTGACTACCTCTACTCCACCCAATAACTTCAATACTCCACCTAACCCTAATGATACAAATAACCTAGGCTATCCCCATGTGACTACGCAATATTTGAAATAAAAAATAGACAACTAAATTGAATGCAAAACCAACTAGCTATCTCATCCATAGGAAGATCCTTTGAGGCTGAAATAAAGCAAATGGGGGAGTATGTTGCTGAAGAGTTCAAGAAAGTCAAAGTCAACCTATCTTCCTTTGAGTTGCTTAAGGTTTTTGTAGTTAGGCATGCTTTCTTTAGGGTGATTAATGGGACCCCCTCCTCTGAGGCAACACAAGAAATACCAACCAAGAGAGTCCCTTTGAAGAGCCTCAACGAGAGCTTGTAATCCAAGAAATCATAGGGAAAAAGAAGGATGTCCCTTCCAATCAGCAAGTTGGGAAGCAATATGCTAAAGAACAAACTCTAGTGCAAACCAAATAAAAGACTAATGAAAAGGATAAAGGTCAAGTAGCCCAAACTGACACACCTATGGGAATCTTCCAAGGAAAGCTAGAAATGCCACCCTTCCTCACCACAATCATAATATTTTGGAAGAATTTGCACAATTTCTTGATTGAATTTGATGCATCACCCAATGTTATGCCTTTGGTTGTGTGCAAAGCCCTTGGGATTGTCCCCACACCTTCCAGAAGAAAAGTGACTCAACTAGAAGAAAATGAAGTGAACATCATTGTAGAAATTAACCATATTCAAATGTAGATTACTGTAGATCCAAGGGTGCAATAGGTTATTGACATCCAATTTGTAGACATTCTAGATACATATGGGATAATCTTGGGTCGCGACTTCACCCAGGCACTAAATGGGTATGCTACAACTAATTTCTCTCACATGTGGCTGCCATGGAAGGGGCTACCGAACTAAATTCGTATAGAGTGGGAGCTACACATGAAATTCATGATTACAGAATATAACAACACCAGTGAGGTCTTGTTCACAAAAATAGAATTGGGAAATTATTATCCCATGGCTTATCAGGAAGAATCAAAATTTTTGGAAGAAACTATAGAGGTCCTCTTAGTGTTAAGCAGTCCTTTGGCCAAGTTGGCCTCTACACCCCAAAGCATAGAAGTATTGATATAATCTAAAGAAGGTGAGTCCTATGAAGATGATAAATTAGGAATGTTGGATGGATTCCAAGACTTCATGGAAAAGTGCATACAAGATCAACTCACTCTAGGAGCAAAGATGAATTTCCAAGAGCTCTTGTTGCCTAGCTAGTGTAGGGTTCACAATGCTTCCCACTCCAAATTTGAGTGTTGCTTGTGCCAGACACTAGTGGAGCACATCAAAGGGTAGGTCACATCTTAAAATGGGCCACCAACTAGACAACCTGCCGCCACCTATAATGAACTAGCTAATGTTATAGAGATCATAAAAATTCATGAGCAACTAGGAAAGAATGAGGGCTTGATATGCCCCGAAGTCAAGGAACCCTCCAAGTTTTGGATGCTATGCTTCAACAAGTCCAAGCAGGGAGTCAACACCAAATAAAAACTCATTAGCCCCATGGGTGAGACAAACTTCGCTGCTCATAGGCTCCAATTCTATTGCACTAATAATGTAGTAGAATATGAAGCATTAGTTTATGGTCTCTTAATGGCCCTGAGAAAGAATGTTAAAATGTTGTAAGTTTTTGATGATTCAGAGCTAGTAGTGAAACAAGTCAAAAAATTATACTCCTGCCATGATCGAAGGCTAGCAAACTATAGGCATCGAGTTTGGGATCTCTTAGAAAGTCTAGATGTGTTCAACATGTAGCCGATCCCTCATTCCTAGAACCATACTGTTGATGCCTTGGCCCAAGAAGCAACACATTGCAACTAGTATCCTTGGCGGGACTCAAGACATTCATCATAGAGCTTACTTAAACCCCATTTGTGCTAGATAATGTCACCCATTTCCAAGTATTCAATGATGACAAGCATATTTTGGAATTATCATTGGTTCTAATGTTTCTAGAACTCAGATAATTGATGAAGCTGACCTAGAGGAAGCCAAACTAGATATAGAGGGGATCCTTAACCTCAAAACCAATACAATCCCTAGAGGCATGATTCAACTTGAGTGCATATTTGACCTAGATCAGTTTTGGGACCAAGATCATGAGGAAAAGAAAGATTCAATCAATAATCAATGTGATACTCATAACCTCAGAAGAACGGAGGAAGTCAAGAATGTATTCGTTGGCAAGGCATGCACTCCAAAGGAGAAGAAAGGAATAATTGATGCTTTGAAAAAGTATCATTATGTGGTAGCATGGAGTTATGAATATTTGAAGACATATGACACCTCCATCATTACACACCCTATCCCCTTAAAGCCAGATTTGCAGCCGTTCTGACAATGATGGCATCCTATCAATGCACTACTAGAGCCCATTATTTACAAGGAAGTGCATAAACTACTTTTAGCTAGATTCATCTTTCCAGTTAGGCACTCCACATGGGTGCCCAATTTGGTCTTGATTAGGAAGAAGAACGGAGAAATTAGATTGTGTGTATACTTTCACAATTTGAATAGAGCTTTGGAGAAGGAAAAATATCTAGTGCCTTCATTGGATGAGGTATTGCAAATCGTTAATTGATTACAGATGACGCATTTCCTCGATGGGTATTCTAGGTACAACCAAGTCATGGTACAATATGAAGAAAAATACAAGACAACATTCAACACCAAGTGGGGAAACATTACATATAGAAGAATGTCGTTTGGGCTCATCAACACTGGCACTACTTTCTAGTGTGCCATGGATATTCCCTTCATAGATCTAATCAGAAAGTGCATAATCATGTGAACCTAGATCCTATTACCTACAATAACACCAAAAACAAAACATTAATAAGGTTAATGTAAGTTAGAATATATATCCCTCAAGAAATCCATTTGAATGTGAGAGAAAATAAATAACATGAAGAACACAAAAAACTTAAAACTAAAATATCAAATCCTATTCTAAAACAAATAAAAATCTTGATATCTTGAGGGAGTTGGTGCCAATTTGATGTGAAAATTGGCCCTTTACCAACTCCAATGCTAGCTTTGATGATTTGATGAAGATTGTGATCCACTTTCATAAAGAGTGATGAGTGATCCAAAATAAAAATCTGCATAACCTAGCTATAAACTCAAATGACATGGATAAGATTGCTATTAATTTGAGTATAGTAAGTTTACTGAAGTTGTGGATGATTAAAATGAAGGATGAGATCTCTATTTATAGAATGACAAGTTGAAAGAATGCCAAAAATAGAGCAATGTGGGATTATCTTTCATTCAATGGAAAGGTGCCACTTGTCCAAATGTGAATGGGCCAAGGATGTGCAAGTTTTGATGAATGTCCCAATAAATGCCAATATTTGAATTTTGAAATTGTATTAATGGAAATGTGGAGGAGAGTCAAATGGAGTAATGGCCACTTGGCTCAATGCAAAATGACTTGTAAGAGGGAGTGAATGCCTTGTTGGAAGGACAAAGTCAACTTAGATTTGAATTTCAAATTTGAAGAATATTCCTCCTTTATGCCATGTTGAAAATAAATAGAGATTTAATAAATCAAATAACTCTATTTTCATGTGCAAGTGGCAAAATATGGAGGATGGGACATGAGAAGAGATTAATTTAATCAAGGTTAATTAATTTAATGAAGGATTAAATGATGTGACCCATTTGACTTAAATTTATAGATTGACTTTAAATCAAATATGAGAAGAATATGATTTAAGGATTTAATTAAATAAAGGGTTTTGATTTATTTAATTAAGGGGATGAAGGTAGATTAAATTAAATAAGGTTTTAGTTTATTTAATTCAATAAATGAACTCTAGAGATTTAATCAAATAAATTTTATTATTTAATTAAATAGGGATAATTAGATCATACTGATTGATTTAATTAATGAGAAAGGATGAATTAATTAAATAAATGATTTATTCAATTAAGAGAGGAACATTGGTGAATTTAATCAAATAAAGGCATTTGATTAAATGGTTAAACGAAAGGATGATTTAGGATGAAATGATGTTAGTGGTCAGGATCAGATGTCCAATGTTAATCAATATATTTTACGTGTCTACATTTTTCTCCTCTTTCAAGCAATGCACTCGTGTTGATTCAAAGAATGAATAGTCTTGATTAAAGCCAAAAATTTTCCATTTTCAAACTTTTTCACCATTGCTGCCCCAACAAGAGAAAACATGCTAATATACTGCCCCCTCGAGAGATTGGATGAAAATTTTATTTTTTGGATGATCTCACAAAAAAAAAGGACAAGGTGCCTGACAGGTCCCGAAAGGCTCAAGGAGGCCAAAAATGTGTCTAAATGTAATAAAACAATGTAAAATAGACCTCAACTAGACAAAAAAAAATTCAAGAGTTCAAAACCCTAGCAAGATTTCCAAACAAGGTGAAAAAAACCTAATTTTCAGGCTTAAAAAGGATCCAAGGGGTCACTTTTAATTCATTTTCACACATAGCCTTTTAGCAATTTTGTGATTTGAGCTTTCATACTTCGATAAGATGGTGCAATGACAACTTCTAATGCATATTTCTAATTGAGTCTAGACATACCAGTGACCTCCCAACATTGGGGCACCGATAAGTAATCTTTACTTGAGCTTGGTTTTTCATTTTTCATGCTTATTTAATGCTTTTAAACTTAGCTTCTCAGTAGCAGTGCTATATAGTGCCACTCAAAATTCAAACTACACTGCTTGGCACCATAGAATGCACTACCACGGTGGAGTTTGGAAACAAACTTCAAACTCTAACACATATTCTACCTCCAATGGGGGCATTTCAAAGTTTGACAAAATGATGGACTTTTAGAGTAGAATCTTTGCCAAACTGTGCCAATTTTTAGAAAAGTGCACTGCGGCAGTACATTTTAAGAATTTGGCAGTCCCAACATCATAGTTTGCAACTTTCAAACTATGATGCCTTCACAGATAGTGATGCTAAGCTAGCTTTTTGAACTCTCAGAATAAAATTTCTCAATTTTTTTAACATGGTGACCTTTCCTGACACAGGACATGGCGAGGGGCCTCTATTCTCAGGAGCATAGATCATGGGAGATTTTCAGTTACCTACGAGATCTAAGTGACAGGGAGTAGGATCAGCTATGGGACATGGGACTATGGTACATTGCTTATGGAGCACCCATGTCAACCCACCTTGGGATGATGTTAGTGTTGGCTGAGAGATGGCATAGTGAGACCTCATCCTTCCACCTTTCTACTGGTGAGGCCACTATCACCTTGGAGGATGTGTGGTAGATCCTTAGACCACTGATACATGGGTGACATGTTATTTATGATATGGATGTTGGACAGGATGCTTGTCATATAGTCCTTTCCATAGAGGATGTTATATACTACGAGGGTCAAATAGAGTTAGAGCATCATAAGGCCTTGACTTCACCCTTTCGCTTGGTGGTTGCAATAATCATTTCAGGTCTCATTGCCCCAAATCGGTGAGGCTAGTATTTTAGTCCTAGCTGGGGGCTTTGATGGGAGCGGATGGTGATGCATGATAGGCCTATTCATTTTGGTTGGGGGCTTGTTCTTCTATCCTCCCTTTATAGGGATTTGCATGAGTACATCTACCTCAACGACAGAGAACTTGGAGTAGGTGTTACACTTCTTCATGTGTGGGTGTGGGAGCACATCCCCATTCTTCAACCGTGAGTCATAGTGCCGATGGGGCCTGCTGATCCTCTAGTGTGGCATTATAGAGGTGGTGTGTCTTTTACACATACAGGAAAGTACGAGATTCCTCACTAGAGGAGGTTCTTGGATGATACACAAGTTTTTACATGGCATCCATACCTTGGTCACCTTGGATGGGATGATGATGCACCAAAAATATTCTTCACCCACGAGGACCACTTTATGCAGGGACGAGAGCATATGATGGTTGAGAGATACCTACCAGGGCATGTCTAGCATTAGTTTGGTGAGCCACATGACCGACCAGATGATGACTACGTGGTTATATTTGCTTGCATGATATCACAAGGTTTGTGGGGGAAATATATTCCTGCTTCCAAGGTAGTAGACAAATTTAGAAATTTGGTGGCCTGGTCATGGGTATATGATCAGGGGCCTTTAGATCTAGGCATGACACAGGCCTATAGATATCGGTTTCATCCACCCCTGCAATTGACAATTCTAGGAGCACCCTCCACTCAACGGAGATCGAGGGGAAGAGGGGGAGGATGAGGATGGAGAGAGGGTGAGTGGAAAGATCAACTGGTCAGGGCTCTAGTTTAGCTAGTGTAGGAAAACGTACACATGTAGGATTAGGACCAGGAGCTATCCAGGTAGCAGGATCAAGAAAATGTACCACCATAAGTTGAGGGTGAGGATTAGCCTCACATGTAGCCCCCATGAGCATAGCCAACAAGACAACCAAATCCTTGAGATGCACTAATTACATAGTTGCAATCTCATATTCAAAGTTTGATGGTAGAGAGGGATCAGGCTAGGGCCGAGAGAGACCAAGCCATTTTGCAGAGGTAGGCTGTAGAGCTAAAGGCAGCTACAGAGATGGGTCAAAGACAACATTTGGAGAGCATGGTGGCCTCCTCCTCTCAAAGAACTATGCCTCTTCATTCTCATAAGGAGCCCATCTAAGAGGCAGACTATTATCGCTTGCATTATCATCAGGCCATACCCAGAGTAGACTGGGCCCCAAATTACTCACAGCGGACCAGCCACAGATTGGTAGAAGGTCATGGTGATAGAGGCGAGGGCAAAAAATATGAGGGGTAGGCCTCATTTTTATCGAGATATCATTTTTTCATGCCATATGGGATCATTTTTATATCGTGTTGGGCCTTTTTGTCCTTATTGGCATACACATGTATAGTGATCCAATTATTTTATACTATGAAAGTTACTCGATGATATATATATATATATTGATGATGTTGATATGATGTGATATGTATTATTTATTTATTATGCATTTATGGATGGTTCTATTTCTATATGCTATACAATAATGTTATTGTGTTATGTGATGTATTTCTTTTTGATGATGTATGCATTATGTCACGGTTACATGACTAATAGATCTATATTATGCTACTACTAAATGACATGGATATGCAAATGGATTTATATGATATGTGATATGGATGGATGATATGTATGTATGTTTTTATGATGATGTCATCTATATGATGATTTATGTAGGTTGATGCAAAATGTGATGATTTTAAGATTCTTAGAATAACCAATCCATATTATCCTAAACAACTTAAATGATAATGCAATGTATGTGAGATGGATGATGTGATATGCCAAATGGTATGGAGATAATTTAAGGTGTAATACTCAAAATGATATGTGAGTCATGATTATAAATGCATTTATAAAATGATTATGGATGGATGTATTTTTTTAATGTAATGGATTTTATAATGTTTATGTTCCTATTTTAATTATGTACTGAATGCTTATAATGATATGCAATGATTTGTAAAATGAAAATGCAAAAAATGATTGTGATGTGATTATTTATGAGATGTTCTATATGATATGGATGAATGATGGATGATATGTATTTTTTTATGATTATGTATGATACAATGTGAATTCAATTGTCATGCTCTATATAAGATGTCTTGATGATGAGATGTTTTTAAGATGTTGAGAATAACAAATATCTATTATCCTAAACATGTTAGATGATTGTGAGATGTATGTGATGCATTTATTGTGATGTGATGTAATATATGAAATGATATGTTAATGCAAAGTAGTATGATGATGCTTTATGTTATACAAAATGAATGTAATGTGAGAGATTACTTTATGATGTTTATGTGATGAAATGATTTTATGTGATGGTCTATATGAATATGTATGCTTATAATGTGATGGATTATCTATAATGCTCACATATCTATTGTGTTTGATTATGTAGTAGATGGTAATATGAAGTGATTATGAAAATGAATGTTATGCTATGGTTTATGTGATGAAAAATGGATGTGCTTATTTATGAAAATTCTTATAATAACACATTTATATTATGATGGAGATGCAATGCATATGTTTCCTATATGATATGTTATGCAATATGCTAATGATTTGTGGATGCAAGATCGATGATGATGATGATGATTAACTGTCATAGTACCTTGTTAGCATGAAGAGAAAGAAGGATTGAAAGAAAAAAAGACATTCCAACAAGACATAAGATGATGAATATGCAAATGATGATGACTACTTGCTGAGGAGTTATGATTTTCAAAGGGCCAATTTTCTTATGTTTGATAATACACATAAATACAATGCATCAAAGTATTAAGAACTAGGATGATGTTGTGTTTAGTGTGATGGAATTTGACTTGAAAAACATATAGGAGTATCCTTGTTCACACCTAAAATATGGAAACCTTACTAGGGTGCATTCTAGGTACTTCAAAGATCTCAAACCAAAACATTGGAAGGTAAGCCTTCTTATGTGGTCAACAAAATGTATAAAAAACCCTCCGTACACACCTAAATAAAGCAAGCATTTACCGAGGTTATTTTACAAGAATATCCAACAAACACAATAGATAAAAAGATCATGATCATTGCCCCATTCCTATTTCTCTAAATCCCTTCATTGGGGACATCATTGAGAGGTCCTTGGAATGAGCATAATAAGGTAAATCAAAATATAGATATAGTAAACAAACAAGCTAATGTTTTTCAATACCGCTAGCTAAGAATAAACTACAGTGATGCCTGATGTTGATGTCCATTGTAGGAAGGATGTATCCTAGGACATGACGATATCAAATGATTTGATATGGGATTGATTTGATGGTAGGATTTTGACACAAAGAGTTCACTAACTTGTTTACGCACTAATTGAGATTTTGAATTTTTGAGTTTTTACTTTTCACCTACTAAACTTATTTTTTATTGTTTCACCAAAGGTTGGGGTTGATGATCATTTATTATGAGTGATGTTATTGTGGGTGAAAGTGAGATGAGATAGATGGATTTTTTTTTTCTTCAAATTTTTGGATGTTTTTGGAGTTTTGCAATATTTTGATGTTATTTTTTTTTTGGTTTTTTTTTTGATATTTTATGAATGTTTTGATTTTAGATTTTCAAATGTTTTGGGGTTTTCTAATATTTTGACCAAGAGACTAACCCAAGGACCTATCCTAGGGGCCTTGGGGGATGATCAATATATTAGCCTTGCCTACATGATACATGCAAAGACCACATATTTTGATTGATGACCTGGCCTATTTACAGATGAAGATATACATGATACAATGTTAGTTTATTATGATAGACTCCTAAAGGACTGACCTAAGTGTTTTGAGGGATGATCAAATATCAACCTTTCCTACGTTTAAGGCTAAGAGACCCATAGTTCGACAAGATGACTTTATTTTTTGATTTTTGACTTTTGGACCTATTTTTGGATTTTGATATGTTTTGAATGTTTTTTTATTTTGGTGATTTTCTGATGTTTTTGGATTTTTTGGATTTTTGATGTTTTGGATTTTGTGTTTTTAGGACTTCAAGAATATACACAAATCCTATCTAACGAGAATATATCCCCAGCATGATGCAATAGACTACTTCGATAAAGGCAGGACAATCTGACCTTGATGATGGGTCGAGTAGTAATAGGAGGGATTATGATATGAACACAGGACCAAGATATGTTGCGTATGCAGGTGGATGAGTGATGGATGGAGATCTGACTGTGATGGATGATGAAAACCTAATGGATGCATGATGCATAACAAGTCGTAAAGATCTTGGTGGATGGAAAGTGCTTATTTACACAAGGTGCCTGTTTGCTAGGTTTTCACCAAAGTACTTGTCCAAAGTGCGACCGAAGTGGTTTATCACTAGAGGTTGATTTTTTCTTTTTATTGTTTTTTGATCCTTTTTTTATTTTTTTGGATTTTTTTGTTGTCACAAAGATGCTTGTTTTCTAGGTTTTCACCGTGGTAGCCATTTTTTAGGAATTTTTTTTTTATGGATTTTTGGTTCTATACCTTGAAAGATTAGGCATAAAATTGTTTGAGATGAGAGTTTTTCATGGCATCTTGTAGAGGTTCCCCTTTAGGTGTTGATAACTAGTATGCCCCTGACTTATAGCTTGCTATGATAACAAATGGTCCCAACCAGTTGGGTTCAAATTTTCCTTTATTGTTTGGATTTGGGGTGTTCTTCTGATTCTCCTTTAGTACTAGTTCTCTGACTTGGAAAGACCTACTTCTTATTTTCTTGTTATAGCTCCTCTTGAGTCTATTCTGATAGAATTGAAAATGATATAAAGAATCTATATGTCCCTCATCCAATAGCTCCAACTCATTCAATCTTGATACTCAGTACTCTTCATCCGTGATGAGGTTTGGCAGTGATATTCTTAGTGACGGGAGCTCGATCTCAATGGGGAGTATTGCTTCTGATCTGTAGACCAAGGAGAAGGGGGTGGCATCGATGGGTGTGTGGATGTTGGTTTGGTAGGCCCAGAGGGTGAGATTGACCTGTAAATGCCAGTCATGACTTGCATCATTAAATATATTCTTGAGGATCTTTAAAATGGTTTTATTTGTGGCTTCTACTTGGCCATTTCCTTAGGGATAGTATGGGGTGGAGAAGCGATATTAGATTTTGAATTTTTTGCAAAGGTCATGAACATCCTAATTTTTGAATGGTGTTCCATTATCTGAGATAATAGCTTGTGGGGCACCATAGTAGAAAATGAGGTAGTTCAAGATGAACTTTGATATCTACTTCCTAGTTATATATGTCATGGGTATGGCTTACACCCACTTGGTAAAGTAATCAATGGAAATTATTATGAACTTGTGGTGATTAGATGAAGTGGGAGTGATTTTTCTAATGAGATCGAGTCCCCACTGTGAAAAGGGCCATGGTGTGATGATGGGATGGAGTTCTTGAGCTGGAGCATGGATGAGGTCCCCATGTTGCTGACATTGTAGGCACCTTTATATGTAGTCATGTGCTTCTCTTTCCATTGTAGGCCAATAATACCCCATCCTTAGAAATTTCTTGGCCAAGCTAATTCCACTCGAGTGTGAACCACAAATCCCATTATGCACCTCAGTTAAAGTAGTCAAGGCTTCATCAGTATTAAGTTAGTGTGATAAGGTTCCCTCTATGCTTCTATGGTATAAGGTATTTCCTAGTATGACAAACCTAGAGGAATTTTTAATGAAAGTTATTTTCAAGCTTGAGGGTAAGTCAGTAGGTAAGAAACCTATTCATAGGTAAGTATAAATGTCATGGTACTAGGGATCAACAGGAACAACAATTTCAAACACAAATTCTGACTTTGGTACCTTGAATGTGGGTATGAGAAGTTTCTCTACCAAGAATTCATATTTTGGGACATTGTGAGGGATATCCAATAGGGAACCAATTGTTGCCATGGTGTTTGTAGCTCTGTTGTTTTCTATCAGAATCTTCTCAAATGTGATCTCGATAAAGGATTCATTTAGAGTCTCCACTAGTTTCTTGTATGGGATGAACTTATCATCCTTATTCTTGTACTCACCATTCACTTGGTTATTATCAGCTGAGAGTCTCCATATACCCTAAGGGCCATGATGTGCCACTAAACTACTATTCTGAGACCTATGGTTAAAGCCTCATATTCCACAATGTTGTTGGTGTAGAGAAATGCCAATTTATATGATATAGGTATATATTCTCCTTGTGGGGTGATAAAAAAGACACCAACTCCTGATCCATGTTGTGTGTATGAGCCATCAAAGTAAAGTTTCCAGTGGTTGGCTATGTTGAGATTGAAGATGGATTCGTTTGGAAACTCTGAGATGAGAGGATTCTCTAAATAGATTGGTGCTTCTATAAGTCAATCTGTGATGACCTGGCCTTTAATTGCTTTCTTCTCCACATATTCAATGTCATACTCTGATAGTATCATGACCCATTTAGCCATCCTTCCAGTGAGCATTGCTTTTGACAGTAAGTACTTGAGAGGGTTGATTTTGTCGATGAGTTTTATTTTGTGTTCCAACATGTAATGTATGAATTTTTGTGAAGCAAACACTACTAATAGAGATTATTTTTCAATGAATGAATAGTTTAACTCATGTCCAACCATTGTTCTACTAATATAATAGATGGCCCTTTTGTCTCATTTTTTTCCTACTAGGCTAGAAGAGCTCCAAGGGATACTATTGTTGCTGACACAGAAAATTAATGGCTTTCTTGGGATCGGTGGCATGAGGATGGGTGGTGTAAGAAGATATTCTTTGATCTTATTAAATGCTTCTTCACATTTTCTATCCCACTTGTACGCTACTCCCTTGTGAAGTAGGTGAGAGTATGGATTATGTTTATCTACTAGTTGTGCTATGAACCTTTGGATGCACTGAAGCCTACCTTGGAGACTTCTCAATTGTTTCAATGTTTTGGGTGCCTCCATCTCAAGGATTACTTTTACTTTCATTGGATCTACCTCAATACCTCTCATAAACACTATGTATCCTAGCAAATTTCTTGATTGTACACTGAAGATGCACTTCTTTGGATTTAATAGAACCTTGTATTCCTCCAACCTATCAAAAATAGTGCTTAAAGTTGCTATGTGATCCTTTCTCTTTTTGGATTTGGCTAGTATATCATCGACATAATATTTGATAATTTTATGGATCATGTCATGGAAGATTAACGTCATGGCTCTTTGGTATGTTGTGCGTACATTCTTCAAGCTGAATGACATTGTATTCCAGTAGTAAGTCCCCCATGGACAAGTGAAGGCCATTTTGTGTTGGTCTTATTTAGCAATCATTATCTGGTTGTATCCTGAGAAACTATCCATCAAGGAAAGAATTTTGTGTCCCGTCATCATGTCTACAATCATGTCAATGTTGAGCAATGGAAAATCATCTTTTGGACATGCTTTGTTTAAGTCCCTGAAATCTATGTAGATTCTAATGCCCCCATTGGGTTTTGAGACAAGAACTAGGTTTGACACCTATTCTGGATAGTCTATTGGTCGAATGAATCCTGCAACTTGATCTACAAACTAGGATGTTAAAGTTTTCCAAAACTTAAGAAAAATACAGATTTAATTCCCAATCCAATAGTAATGCATGATTATGTATCTTAACCATTGAAATTATGAAACTGAGTTATGCTTTCAAACACTTTAAATCAATTATCTATAATAACATTCATGAGAGAACATAACACTGAAATAAATGAGAGAACAATAAAGAGATGGAAGAGAGACACAAATAGTTTGATAATGGAGTTCACTCAATTTGAGCTACGTCTCCGGGTCCACTTCTCAACGTTGGACCACTTTATTGATATGACCAAGCTTCAATAACCTTCTTACAATATCCAAGTTTGAATCACTCAAAATCTCTCTCTTTACAGTTTTACAATTCTTGGTGTAACAACACCTTGTAATTTGTCTCCCAAAAATTCCTCAAAAGAGTATAAAATTTTGTCTCCAAAATATCTAAATTATCTCTCCACAAAAATTCATCCAAGGCTCTATCACATCACCTCCTTTTATACAATTTTTTTTCAAATGGGGTTAAAAACCACCATAATAAATAAAATAACAAATTAACCCCCCTCCTTTGGCTTTTATAATTATTAGCCTTACTACAAAACACTAACCCATTTATATAAAAACAATAACTTCCCCATTTTAAAAATAAAAAATTAAACAACCCCTTAATAAAACATTTGGAATTTGTTTTTAAGCCCTTGTCTTATTATATTCATGGGCTATTTTCATTTAGGGGGTTTAGTTTAAAATTAAAATAACAATTTAGTGTTATTTTAGGAGGTTTTGTTTCTTTCTTATGAGTTAATTTCATTTATTTTTAGGAGATTTGGATCCCACCAAATCCAGTTGGAATCCCACAAAATCTGATGGATTTTTGTGAGATAAAATAATCCTCCACACCTTATTTTCAAAAATAAAGCATGGTATGTGAATTTTGTGAGATTTTTTCCACACACCTAGTCAATGGCCATGTCATATGTTGACATCATCATTTTCACTAAAAATTTGACTGGCTCTATTTTGCTCATACAGACTATTTTTGAAACTGAAGATAGTTCCGGAATCTGCACAACGAGCACTACGACTTGGTGTCATTTTTGCTTGGATTTGAGACAATCAAATTTTCACCTTTTTGAATGCCTAATTTGCTTGTTTGACTGAACCTTTGACTAAACATAACTTCTGCATATGGACTCCTTATGGGCCCATTCAAGTTGTGCCAAGATCTTGTCAGCGAGCTCTATCCAATGATGTTGGTTTTGAGAGATTATGAGATTATGTTTTTTTTTGAGGTCTCTGGATCCTCCTAGATCAATCCAATAGCTTCTTTAATTCCATTTTGACTAGTAAGGTGATCTGAGGGTGCATTTTCCTGAGTTTTTTGTCAAATAGGCTTTGCTTCAAGATATACTACTAAGTGATGAACTACAATTTTTGGATTGAGCCCTAGAATGTTTGCATAGCTCCATGCAAAGTTTACCTGTCTCTCTCTTAACAAGGCTGCTAGGAGTTCTTTTTCTTTTGACAATAATAACTCCACATAGAATATTATGTGTGGGGTCTCCTCTATTCCTAGATTAACTAGATTGCACTTTTTTCTAGGACTGTTGATTTTTCTTGATGAAGAGATCTAAAAGAAAGATTGAATCCCCAATCCTCAGGGGCCTTAGAGAGGTTTTCACCATTAGATGCATCCTTTCTTTTTATTTTTTTTTGGGTTGAAGAGTGCCACAGTGTGGTTTTCACTCAAGAACTTATATATTATTCTTAATTTCTCACTTTTGTGACTAACGGATTCAATTATTTCCCCATAGTATGCATGTGTATCTAGCTCAATGATGAATCATGCTTTGTGATCCCCACATCAAATGTTATCTCATAGTCCCATGAATTCTGAGAGTGCCTCATTATTTTTGAATGTGTCAAGAATTGATGGTCTCGTTGGTCATAATAGATGAGTTGGGGGTAAACTAGGAATATTTTATGATTTTGATGGTCTGAATCGAAGGGTAAGGTTCTAATCATGAGAAGGGTGGTATCTTTGAAGAGCATGGGCAGGTTGGTTATGGTATCCTCATCATCACTACTACTATAGATGTCAGTTATGTCAAAAGTGAAATTATCTATGATGTGGCCAGTGGATATAGATAAGTGAAGTTTAGTTGGCATTAGTTTATGGGTAGTCTTGACTGCTTTTATTGGGGGATCTCATCCATGTATGGTTATACTTGAAGGGGTACATCTAAGGCCAAGATTTTTCATTCGTATCTTTGCAATGATAGGTATTATAATCTCATTTTTTTTCCAAGTCTCTCGTTTTTGTCATAGCCCATTGCAAGCATCATTTCTAAACCTTTGGTTCTATCATCCATTGGTAGATTGGTTGTTGGTCTTTTATCTTGGTATAGTAGATGAGATGGGTCCTCCTCTATGTCTTCTCAGTTGAGATCTCCCCAACTTCTAAAGTTGGGATAGTCTTTAGTGGATGTTTGGGATGTTGAAGCCTCATTTGATTGCAAACATCCTGATGAGCTGGGAGATTGTGGTAACTCTCCTATTACAAAAACATTCTTGGGAATTGTATAATTTATACAAACATTATCTTGGATGATGAATTTGATATCAGAGATGGTGGTAATGGAGGGAGTGATGGGTGTCTCTGTCGTAGAAGTGGATGCAAGAGTGGCTAGATCAATTTACGGTGTTGATGGGCCTTCAAAAATTTTAGGCACTTGAGGGATTTTGTAGTATTTTGCCTCAATGCTTTTGAAGTAGGAGAATGGTTCAAGATCTCCATGGATGATGACCCTTTTTCCTTCATATGTGAATTTGACACATTGATGGAAAGTTGATGCTACCACTTGGATTTCTTGGATCCATGGATATCCTAGGAGAATGTTATAAGGAAAGTCAAGTTCCAGGACTTGACCCATGATAGGTGGCCCTACTTGAATAGGGATTCTCATTGTGCCTTGGGACACTCTTTCCTAATCATCAAATGCTTTAATTGTAATACCTTTTCCTTTTTCAGTGGAATCCTATGAGATTTTTAATTACTTAATGAACTTGAGGGAACAAATATTCAAGCCTGCACCTCCATCTACCAAGACTCGCTTGAATTTACTTTTCTGCACTAGGACCTCTAAGTGGAGTGCACGATCATGAGATGGTTGAGTAGGAAAATATTGGTCATAAAATGTAAGGAGATTCAGAGTAATGATGTTGTCAACCATACTTGGGAATTTTTTCGCATCAAGATCTGTAGGGATGGTGGATGAAGCCAATGCTTACTCAAGGATTTTCTTGTGGGCAAGTGAGATTTTTAGTAACTCCATGATGGAGATATATGTTGGGGTTCTTTTTATCTGATCAAGGAAATTATAACCATTGGGAATAGATCTGGGGTTAGGTATGAGTGCTCTATTTGGCTAAGATGACCCTGTGATAGTAACCTTGCCGCCTCTTGTGGTGACTCCATAATCAGTATAGGCTCCTTTGATAGTGATTACTACATAGTATTCATGTAGGGAATTGACGACAGTTTCATACACATGATTTACTTTTTTTAATGTTCCTTTCCCCTTATCAGTGTTATTGTTCCCTTTATTGTTATGGTTAGGCATCAGATTGATGTATATTTTGAGATTTTGATTCCCTGTTGGCTGTTCCACATTTATGATTCTTTGATCAATGAGGTCTTGGACTAAGTTCTTTAACCTCATGCAATTTTTTGTGGTGTTCCCTTTGATTTTGTGGAAGTCACTAAGCTAATTTTCATTATACCAAGGAGGTTTAACATCTGGTTCTTGTTGGTTCTCATAGGTTGGAATCTTGATGAGGTTTTTTGTTTATCAATTTCTTCATGATGACTTTAAGTGGTTCCGCAAGAGCGGTGTACTTTCGCTTGGTAAAATTCTTGTTTCACTGGGGCAGTCCCCTTTGATCATTGATGTTATTGATTGCTTTGTTGTTGGTTGGTTGGTGTTGTGATACCACATTGGTTTGAGTGTTGTTACGATCATTGTTTTGTGGTTGTTGGTAGTTTTGGGTGTTTTTCCTTAGAGCAGTTATTATAACCTTGGCATCAGCAACACCATCATTTGTGATTTTTTTTCCTTTCCCATGTGCGAGGTTTGTCATTGTAACTTGTGGATGGGCAATTGTTTTGTTTTTTAGGATATGCATTTAATCCTCTAGGTTGTGTCATAAGGGCTTGTTCGATGTTGAGCACCTTGGAAATCAACTAGTCACATGTAGTGATCCCTTGGACCTTGAGATGAAATGCCAAGAGGCCTTCAAGGTTGGATATGATAGTGTACACTTTTTGTTCCTCGAGCATGACCCATTTGCTCTAATTGGCCTTGGATCATAGTTATTTTAGGAATGAAGCAAATGATTCATTCTTACCTTGTTTCAGAGCTGAGAGTTCCTCAAGACTAAAATCCATGGTGACATTGCATGTGTATTTTTTGATGAATCCATCTATGATTTCTTGGAATGTCTTGATGCTAGTAGGTAGGTGAGAAAACCATTCCATGGCATGGCTAGCCAAACTCCTAGGGAATAGCCACATCAAATAAGTATCATCATATGTGAATTCCACACAATGAACCTGGAATTCCCTAATGTGATCTTTAGGGTTTCTCGTCCCACGGTACTTGTCAAACTTTGGGATCTCAAATCCTTTGGGGAATGGTTTCATCACAAGGCTCCTATTGAGTGGATAAGGACACAAGTTACTAGATGTTTTTGTGGTTCGCCCTGATTGAAGGTCAAGCACTTGTTGTGAGAGAAACCTGATTTGTGTTGTCACATCGTTTTGTGGATCAGGGGGTGGGATGAAAGTGTTCTGAGGTGGTTTGACTTTTAGTTGGATGGGTGGGTTGTTTGGTGTGTTGTTTGATGGTATCTGCACATTCCACTAAGCCATGTATGCTTGCACTTTTTGTTGTATGAACAACACTTGTTGTTGGTATTTTTGTTGTTGTGCCAAGATTTCTCATTGTTGAGGCTATTGTTGTGCTTATTGTTGTACCAATAATGCTTGTTTTGGGGATGCTAATTGCATTGCTTCTTGCTTCTCTTGGTATTTTTTTACCGCTTACTAATATGCTTCTTGTTGTGTTGCTTGTTTTTGTACAAGATACTATGCTTGTGCTTGTGCTTGTTGTGCTTGACATTGGGCCTTCACCTGAGCTTGTGCTTGTGCTTGAGCTTGTGCTTGGGCTTGTGCTTGAGCTTGGGATAGTGTTGCTTGTTTTTGTTTCAATAAGATTTGGGCTTGAGTAGCCTATTGTGCTTGTAATGTGGCTTGGGCTGTTTGAGAAACTTGTGTTGCTTGAGCGGCTTGCTAAGTAGCTATTTGTGTGTTTTGTTGAGCAGCTATTTGTGCAAACTTTTTTTTTTTTACTTGTATAGATTCCTTTTGATAGGCAGCTTGTTGAGTAGATTGTAATGCAAAGTTGTATTGACTTGATGTATTGGAGCTTGTTGGTGGTGGTAGTGGAGGTAGATTCAAAATGGCATTTGTTGTGGTGATGAGAAGTGATGTCATGTTGGTGTTTGGGGTTTGATTGGTAGATGGTGTGATTGATGTGGTTGGTCCTTGAGAGACCATGTTTTGAGATGTTAGGGGGGCAGATGATGATGTGATGGTGGCTGCTTCTGTAGTTTCCATCTATTGTTGTGATATCGATGACAATTTTTGAGAGTTTGTTATGGGGAGGGAGGTTTGGGGTGTTGCATGAAAGGATGATGATGATGGATAATTGGGATCATGGAAAGTGAGGGGGAAATATGTATGTAACAGGTTTTGGGGTACATTTTTTCCCAAGATGGTGTTTGCATCCAAGTCTTGATTATTGACAAGGGGGTGTGTTTGTATTGCATTGAGAAATTCATTTCCCTTGTTAACACTAGGTTGAGTTGGAGCAATGGATGATGTGATTTGTGGGATATTTTGAGTGATAATTTGGGATGGGGTTGTAGATGAGATGGGGATGGTGGATGAGATTGGGGGCATGATCCCAAAATATTGTTCCATAATAGTGCTCACATCAAAATAAAAAGGGATTCTAGCCCCTTGTTTTGCTAATTCAAGCATGTATAGTGAGGGGTTGAGCCTCATCATGATATTGATAATCTTATGATTCTTTGGATTTTGAACCATTTCAGCGATTTCCTCATGTGACATCCCAAAGTTAAGATCCTCTTCTTGGCTTTCCTCTTGTGGATTTTGTGATGATGAGGGAAAGTTAGTTAAAGGATTGCTTGATTTTTATTTTTTTTAGACAGAAGGAATCAGGTAGCAGCATGACCCCCTATAAACTTTGGTGCAACTAGTAAAAATTTTAACATGATTGGCAATGCTAGCGTGACACGCCTTATGGTACCACGAGGGTGGGGGAGACTAGACCTCGTGACCAACCTCCAACAACAGGAATGATTTATCCAACTGAGCTAGGGCCCCAACCCCAAAGGATTGCTTGATTCAACAAGATTCATTTTAGAGTTTGTTTGGCTTGGGTCACTTGAAGTAGGTGTTTCTTTGTTTGCTTCCATGTTCTTCCTTTGTTGAGATCTAGTTTGCACCATAAAATAGGGATCAATTTTTCAAGAATATGGCAGATGAATCTCTAATTATTTGATATATCTTTAGGTACAAAAGGATAAATTTTTAGGATGATTTTAAGGATCAATGGGTGATAAATGATATGGATGTTAGATGAATGTTTGATGGATGAGTGGAACTCTTGAGAAAATCTTGAATGGTATGTTAAAATTTTAGGACTTGATTTAGGATTGATTTGTTTTGGATTTGGATTTTGTGGGACTCATGAACTCTAAGAGGTTGGATGTTGTCCTAGAGTTAAAATTGTTCACAAGATGCTAATTTTTCTAGGTGTGAGAAGAAGGATTCATCTTAACACTCCTATCCAAACAAGATGATATTGATAATGAACTCCTAAATCCCAAGATGTTGGATGTTATCAAGGGATGAATCTTTTTCACAAGGTTTGATAATTTGATCAAATATGTGGAGAAGGATGCATATACACACATTTAATCAAACAAGGTGATTTTGGATTGTTTTCAAATTATTTTCCCAAAGTTTAACATGAAGGAATTTTTCAAGACTTTTGAAGAGTTGATGATGATATGATTTTGATTTTGATCCTAGGATGTACCTAAAAAAGACACTTGTTTACTAGACCTCGGTATTGAAGAACATACAATACTTCTAAGGAACTCTATAACTAAGAAGTGGTTCAAATTGAGCATACATTTCCATATTTTCAAAGGAATGAGTCTATAGAACCTTGTGAATTTTTTGCTTATTTTGATTTGTTGCTTTTGATTGCACTTCCCAATGTATTTCTTGATGAACTTTTGAGTGTGACTCCTAAATTTTTAACTTTAGCTCAAGGACTTTTGTTTTGGGATTTTGAATTTCTTGGAAGTCATGAGGAATTAACACATGTGAGAGCCAATTTTTTTATCTTTGCTTAGTGATTTTGTTTTACCACAAACACTTCTTTGATTAGGTTTCCAAACTAGTTGTCCAGTGTCTCAATTTCTTCGAATCCCACAAGGTGTGTTATGTTGAAATTTGATGAATTCAAGGAAAGGCTTACCTATCATTTATCTTTAGTAGGAAAATTGAGATGTAAGTTCAAGTTTTTAGAAACCTCTAAGGATAAAATCCCAAGGGCAAGCAATAATGCAGGAATTTGGCCAATTGTATTGGCCTCCTAAAGGGTTTGAAATTTTGATGAGGATGTTAAGTGTTTGTTTCCAAAATGTTTTCAAACAAGCAAAGAATTTTTTAACCAAGAGCAAGTACAATCCTATGGATATGAAAGACAATATTTGTTGATTCCCCACTTGGACAAGTCCAGCTATGCTTATCTTTAGTGAATCTTTAGATGCTTGACCCCACTGGATCCCCTCCATGACACTCACTTATACAGGGAAGCCAAGCATCAACACCCATCCAACTCCCATGGCATGCTTTCCATTTCTACTAAAGATCATAAAAGTGTGGGGTGGCTTTAGAACGATCGTTCTTGCACCAACAAATAGATAGGGATTTTGGCCTTTCTACAACAAGGTTTTTAATTCAGACTTTCTGTTTGTAGGAGTTGACCCAACATGGTGAGATTCCATTTTTTCCCTTCTCGTTGGAGCCAATTGCATGGTACTGGCGTTTAGTCTAGTACCCACATTTATATCCTGGCTGGAAATACTCTTGGGTTTATAGCATTACCAATTGAGTCATTCCCTTGGGTGAGTACTTTTTTCCCAAGGCAGGCCCCCTTAGATAAACAAAAGCATGTAAACATATTCATAGTTTGATCCACCTTCATTTAGAAACAAAGGGAGAGCATATGCAATATATTTACTCACACTCGCACAATTTTTTGTTCAATTTTAAACCCAAATTAAAGTGTGTATGTGTAATTACTTATGTAACTTAATGTCACCAAGATCCTTTTGATTCTCAAGATCTTCGTGAGGCGTGAGAGGAGCACATACATCTTTTGATGATATTATTTTGTGTAAGTAATTACAAAGTATTGAAAACACCTATTCATTTTAAGTCCACAAAGAAAAATGGGAATTTGTTTTAAAGCACCAAAGTAAGTGTGACAATTTTCCTTGTTCATTTATTAAACCCAAAACAAACTCTAGTAAATTTGAGTCCTAATGTTCTTTGTAATACTTTTCATAACAAGAATCTAAAAGCTTCTTTTTAATGCCCAAAATGAAATTAGTAAGTCCTAAGCATAAAGAGATAACAATTTTTTGTTAAAGAGGTATAGTGAATCCTCTAAGAGTGTTGAAAAAACACTAGAGTGTTTAAAAACACTTGTTCTTGTGAAATGACATCATCATGCTTCTTTTCCCTTTTTTTCTTTGATCGATCAAACCTATAAGAAATTCAGTTAGATTCTATAGAAATAGAGGTAAAAAAAGCAGAAAATAGAAAAAAGAACCATAATTTGAAAAAAAGAATGTGCTACAAATAAAATTTCACTTTATACTCCCCTCTAGCGGTGCAATCCATGAAAGCATCATAGTTTGATTTCACCAATGGTGTTGTATAACACTACTTGCCAGTCAGTGTCACTTTGCAACTAGGCCAGTGAGCATGAAGGCATCACCCTTTTGGCCAACGATGCAGTTTGTATTTTTGAAAGATTCCCACAAGTCAGACAGGTTTAGCGGTGCAGTTTAGAATTCAAAATTTTGGGCAGGAAGACAAAAGTGTCATAGTTTGGAGTTTTCAATTGTTCTATATAGCAACACTAGAGATCCAGTGGTGCTAAATAGTGACGTTGAGCTCCTAGTGGCATAGTTTTCCTATAGACAAAGAAAAACATGGAATTTTTGACATAAATATGATTAGAAAATGAGATTTCCCTCCTAGTGCTAAAATGTGAACCTAGATCCTATTACCTAAAGAACACCACAAAAAGCACATTAATAAGGTTAATTCAAGCTAGAATATAGATCCCTCAAGATATCCATTTGAATGTGAGAGAAAAGGAATAACATGAAGAACACAACAAAATTAAAACTAAAATATCAAATCCTATTCTAAAACAAAGAAAACTCTTGATCTCTTGAGGGATTTGGTGCCAATTTGATGTGAAAATTGGCCCTTTCCTAACTCCAATGCTAGCTTTGATGATTTGATGAAGATTGTGATCCACTTTGATGAAGAGTGATGAGTGCTCCAATATAAAAAATTGCATCACCTAGCTATAAATTCAAATGACATGGATGAAGATTGCTATGAATTTGAGTCTAGTAAGTTTCCTCAAGGTGTGGATGATTAAAATGAAGGACGAGCTCTCTATTTATAGAATGAAAGTTGAAAAAATTCCAAAAAATAGAGCAATGTGTGAGTATCTTTCATTCAATGGCAAGGTGCCACTTTTCCAAATGTGAATTAATTAATGAGAAAGGATGACTTAATTAAATAAATGATTTGTTCAATTAAGAGAGGAACATTGATGAATTTAATCAAATAAAGGCATTTGATTAAATGGTGAGACCAAAGGATGATTCAGGATGAAACAATGTTAATGGTCAAGATCAGATGTTCAATGTTAATTAGTATATTTTACGTGTCTACAAATCATCTACATGGATGATCTAACAATGTTTTCAAATAAGCGAGCTAATCATGATTTTGATCTGTGCAAATTTTTTTAGAGATGTAGGGAATTTGGGATTTTTCCTAATCTAAAGAAGTGCATCTTTGAGGTTACTAAAGGAAAGTTACTCAACCATGTTATTTCAGAATGAGGGATCTCCATAGACCCTGAGTGCATTCATACCTATTAATGATCCAACTGTCAAGAAGCAAGAATGAACTAAAGTCTTTCTTCAGAAAGATAAATTTCATCCAAAAATTCATCACAAGTTTTGCTAAGATTTCCAAGCCACTTAATGCCATGTTGAAGAAAGATGCCAAGATTGAGTGGACTCTAGAAGCAAAGTAAGCCTTCGAAGAAATCAAGAAAGCTATTTTTGAGGCACTTGTCCTAGTCAGCCCAAATTATCTGAAGCCCTTCTACATTTATTAATTTTCTTTAGATCATTCATGTGCCAACATTTTAACACAAAAGGACAATGAAGGAAACGAGAATGCAATTTCTTTCACATGGAGTTCTCCCTTAAAGGATGCAGAACTAAGATATCACAACATGGAAAAATAATCATATGCTCTCATCTGAGGAGTTAAGAAGTTCAGTCATTACATCCTACGGAGTACAATATTTTCCATTGTCCCTGATCCAGTGGTGAAGACATTATTAATGCAAAATAAGTTAGGGGAAAGAAGAGAAAAATGAGTCACACTATTGCAGGAATATGACATGGAAATTCAACTAATGAAATTAGTGAGAGGACAAGCCCTCACCCGCACAATAGCTAAAATAGTAGGTAAAATGGGACCTAAACTTATTGTACAACAACATCAACTCAAAGACGTATCTCCAAGAGAATGTTACGATGGCATCATTTACTACTTGCTGAATAGAAAGTTCCAACCTCGCTTGCAAGGAGTTCAAAAGCATGCCCTCAAACTGAAGAGTAGTAGCTATATGCTACAAGGATTTTTTTTATACAAAATAAATCATGGAGTGTACCTTCAATGCCTTGGGAAAGAAGAAGCAGCACATGTGCTAAGAGAATTCCATGACAAGTTTTGTACTCGTCATGGGTTTGGTCCCTCTACTATTCACCAAATCCTATGAGCAAGATATTACTGGCCAAGTATTTTCAAGGATTCCCATAGTCATGTTCACACATGCCATGTCTGCCATACCACCTCAACTAGAGAAAGGAATGTCATTGTCCCATTGCAAACAGTCTTGGTTTGGTAATCCCATCATCATATGTGGGTCATTTGTGTAGTGGGGTCTCAAATTCATTGGTTTGGTAATCCCATCATCATATGTGGGTCACAGATAAATTCTAACCACCTCTGATTATTGTACGCGATGGACATAAGCTATTGTTTGTAGGAAATGTACAATAGAGGTAATTGTTAATTTTCTTGAAAGTTTTATTATAAATTGTTTTTACTGCCACTATGCTTTAGTATGTGATAATGGTCTGGCCTTTGCCTCACTGAAATTTGCTAGTTGGGATTTCAAATATAGAATTTACCTTAATTTTTCATCCAACTACTATCGTTAAGGAAATGACCTAACAGAGTCTACAAATAAGAACCTCATCACCATCATCAAAAATTTGCTCGATAGAAACCCCAAGGATTGGCATACCCAGGTTTATTTTTCCCTTTGGGTAGACCACACATTCCATAAGGCCTCCTTTGGAGATTCCCCATTTCACCTCGTTTATGGCTTAGAGCCTATGTTTCCTATTCACCTGAAAATCCCCACCCTCCAATTCATCAATACCTTTTATAAAGAGAGGATTGAAGAGAAGCTTGCTTGGCTAAGCTGCTACACTTAGAAGAAGTTTGTACCCATGCCAATGAAAATTTCACCAAAGATCAGGGTATGGTTAAAAGATGGTTTTATCAATGAGCCAAAGTCCAGGCCTTTAGAATTTCTAATCTAGTCCTATGTTGGGACAAGGCCCATGAGAAGAAAGGGGGACATGAAAATTTTGAAAAGCTCTAGCTTGGACCCTTCCAAATTGTTGAAATTCTTGGAGATAATTCTTTTCACCTCAAGACTTTAACCAGTGAAGATGTCATGTTTCCTATCAATGGGTAGCAGTTGAAGCATTACTTCCAAGCTTGAGCTCTTTTGATCTGATTGTGTAAATTTTTGTATATAGGTTAGTTTAGGTTGCTTTGTTGTTTTTCTATTTTACATTGTTTTTGTTTTGCTTGTTTCCTAGCTTGTTTTTCTTTGTTCAGGGTGTCTCTTTGTTCTTGATGTAGTGACCATACTCGTTCAACGAATGGTTCACTTTGTTTCCTACTCTTAGTGTTCTTTGGATAATTATTCACTCTTAACTCTTGGATTCTAATTACTACCATGAGCATTTTCCTTAGTTGAAATCATGCTTGACCTAGAACTCAACCCTTTGTTGAATCCTTTCACATCCATCTCAGATCCTACACTAAATATATTAATAATTTCCAAGGAGCTATACAATGGTCATTATGAAGGTGAGGCAAGTGAAAAATATTAAATCTGCTTTAGTGACCATTGTGGTTCCAAGCCCACTGTAAGCTTCAATGCTTACACGGTTGTGAAAAGAAATAATATTAAAAGAATATCAAAAGAAAGAAATAAATGTATAAAATTAAGCAACCGTGTGGGTGTGCAAACAACTCTACTAGGGCTATAGATGCCTAGCCAACAGTAGAAAAATGTTCATGGGATCACAATGACAACTCTATCAGGGCTATGGATTCCTGATTGGCAATGGGGGAATGCTCATGTTACTTTTGGAGTTAGATGATTAACATAGCTTTCTTAGCTTGATTGGTGGTTATTGGTCATGGTTTCCAAGGAAAGGAGATGAAATCATTATTTACACACAATTTTGAGATGCTTCTATGATCCGATTCAGTTAAGAATTTTGTTCTCCTTTGAGTCACTTAGCTCATCTTTGGGAATCGGCCCCTAGTCTATGAAACCAAAGATTCTAGGTTTTGAATAAAAATTTATCCTTAGAACGCTCAGGAGTGTTCTCTAGAAGAGTTGCCAATTGTTGTGACCATAGCACACATGCCCTGTTCAGAATGAGGACACTCTTTCTTTTATCTTCAATGGGTTGCTTTTGGTCACTGCCTCATTTTATGTGCCCTCTTGTTTTGTGTTCTAAATGGTCAATGAGTCTTAGAGAAATCATCTTCAAATGAACATGTGTCCCCATCCTCAATTTTTCAAGGCTTTAGGCCTTTACAAAATTCCCTTAGTTGTTTACCTTCATTCATTTGAACTGGCATCTATGGAGTGGGGTAGGTTCACCCTTGTAGGCCACCCCATGTGAGTTTCCCTAACCTCCCAACCATCCCAAACAACCATTGCACAACAGCCTTCTCTGTCACAAATCTTGCCTTTCCAACTGTCATTTTTGGTGGTGAACACTCCAATGGCTAACTTTTGGCTACCATCTGCTCAATAGACATTGCCCCTCCCATGGTTTTTTTCAAACTGAATGCTCACCAACTTTGAATGCTACCATATGAAAATTAATGAGGTCCATTAAATACACTATTTCCTATAAATAGCTTGATTTAAGTTGTCATTTTCACTTGTCAATTGTTTAGAGTGAATCATAGAGCCCTGCAAATGCCACCATTGCGCCTACCAAGCTTCATCACCACTCTGAGATCTTCATTAATTGTTCATGTGCCCACCTTCATTAAGTTTCAAAGGTTGGTTCTCTGTCATGAACCCTATTTCAAGTTTTCCCTAATTTCTTTATAAAATTGGTAAATTTGAAGGTTGAAAACTTGAAAATTAACTAGAATAGACCTAGGTGCATAAAACCTATGAATTGAAACTTGAAAAAACTTAAAAAATTATCCCACCCACCAATTTTAGAACTCAACCCTCCTACAACCATTCTTCAACCAAAGCATTCATGATCTGCGGGTCCTCATCATTGTCATTATTCGTGCCACCCTTTGAAACATACTTGAACTTCAAATGACAAACACTCTCCTCAGGTCTGCCTCAGTCGAAGGCTCCCTTCACTTGGTTTCCTTAAACTTGGTCAAACTTCACAAACTCAAATGGGAATCCATCAACCCTCTTGGGTCTACATCTATGGGTTTCCGCCTATGGAGTGCCTTTCAAATTTTTTTGTTCTAAATGGATATCCAACCATGACCTCCTAATGTGTAGAGCTCACTCTATTGATCACCCACCAAACTCAAACTTTTCCAAAATCTCCAAATATCAATCCATTGTAGGCTTAGCCCTACAAACTTCTACTTTTGGAATGTTGTCTTGGTTTCGTCATTTCAAATAGATCTACGCCTTGTTATCCCACCTATAAGACTTTGCCCTCGTCTCCACCATCCTTGTTGATGAACAACCAACTAAGAATGTGGATCATTCTCCATGGGCTTCTGTTGGCATTTTTTTGATGCATGAACAACTACCCAAAACTGCAAAACCCTAATGTCCACCTGATTCGTGGGTCTCGACCTCCCCTCTACTGGTCATTTCCATTTGTGCCTTAAATGACCAAGTTTGAGCATCACTTACAGGCTTAGTCCTACAAACTTCCATCTGTTGTTCCAAATGACCTTTTCTTACCAGCCTTTAGATCTACAAGTTCCAAACTTGTTGCATCCATCTTAACCAAAATGGAAATAATCAAATGATAAACCTTGGGTTGACCATCCCTTGTGGGTCACTATTTGCAAACTTCCATCCTACTTCTACCATCCCAAACATCCTTGGACCTCCGTTGGTTCGCTATGTGGGGCTCGACCCTTTTGTTTCCCCCAAATCAATGATGAAAAAAGTAAATGTTGATGCCCTCTGTGGACCCAATCATGCGGGCCTCCTTGCTTGAACCTCCATCTAGCCTTCACCGCTTCAAATAGCTACAACTGACTGTCCTCTCACACCTCTTGGCCCACATTCTTTTGAACAATCTGAACTTTAACTATAAAGCATCAACTTACATTAGACCTACAGGTATCACAAGGTAGAACATTGCATGTAAACTATCATCTTGCCACCTCTATCTCAACAGCCAAGCCTCAAACAACCGAGTGGCCCTTTGATTCTGCATGATCAAAAGGTGGTCTTAACTCCAAAAATTCAAAGTGAACTCAAACCACATGTTAAAATAGTGTAACCTATTCGGTGGACCCCACCTCACAACTAAATCCTAATGCGGGTTGGGATATGCAGCTCACTATTCCCTGATGGTCGTCCCTCGTGTAGTTTCCTCCAAAATATCCACCAACCTATGAAAGTATGCACTCTTGGGCCCACATTCCAATAACTGCCTAAAAAAAAAAACTAATGTTAATCTGTAATATATTTTAGGATGTTTAAGTGATGAATCATCTAATCTAACATCGTTTTGTAGAATTTTGGCTAACTTTCCTTAAGTTCTATTATTGGATGTGTTTATTGCTCTCTCACCCGTACGATATATGGAACCAAGTGCAGAACCTTCAAAGGTGGCTGTGGAGAAGGATAAGGGAAAGAAGTTAGCCAAAGCACCCTAAGGAAAAGAGGATAAAGACCAGATGAAATACAAATTCCAAGGGTAGTCCCTTAACTCTAAAGTCAACATAGATTGGAAGGAAATATCAGATACCAATCTGGGACACAGATATTAATGAATTCAAGAAATGGGTTTGGCTCAACCCTGTAGCGGAGAATTCCAAAAAAATAAGAAGTAGTGGATTGACCAAGACTATTGGTTTCCCACCTACTCTAGTTGCTCCTGAGCTCGTAATGGCCTATAGGGAGGAATATCAACAAGATACTAGAATAATTGTAAACAAGGATGGAAATATATTGGCCGATTTGTATACCAAATCAATAGGGAGAACCTTCCACATCCCTTCCTTCAATGAGATGGAGGAAATATCCAAAGGATATGGCATGGAAACATGGGATGAAGACCCCTTAAATGCAAAAATATCATCAACCAATACTAGCTAAAAGAAAAGAGGGGAAGTGCAGCTAAGGGACCCTAAGAGATCTTCTGCAGCGACTTTTATGAGGATTACCATGATCTAGTGACCCTATTGATTAGAGTCATGGGCCTTCCAACTGTGGCCTACTTTTAGGAGTAGATGTTATAATTTGTAGAAGAAATCCTCTAGGGAATTTCCAAGTTCTATTGGGTAGGGATGATAAGTAATCTCTTGCATGAGAAATTTGTAGCGGTGAAGAGGACACAAGAATTCTATATAACATCCTACTTGGTCTATCTGTTGGTTGACCAAGTGCAATATAGAGGCTTGTTTGATGCTTTGAGTGAGACTCTGGGAAGAGAGCCCAAAGTATATGATAAATATCCCTAGTTATAATACAAAAAATTTAAGAGGGACTACTGTAGGGTCAATGATTCCTTCATAGGCCATATCATCAGAATGTTGGAAGGTGATTTTGAGAGTAGAGTCTCTTACAGTTCCAATGCTTACATCCACAAGTTTGGCTTCTTTTTTATATAATTTCCAAGGTTCACATACATCCACATTGAGGGATTCTTCAATAAACCATGTAAGTTGCCCTGATACCCAAATGACAAGATAATATTGCTTGAGCTTTCCCAGCAGCTGCAACGTGCCCACACCCTCCTGAGTGATAAGCATAGATCGGGGTTCCCATATCCCCTTACTTTTGGTTGGGGCCTATTTTCTCTTCCTACATCCTAGTGTGTAGAGCACTCTGACAAGGAGTTAGCTGAATGTCATTTGGACTTCCATACTTCTCGGTCGTGAATGGATCTTATGGTAAATTAAAGAAGGTGATTGGGATTGAGTACACCCATTTGCACAATGTAACAAATTTTTGGTCCAACTGTATGGATGATAAAGAAGTACGGATGGCCAACTATATGTGCATGACTACATATTTTTTCAAGAAATTCAACTTGTTCCCTGTGCCAAATCAAGTGGTGGAGGATAAAAATATAGTAATTGACCCTTGATATGATGCAGTTGTCAATTGCCCACTTCCATTGATTGACTTGAGTGAAGAATAGTTCAATAACCTCGATATTCTAATGCAGCCTATTGAGGCAAGGGCTAAGGAATGGATTGACAGGAAGATTTCCCAAGTGAAGCAACAAGGAGTCACCTTGAATTATGATGAGCTTGAAGATGAACCAGGAAGTGAGACCGACAGTGGGGAAATTGTTGCTGCAACATGAGAAACTTCTAAATATACTCCCATCACGAAGTCAAAAAAGAGAAAAGAGATGGATTAAAGATAACCTAAACCCTGAGTGTACTCAAGAAAATCCTCAGAAGTTGAACCATCTAATAAGCCTAAGACATCAGGCATGCCCACCATCCAGGAGGACCCTCTTTGTGAATGAGAAGAGCAAGAGGCTAAGCAACCAAGGTCTCCAGCTACTCCCTCCACTCTTGTGGCCACTGCTTCCACTAATATTGCCACCACTATTTCCCCTCTTCCTGCTTCTCAAGTAGTGGTTGCCACTTCTCCCCCTGTAGTTGATATCTTAGTCCACCTTTCTTCCACACCACTCACTACATAGGTTATGGTAATAGATTCTTCTTCTACCATTACCTCTCCACTCTCCTCCTTCTCGATGTCTCTGTCAACATCTCTTCCATTGGCTACAACAACAATGCTAATACCCGCTCTCTAACTCCTAGATGCCTTCTCGCACCACATGAAAAATATCACTATGGTGCTATCTGAAGTGATAATGAACATGACCATACAAGCTACCTTGGAATAGATTGTTGCTAACCTTCCTATCCCTCCTCCTCCAAATGAAGCACTGAAAATAAAGGAAAAAATGGAGATATCAAATGAGTTGGATAGGAAAGAAAGAGAATCTATGAAAGAAATGGTAGAGGAAATGGATGATTACAATGAACATCTTGAATACCACCACTTAGCAAATGATGAAGTGGTACACTAAGATGAAGAAATAGGATTCTTTGGGGGAGATGAAGAATATTTCAAAACCAAGTATAACATGGAAACCTCTAATCAATAGCTAGAAGAGGAGCTTGCCAAATAGCTCAAGCATGTTGGAGAAGAGGAAGACAAGCAACCTCTTGAAGAAGAAAAGGAGTTAGATTAAAAAATGGAGGAAGACATTGAGCCTCCAACTAGGAAACAAGGTAAAAGCCTCGAGCATGATGAAGAAATTCCTCTTAGCATGAATAAGAAGAAGAGAAGCCTCAAGAGGAGGCAAAAATAGAGGAAATCCTAGGAAAGGAACATCATGAAGAGCATGGGAATGACCAAGAAGATGAGGATAAAATCACCAAATGGGAGGAAAACTCAAAAGAAAACATGGCTACCAAATCCCCACATAAATAAATTGTCTTCATTTAGGATTTTGATGAAGAATAAGAAGAAAAGATAGAACAAAAAGCTTTGGGTGATAAAATAATGAAAATTCAACACACCCGAGAAGAAGAAGGTGATCACGAATCACCAAAAGGGGAGTATCAAATTCCTTAATGGATCGAGCAGTAGTTGGAAAAGAAAACCCAAACCTTGATGGATTCAAAGGAAAAGCTAGAGGCCATCTTGGCTAGATCCTAAATACTCACGAAGAAAGAGAAGAAGCCAAAAGTCAGATCTCACCTCACAATGGATTCCTCTGGATCCAGAAGAATGCAAATAGCCATTGAAATTGTGGGGGAAGAAGGGGTAAGTTATAATATCTCCACCCTTGATTTGGGAACAACAACAAGGGAGTAGAAGATTGACCATCTCCAAGGGTCCATCACTACTATCATGCATCAGATGAGCAAAGATAAGATCTCTAAGGAGGAGTTAAAGGAACAAGTGGCTGACCTAACAACATACATCTAACCATGGTCTTTAGTTCAAGAGCTTCCCACCATGTCCCCAACACTACCACAATTCTTGTCCAAGGACCATATTGATATGCTTGAGAAAAGGAAAAATTGGACAAAGGCCACAAAGACTTGGTTCCGATAGGTCCTCTACAATGGCATAGGCCATGTTGATAGGACAAAAAAACAAGTTTGTGGAGGTGAAAAAGATACTTGAAGGAATAAGCAAGTTTTTCACTTATTTTCCAGGGCTATATAGAATCACATATCCCAAGTTTGAGGCTATCCTCAAGATACATTATAAATTTTGGGAAAAGGAATATGTACTAGTAAAAGATAAATGTTGGCTTGTAGAGACATGGAAGTTGAGGCTAGATCAAAGAAAGGAAGTGTTGGAATGAGTGTTCCATGAAGTAGAGCTAGATATTAATTGGTCCAAGAAATTAGGGTAGCCTATGAAGAATATCTAAGGCTGATGAGATTTTGATGTGCCCACCATCGAACTAGATCCAGAGAAAAAAAAAATTCTTTCAAAAGAAGATGGAGAGCGGGATCATGGATTCCCTTACACTTGATTTCATGAGTTTTGTTTCCCAGTCCTTTGCTCAATCTGAGCAAGTAATACTGAATACACAAAAATGTGACAAGGACTAGGATGAAGTCACTAGCAAATCAAGGAACCTAAACTTTCAAGTGATACAATCAAACATATTGGAGCAGGGAAAACTCCAGGCATTGATCATAAATTTAATGGAATATGCCATGGTGAAGAAGAATAAGGAAATCTAGTAATCGATGATGTGTTCCTCACTATGTAGGTATAGTAAAAGGGAAATTAGAAAAAGACAATAGAGCTATAGTGCTGCCACATGAGGACAAAATAGGCTAAAAGACAAAATATAATTTGATATTGTAATATATTTAGGGGCAAGTGAAACCCTAATTTGTAGTGAATCTTGGCAACACAATGAGATTAAATCTTGGCCATTCATTTTTCTTTTTGAACACTATAAATAGGGGGTCTCCTCTCATTTTAAAGTGAGACTTGAGTTGTTGTAAAGGCATGTTGCTAGAATTTTAATAGAAGTTCATTGTATTTTGGTGGATTCTTGAGTTCCAATTGCATGTTACATGGTTCCTTTGCCATAGTTAGTAGATTAAAATAGATTTAATTTGTTTTTTTATGAGTTTTGTATGTTATTAGTAGATTAGTGAATGTTGTTCATTGGTTTTGAAGAATTTTGTTGTGTTGATACCTTCCTTAGTCCATAATTTCGGTTGTTTATTGATGGTGAATGGTTGTGTTAAGTTAGTCTAGATAGCAATTGAAAGTTGCACTAAATTTATACCTTTTGTTCATGCTTATGTTGAATGAATGGTTGAAGATCTGTAGTCATTAGAAGCTTGCACTAATTTCATGAGATTGTGAAGTAATCTGGTTAAGTGGAATTTAGTTTTAGGAAGGTTGTTCACATTAGGGTCCTCCATTATCACTATTCATTGCTAGTTTCAGACCTAGGAACTTCCTCTCCTCCCTACCCTTTTTCCTTTTTTTAATAGTGAATTTGAACAAGGTTGATTACACATTGTAAACCCAAATTTGAAGCTGAAATATGAGTCCTCGATTGTTGTTTGAACATGCATAAATTGTGCAGTAATTTTCCCATATTAAGAACTCCATTTTAAGATCCTATTCTCCTCCATCCTAACTTTGTAAGTCTACCTTGTCATGGCCTAACACCCAAGAGACCTTGGAGTAGTTTTCAAAAAAAATTGTTGGAGATTTCCTTTCAAGAGAGGTAGTGTTCCTATGCATTACCTATGTTGAGAAGTGCTAAAACACCCATCAATAGGTATCTCCCTCCCACCCCCATCCTCTCTCTTTCTCCCTCTCTCTTAGGTTTTATGGTTTATGGTTTAGGGTTTAGGGATTACAATTTATAGTTTAAGGGTAGATGGTGTAGGGTTGAGAGAGAGAGAGGGGGGTTGAGAGTTTAAGGATTTTAGGATTTAAGGGTTGAGGATTGAGGGTTTAATGGTTTATAGTTTAAGGTTTTAATGTTTAGGCTTTAGAGTTTATAGTTTATAGTTTAAGGGTGGAGGGTGTAATTTTGAGGGAGAGGGGGGGTTGAGGGTTGAGGGTAGAGGGTTTAAGGGTTTATGGTTTATGGATTAAGGTTTTAGGGTTTAAGGGTTTAGGGTTTATGGTTTAAGGGTAGAGGGTGTAGGGTTAAGAGAGAGAGAGAGGGGGGTTGATGGTTTTAGGGTTTAAGGGTTCAGGGTTCAGGGTAGAGGATAGAGGGTAGAGAGAGAGAGATAGAGAGAGAAGATTGAGGTTTTTAGGTTTGTAGGTAGAGGGTAGATGATTGATGGTTGAGGGTTTAATGGTTTTAAGGTTTAGGGTTTATGGTTTAAGGGTAGAGGGTGTATGGTTGAGAGAGATGGGGGTTGAGGATTTAGAGAGAGAGATAGAGAGAGTGAGAGGGTTTAGGGTTTTAGGGTTGAGGGTAGAGGGTTAAGATTTGAGGGTAGAGTGTTGAGGGTAGAGGGTATAGGTTAGAGGTTTGAAGGTTGATAGTAGAGGGTGTAGGGTTTAGAGCAGGTTAGTTGAGGGTTTTAGTATTTAGGGTTTAGGGTTTAAGGGTAGAGGGTGTGGGGTTGAGAGAGAGAGGGTGGGCTGAGGGTTTAGAGAGAGAGAGAGAGAGTGAGAGGGTTGAGGGTTGAGGGTTTTAGTAGGGGTGTAGGGTTGAGAGAGAGGGTTGAGGGTTTAAGAGTTTTAGGTTTGAGGGTTTAGGGTTGAGGGTAGAGGGTTTAAGGTTTAGAAATTAACAGTTTTAGGGTTTAATTTTTAGGGTTTAAGCGTCAAGGGTTGAGGGTAGACGGTAGAGGGTTTAAGGTTTAGGCTTTTAGGGTTTTAGGGATGAGGGTTGAGTGTAGATGGTTTAAGGTTTAGGGTTTAAGGGTCGAGGGTTGAGGGTTAAGAGAGAGAGAGAGGGGGGATTGAGGGTTTTAGGTTTTAAGGGTAGAGGGTGTAGGGTTGAGAGGGAGAGACAATGGGGTTGAGGGTTAAGGGTTTACAATTTATGGTTTAAGGGTAGAGGGTGTATGGTTGAGAGAGAGAGGGGGGTTGAGGGTTTAGGGTTTACAATTTGAGGGTAGAGGGTGTAGGGTTGAGAGAGAGAGAGAGAGAGGTGGGTTGAGGATTTTAGGGTAGAGGGTGTAGGGTTGAGAGAGATAGAGATGCGGGGGGTTGAGGGTGTAGGGTTGAGAGAGAGAGATAGGGATTGAGGGTTTTAGGGTTTTAGGGTTTACATTTTACAATTTAAGTGTTGAGGGTAGAGGTTTTAAGGGTTAAAGGGTCAAGGGTTGAGGGAAGAGGGTTTAAGTTTTAGGGTTTAAGTTTTGAGGGTTGAGGTTAGAAGGTTTAAGGTTTAGGGTTTAAGGGTTGAGGGTAGAGGTTTAAGAGAGAGAGAGAGGGGGTTGAGGGTTTAAGGGTAGAGGTTGTAGGGTTGAGAGAGAGAGACAAGGGGTTGAGGGTTTTAGTGTTTACGGTTTACGGTTTAAGGGTAGATGGTGTAGGGTTGAGAGAGAGATAGAGAGATGAGGGGGTTGAGGGTTTAAGGGTTTATGGTTTAAGGGTAGAGGGTGTAGGGTTCAGAGAGAGAGAGATGGGGGTTGATGGTTTAAGGGTAGAGGGTGTAGGGTTGAGAGAAAGAGAGAGATAGGGGGTTGATGGTTTAAGGGTTTACAATTTATGGTTGAAGGGTAGAGGGTGTAGGATTGAGAGAGAGAGAAAGGGTTGAGGGTAGAGGTTTTAACGGTTTATAGTTTATAGTTTAAGGGTAGAGGGTAGAGGCTAGACAAATCTATTTCACTCCAAACCCTCTCCCATTGTCAAGTTTTTCCTCCCACCCTAACTAGATAGCATTATATCCCTCTCAAGTCTCTATTGTTGTTAGGTCTCAGTACCTACCACACTACTTAGACTAATCTCTCTCACTCATATCCCCTCTCCCTCTATCTCAAATATCACTCCCTTCCTCTTTATATTGTGAAATCATTTCAAATCACCACATTTGGTGCTCTCCAACTTTGGTGAGCGCCAAATGTATTTTACCTTGAAATGGAAAAATAGGGTTTGACCCCATGATTCAGGCCCACATGCTTATGCTTTTGTTTGGTTTGATGCTTTATCTGATACAAAAAAACCTTTTTTATGTAGTTGACTCCCTATTGTACTAATCTAGATGCTTGATCCATCACCTTTTTGCCACCAATTTGCATGCTAGACAATGTAAATGAAGACATTTTGAAGTTTCTACATCATTTTTCATTATCTTAGGTAATATATTCATTTTGGTAATATTGAAATGTTTATATTTAGTATATTTGTTTATTTTTTACAATAATCTAAATTCCTTTAATGATTTTATTAATCATAACAATTGGACATAGAATTCAACATTGAATTAGGTTGGAGTTGCATAAAAAAGTTTAATTTTTATGAGTTTGAAGAAAAAAATGAAAAAAATGACATAATTTAGATGAATTCATGTTTAAAATTATGTAAATGACATCAAATTAACAAAAAATTTCTTATGAATTCTATTTGCATTTCTTATAGTAGTCCATTTCCAACATGCTTGTATAAATAAATTCAACTTAACTCAAGTTTTTTTGTTTTCTTTTGACAATTTATAGACCATTCATTTGATGATTTTATTAATCTTCATTATTACACATGGAATTAAACATTAAATTCATTATTACTAATGGTTGTGGAAAAAATTTTGGTTTCAACTAATTTAGAAAACCTAATTCGTTATTACTAATGGTTGTGGGAAAACTTTTAGTTTCCATTAATTTTTTTGTGCCATAAAAAATTCACCTTCATCATGTGCGTAGATAATTTCAAGTGACTCAAGACATAGTTGGTTTAATGAAAGTTTCCATTCATTCATACCATTTACCATTTTAAGAAAAAAATAGGGAAAATAAACACACGATTCACTTGTTTCCAAAGGTGGCAACAACTTATACCCTGGGTTTGACACAAGTCTTTGCTCCTAAGAACTTGGAGTCCCCTAAGAACCTTTCCACACTCCAAATACTCCCCTAAAACCCTTCTTAACATTGACCAATGTTTACATGAAGCAATTTTGTACATATCTGATGTCAAACAGGTAAGTAACTTGTCTCCAATCTTAAATTAAACCAATTCAAATCCTCTTTTAGATTTTACAACCTTTCCTTTCCTATCTTCCACAAACTCACCTATTCTTCCTTGTAGACGTTCAATAGAGGTTTCTTGACCTAAACTCTAGAAACTAGTACCTAACCCTTAAACCAAAGACATCTTCAACACCCATTAACCCCTAATACAACATACCTCAAAACACCATTAGTTTTCATTGGAATGAGTTTTACAAAACAAGGCACCTACACTATCCTAGACCACAAATTAGGTCACTTTTACAAAGGGGACCTATTGTAAACTACTCCTCAAGCCCACAACTCAATGGGGTAGTAACAACCAGTGAAAAAAACCTCCAATTTCAATTTTTTATTGCAGTAACACACTTTCCAAGACATATAAGAAAGAAACCCTCATTTTAGGCAATTTACTATTAAATGTCTAGGATACTGAGAGGGGGTGAATCGGTATCTTCTTAAATTTTTTGTTTAGATACCATTGAATTATTCCAAATACATACAATAGCAAGGATAAGTAAAAGCATTAACAGAACATGAAATCACAGAACACATGAACACCATAATTTTTACGTGGAAAACCCAAAATGGGAAAAACCATGGTGAGTGTTAGCTCACAATATAGTATAACCAGTTATAATATGTTACAAAATGGGTGGCTCACTAACAAGACTCACTATACAAAAACAAAGGCTCATTTCCTACAGAATTACAATGACAAAAATGGCTTTTAGCCAAAAAATATACTAATAGAGTACACCTAGTGAGCGCAGATTCAGTTCTAATGAAGCTTAGTAAAATGACTTGACACACTTCATCATATTCACTCTTCTTCACATTCACATTAACATCATCACAAAAAAGTATATCAAACTTCAAACATTGTCTAATATATATATTTGATCTCTTCACAAGCATCAATTAGGTCAGCCTAGTTAGATGCACTTCTCATTCACCAAAAATACCAACTATTAGCTTCAAGCTCTCAAAAAATCTTCTCAAAAATAAATTCACACATCCAACACACTACATAAAGTTAGCATGGACCTAGGATAGGTCGCACATATATTTGCATAACAAAAATTATTTCACCATTATACAATTTATCTATTAGGTCAGCCAAGGATAGACCTAATAGCACATTTGTAAATACCAGTGTAATGTTGATACACCATATGAGCATCTAGGTATGTGAGATCTTTAATATACATGCTCCTGATGTCTACAAATCATTTCCCAAAATAGAAAACAACAATAATCACCAACAAATAGATGCAGACCAAAATACTAAAGGATATAAGCAAAATACCGATTCAGATACTAGACCAAAATATCAAAACAACTTCAAACTTGATATTGCAATTGCAACTCATATATCATGGTGACAACAATGATAACACAAAATAACAAAATGAGATGGTCTTCTTCATTTTTCTAGTAATATCCCAGTTTTTCATTGATGGCAACATGTGCCAAAATGAATATTTATAAAAATTCTTATTTACAACACTTCTCCCCCTAACACCAACATTTCACCATTCTCCACTCCCCCTTTGACATCAAGGACAAAGGGTGTCCCAAAAATAACTTGAAAACATGAAAAAAAGGGAAAAAAAGAAACATGTATCAAATAGAGGATGTAGAGCCTTGAAGCTCCTTTAGAATACCTTCCCATAATGATTTTCCATTCTCCCAACTATCCTTTGCATGAATCAACGTGATATTTAGAGATTCCAACTCCATCAGAGTTTCTTCTACACCATCTGAAGTATCAGGAGTCAATTTTATCTTCTCAATTTTTTCTACGCATGCCAACGCCTTTCCAATCGAAGAGTATTCCACTTTACAATGTCACTCAACTGATCACATTTTTTGATAATTTCTTCCTTCTACTTTTACAAGACAAATAACTTTTCTTTATGCATAGTAGTGGTGTTCCAGGTTGATTTGTCTTGATCTTTGGATAGGATGTAGGAACCAAAGATGATAGACAACTGAGACTCAATGGAGTCCATAACAATTTTAATATTTTGAGTGGCATCTGGCCACTTCAAGAAATAAGCAAGAACATTTTTTTTCTTCTAAATCACAAACCTTCATAGCTTCTTGATTCTTTTTAGCACTTGAGTGTGAAAGAGCACACTTGTCATGTAATTCCAATAACCTTTTCTCTGCCAAACTCTCCTTAACCTCTTGTCTTGTCTTTTCACTAAGACCAAAGGTATACTTCTTGAAAGAGTGTTGTATACACCTAAAAATGGTAATCACCTTTAATTAATTAAATACTAGCTATTTGACTAATATTCCAACTACGTATAAATAAATGCTCAATTTATTTATATTGTTCACCCTTCTCTAATTCTTCAAATCTAAAAACATATTCTTGTAAATTAATTAAATAAACAAGGTTCCCAAAACTTGTTTTATTTAATTAATCTTCACTAAATCCAATTAGGAATTAGAGCACATTTCTACAAATTTTTGTGTGCCACCTCATCAAGATCACATGAAAATAAATAACTATATTTTTTAATTAGAATTATCTTCAACTAATTTCAAAAATCACATGACTCATTTCCTCCCACACTTCCACCAACTTTGGAGCACATGACTTATTCTTCCCACACTTCCACCCATTTTAGAGCACATGACTTATTCCTCCCACACTTCCACCAATTTTGGAACCACATGGTCTTCTCTTCTCACACTTGAATCTTCCATCCAAATGGAATGTTTTCTTTGGTCAAGGGGACAACATCCTGATTCTCTTAATTCTCACCATCCATTCTTCTTATTTTAATCTAAACCATTTATTATTTCCACCTTATTATATGCTTGGAAAAGGCTATAAATACAACCCTTGGTTATTTTATTTTGCATCCAAATTTAAAGTAAACTTATCATGCAGGTTTACCATTGGAGCTTGGAGCATTCTTGGAGTCTTATAGTTAGTCTTTACATCATGTTTTGCTTTACATTTACATCTTAGTTTTAAATATTGCATCATAGTTTCATTTTATCATCTATCTTGCATCATAGTTGCATTTTATATTAGTTCATTTTAAGCTTGCATTTGAGCATATGTAGAATCATGCATAGAATCTTATAGATCACTACCATAGTATCCACCTCCACTTGTTTATTTATCATCAACATCATCTTCCACTCATCATAGAATTCATCATCATTGTTTGCACATAGTTTCATGTAGGCATTAAATTTTCTTGCATGCTAGATGTCATCTTGTTTCCTAAGTAGTCATTTCAACAGCCATCGCACTCATAGAAATATGAGGGCCAAACTATTTAATAAATCCTTAGGAATAGAGGAAAATGAGACATTCTTAAAAGATTCACTAAGCAATTTAGAATAGTTTACTTTTCTTTGAATCTTTAATGTAAATCATTTCATTAAGGTTTGTGTTGATACTAACTTTGGACATTTCACACACACATAAAATGGTGCCCACTGTGGGACCTTGCCTCATTTATTATTAACATGCTTGAAAGTTTATGTTCATAGGTATGAGTGTGAGCCTTTTGGAGCCTCTTGAATGCATTTTGGAGCCTTTTGCACCCATTTTGGAGCCTCTTGGAAACTTTTTCAACTGTTCTAGTGCCTTTGGTCTCTATTTGGCCACCTTTTGCATCATTTGAGCTCCTCTATCTCTATTTTGGCACCTTTGGTCTCTATTTTGGTTCCTTTTGCATGATTTTGGGCTACTCTATCTCTATGTTGGCACCTTTTGTCTCTGTTTTGGTGCCTTTTGTCTCTATTTTGGCACCTTTTGTCTCTATTTTGGCATCTTTGCAAAATATGAAGGCTAATACTTTGTGTTGTCAATTTTCAGCTTTCCCAAAAATGCTTTTCAAAGAAATTCTTATCAAACTGCTGACATATTGAAGGGGCTAGAAGTGATCTACTTGTTTCCTTTTGGTTAATATAGGAACATAGCTTAATTAAAAGGTTAAAAAACACATTTTTCCTTTTGGTTAAGTTAGAAACATATCTTAATTAAAGGGCTGATGAACACCATGTCTTTTGTGCTTGATAGATGGTAGGCATATGCTCTCCCCTTAGTTGGGTGACCAAAAAGCTAGACCCATTCACTTTTCATGTGCGAGTGTAAGTGAAGTATATCGCATGTTCTCTCTCTTTATTCATGTGGAATAAAGTTTGATCAAACTATGGGTATACTTTCTAGCTTTTGTTTATGTAAGAGGGCCTACCTTGTGGGAAAAATTACTCAACCAAGGGAACAACCCAACTGGTAACATGTTAAATCCAAGCGACTTCCAACCGGTATATAAATGTGGATACTAGAACAAAGGAAAACATCACGAGGATAGTTCCAATGAGAAGGGTAGCAATGGTCTCTCACTTTATGGATTATCCCCCATGAATGAAATACCCACATTAAAACCCTTGTTATAGCTTTCCCAAAAACCTTTATCTATTCTTTGGTACAACAATAATTGTTGCAAAAACATCCACATTCTTGCATTTTTTAGTAGAGATAAAAAATATGCCATGGGAGATTCATGGGTATTGATGCTTGGCTGCCTTGAGAAGTGAGTGTCGTGGAGGGGAGCCAATGGGGTCAAGCATCTAGTCATCCACTAAGAACAAGTGTGGTTGGGGTAAAACCCACGTGGAATCCAAAAGAATACTTTCACAACCTTAGGAGTGTACATTGCTTGATGTGTATTTACCAAAGTTTTTTCAAATAAAAAAAATTGTCACATATCGAAAGTAAAAACCTTGATTCAGAGTTGCATTTAGTGAAACAACCAAGTCTCCCATTAGAAAATTAGAAAACCAAGAAAATTCTCAAAGAAAATTTCAAAAAACTAAGTCTGAACCTATTTTGGGGCCTTTTGTCTCTATTTTGGCACCTTTTGCTCATTCTGTGGCACCTTTTGTATCTATTTTGGAACCTTTTGTAGAACACAAAATAGTGACCTAGGTTCATTTCTTGTCCAACAACCAATCTCATCTTGGAAATCCTCAGAAGTATTCAACCAATCCTTAGGAAAAAAAGGTTTGAACATGTGTGTTACCAAATGATTTCATGAAAGATTAAAATATGGAAACCCAAGTCAAAACTCATTAGCCCAAGAGAACATCAAAAAATTCTCACAACACTCTACGAATTTAGAGAGAGGTTGACCTTCAATTTCTACAAAAGAGCTTGCAAGAACAATCCCAACTTGTACTCATTTTACTATTGTCAAAACCCTCAACTTTTCCAAATATTTGAGTACCTCGTTTAGGAAGAAAATTTGCCTCCGATTTCACGGTTTGAACCAAAAATGTTCTCAAAGTCCAAAATCATTCCTTAGATACCTTAGAATATAAACTTGTTAAAATTGACCTCTACAAGTGGAATTTACCAACCTAAACCAATATCTAACATCACAAAGTACCAACATCATCAAATTTATCACACCTTTGATTATTAAGCCTAGTTTCATCATCAGGATTTATCATCCTCTCATCATGAAATGAAGCTATGTAGTCACATCCAACTTAGTCTCATTAGAATTTGTCATTCTATTTGGCTTAGTTGTAATCCTTGGTACTTTTACAAAACCTAGATCAAGGTTTAGTCTACACTATAACACTTGTATTCCCATTCAAACAAGATTACAAAGACAAAAAAATAAGGAAAGAAGAATTGAAAATCAAACTGTCAGAGAGCCAAACATTGAAACTCCAAACATTGAAACCCCAAACATTGAGATTCCAACCATTGAAACTCTAATCATTGAGACTCAAAACATTGAAACTCAAAACAGTGAAACACAAAACACCATGGTGGAGGTTGAAGATAACCCTTTTCATGGACTCAACAACACTGATGGAGAAGAAATAACTGAAGAAGACATCCAACATGCTTAACAAGACCCCAATTTTCACAAATGTTTGGAAAATATTTTTGAAAGAAATGGGGAGAAATACCTCCTTATGCTATCCAAACAAGGTACCAAATTTCTAGAAGACGTTGATCTCAATCAATTGAGAGCGCCACCCAAAAAGCTCAAAAAAAATCATGAACAAGTAGTTTCTCTAACTCACCAAATGAAAAACCTTCAACAAAAAATCCTTGATATGCAAAGAGGAACCTCCAAACGATAATTGATCCAAGACATTTTTTCTTATCTATTTGATGAAAGTATCCACATGATACCCTTTCCCAAACATTGTGAATTCCCTAAATATGACAAATACAATGGAAAAACCAATCTAATAGACCATGCAAAGGAATTTAGGACCATGGATTTCTTGAATTTTCATATGAGGAAACATATTTGATGAGGTTATTCCTAAGAAACTTAGGTGCACATGGTCTTGAATGTTTCTCCAAACTCACCCCACCAATTAACACCTTTAAGGAATTAGTCAACAAGCTCATCACCCAATATTCATACAACATCCAACATGACATCATAATGAAAGATCTTTGTAACCTAAAAAAAATAAAGGTGAATTGTTCCTTAAATTCTTGCAAAAATGGAGAAGGCTATTTTCATGATATTCTCATCCTATACCCAAAAAGGAAAAGATAGAAATCTTTATTGACAATCTCAATGACGAGATGAGTTATAGATTAGAATTGTAGTGTCCCCCAAACTTTGAAAAATTGATTGAAAATGAGATTAAAATTGAAGAGGCTTTATTCAAGGGTGGAGTTATCGAAATATATAATGAAAACAACTCATTAAACTTCTCCAAAAATTACAATAGTGGTGAAAACCCCAAGTTTTGGCAACACAACAAGAGTGTTGGTAACAATGATGCTTAATGAAACACAAAATGAAAAACCCGTATTCAATTTGATAGTCACTTCCACCACAACCAATCAAAACAACAACCCAAATAATAAAGAATCTAAACTAGGTTCAACCTCATACAAAATACCATCATCAAATTGAAGAAGGTTCACACCTTTGGGACAATCCTTAGAATCAACACTGAAAGAGCTTCTTGAAGCTAAGGTTATAACATTACCAAAGGAATGAGATTATAACCCACAAGTTAAACCACCATGGTGGAATGACACTCATTTCTGTGACTTTCATCAAAAAAAGGACACAAGGCCAATGATTTCATACAACTGAAACATTTAGTGCAAGATTTGATTGATAACAAGACAATATTTGTAGAGAAACCTCAAACAAACAATGATCATGGTGTGTTTAAGAACCTTCTACCAAACTATGAAAAGGGGGAATCCTCATCAAAAAATACAAAAGGAAAGAATATAAACTATTTCTACGATACTACTGTTCTTAAGATTTTGTTGTTGGTAATCCAATCAATGATAAAAAAAAGCATTATACCAGCTGATTCGAAAGTTTTCTAGTCCCAAGCTATGGTGGGACATGTAACTGTACACCTCATTGCCTATCATTTTTGGAAAATGATGATGCATCACTCACCCATCGACATAATAATCCACTTCATATTGAGGTTTAGGTGCATTAAAGTTTGTTGAAATGGGTTTTAGTAGATGGAGGATCTGGTCTAAATATTTTATCTTTAAAGTTTATCCATGCATTGGGTTATTCAAAAAGTGCAATAGATTCCAGTAAATAGATTACCATGAAGGGATATGATGCAGAAGAGTGCTTATCTAAAGGATTGGTTACTTTACCAATTAGAGTTGGCCCTGTGGTGAGGGATGTGGTTTTCCAAGTCCTTGATCTCCCCTTGACCTATAATATCCTCCTTGGAAGACCATGGATACATGAAATACAAGAAGTTTCCTCTACATACCATCAATGCTTGAAATTTTCTCATGACAGAGTTGAAACCACAATACAAGGAGATCTTAATTCTTTCATGTTTGTCCATAATCAAAGTCCTAAAGATGAAATCATCATCCCTAGAAATTGTGAAGAATCCCTTTCCCAAACATATGTTGATCCTGAATCCTTAAAAGCATATACCACAGTTACTGTACTATCAAATCCCAAGGTCCAAATCCATGATCTAGGATGTGGAGAATACCGTTTGGATAATTTTTTAGCAAAATATGTTGCTATCACCATCAAGAAGGGTTAGACTTCCAACAATGATATTGAGACAACTATAGAAGAAATGCATAAAGATGACCATGTTGGGATTGAAACCTTTTGGGATCCTGATGATACACCCACCATTTCCATAACTGACTCCACACAAGCTTTTGATACCTATGATAACCCCCTATTTAACCAAGAAATCTATGATAACCCACTCTCTGACCATTATCTTGTTAAGGAAATCCACTCATCATCCTTCCATCACACTTGCCATGGGCTAGTGTATGAATCTCCTAATGTTCCCTCTATTGAGTCATCTTTCCAAGTCACTAAGGATGTGTAAGCCTTCACTAATGTTAGTAGTACCAAAAAGGATAGTATCAAAGACTCCATTGATGGGATCACCACTCCAACTTAATTCATCTCATCCACATCCATCCACCTTGTAGACATGGATCAACAAGTATCATCTAAAGAAAATATAAATGAGGAAAATCAGAAATCAAAGGTAAAAATGCATTTTTCAAAAGGAGCTTCAAAATCAAAACAAAGCTTGTCACAAAAGAAAAATCAAAAGAAGTCCCTTAGCCAAAATAAAAATATATTGGACAAATCAAAAGAAAAAAAGGATCAATCAAAGTCCCTTAGCCAATACAAAAATCTATTGGACCAATCAAAAAGAAAGAAAGATTTATAAAAGTCCCCTAGCCAAAATAAAGAGCTACCAAACAAATCAAAAATCAAAGTCAAAAATAAAAGTGAACAAAAATTGATCTCAAAACATGCCTTTCTCTCAAAACTCATTGGGGGCATCTATCAAAGAATAAAATCAAAGAAAGAACTTGTTGATTCACAATCTACATCCATGTCACTCATACCACGTATTCCCTTCCACCCATCCATGTTCACATACCTGTCATATCATTACATATCCATTGGTGATGTCTTTCAATGCATCTTTGATGGTGACCCCTTCACATAATATAACTCATCAGTTGCCAAAAATCCTTTTTGTCTAAAGCCTAATGGCCCATATAGTGTTCACATTAGGGATCCTATCATAACCTCATTCATATGTCACCTCTATCATCCATCATATTTTCCACTCATGTTATTCATTCTGATCAGGTCCTTTCATCTAGCATGGTCATTCACATAGGATCGAGGCAACATCACAACAGTCTTTAGATCAACAACATATCAATTGTCTACACGAGAAGGGGATTTGTTTGATGAACCCCTCAACAGCCTACATCTCAAGAAGTCTACACTTGAATCACCCAAGTGCATTGGGGAAAAGGTCTTGAAACATACCAAAAACATCAAAAAATGTTCTGAGAAAATGGTTTCCTTGATGAAAACCTGGCAAACAATCATCTTGGTAACCACAAAAAAATTAGAAAAAGATCAAAAAATTAAAAAAATCATAAAATTTGAAAAGGTGCAATAAAAAAAAGTAGTGCTGACAACAGGTGCTATTTGTGATTGGTTAGCTTTTCCATCTATTTGAGCATGTCAACCATTTGATTTTTCCATCCATCTACCTATCATTTGGAAGTACCATGTACATATCCTGGAATCATGGTCATGTCTCCTACTAGATTGGGGGAAAAATCCTGAACTCACTGGGGGAAACAAACTTTGAGCTTGAACCAATAGACAAACAACAAGAAGAAAAATGTAGAAAAAACAATGATTAAAACACAACTCAACATTGAACATCAATCACCATTAGAAACACATCAAACATCCATATCATACAAAAATCCAAAAACAAGTTCACTAAGCTTAAATGAGTGAGTCTCTTCAGATTTCCAAAAGAATTGGGAAATATGTCAAGTTTTGTGAAGCTTAATGTAACAAAGAATCAATTGACAACAACTTTCCCACAACTCTTGGAAGGTGGATAGATTCACTCATTTAAGCTTAAGAGCCTAGATAACAATCATTTGCATAATCACTTGCATCATCATTCATCATTACAAAACATCGCACATCATTTGCATCGCATCCATACATATTCAACATAATCATCACATGGAACATCATACATCATTTGCATAATAAAATCCATCATCCATAAAGCACATCATATCATCATTACATACATCACATATAAACATCACATAAAAATAAACAAAAATATGCATCATCATGTGATCATTCATATACACATTCACTAATTCATTACATCATTTACTTGCATTAGAAAAGAAAAAAAAACATAAAATGCATCACATATCATTGGCATAATAAAATCCATCACATACATCATATAGGAATCATTCATAAATCATCGTAGACTCATTACACATTAGTTGCATAATCATTTACATCCATAGCAGATCATAACATTAGGATTATCATCATGAACATGGAAATTAAATGCATATGAAAATCATGATCATAACATGGAAATTAAATGTATCATAGACATTTATCATCACTGCATATCATATAACCTCAAAAACATAATGTCAAAATGTATGAAGATATCCAAAAATTATGACAAGATACAACAATATCAAAAATGGCACTATATCATAAAGTCTAAACACAAGAAGTACATCATCAATGTCACAACAGTGTAAACATCAAAATATGCTATGTCAAGCTCCCCCCAGATGCTACTGATATCATGAAACTAGTACCTCCTCCTAATGGACCTACATCAGGATCTCTCCAATCTCTAGGAAATGGCTTAGTAACACCCATGCTAATATTCTAAGACTAGGATCTAGAAAATTGAAATGGTAAAAAGCTCTCTCGCTACTCAGAAGGAACCAGATCATGATACTTACCCATGTAGAACTGCAACTACTAAGTAGTGTGTTGAATCTCTCTAAGGAAATTTGTTATCCCCATAGCCACTACAACTTGCTATAATCTCTCGGTAATGGCCTCAGCCTGCTCTGCTCGATGTCTAAAGGAATCCCTCTCTATAATAAGTATGAAAACCTATGCATGTACCTATTGTATCTACTTATTTTCTGCACCTCTCAGCCGTTAGTATTTGAATATGTGCCCAAGCCTACACTTACTCATCCTGAAGTGTCTCAAACTATGCCCGAGCCTGCACTAACTCACCCTAAAAAGTATAAACCTGTGCCTATAATTCTTCTATCAGCACTTTCTACTAATGAGAAGGGACCCCAATCTGAATCCTAGGGAGCACTGCCTAAGGTACGATAATACTCCTCCTCTATCTAGGAACCACAAAATCTAGAAAGGGACTGCCAACTACACCCAATGGCCCTACACCTAAACCACCACCACCCTCTACACCATCATCATCCCCTCCATCCCCAATATCACCCTCCTCCTCCTCTCCATCCCCACTCTATCTTAGTTCCCTATCATCATCATCAAATGGTGGAATTGGCTCATTAGTACTAGATAACCTTGAAAAAGGATGTGTGTAGAAATACTCAGAATAATCCTCTATCATCCCTGTATCTCCGACCTATGCAACATAATCCCACACACATGGTGCCAATGTGTAATACTCAATACAAGCAACATCATAAGATACACATGGGCCCCACTCTATCACATCATGTCATCATTGTGTATAATGGGAAAGCCCCTCGGGCATTGCCTGAACTCGTCCAAATTGTCGACAAACCCGCAGATATAAATATATCTCAAGTACAAAATGTGTCCATCTAATCAAGCATCATGATCATAGCATGTATGGCATCTCCACCTGATCCTCTAGCGATATCTCACAATCCAAGTATGACCGCCATGTCACGGTCTCTAGATCATCTAGGTAACATCTCCAATAAGTTAATTTTCCTAGATTATGTTGAACAAACAAACCACTATAATTGAACACATAGGGTCTACCTATTGGTCGCTATCTATCCCCCAATGGTTGAGTGATCGCTATATGCTCCCACACCCATATCTATAGAAATGTCACTCCCACTGATAAATTGGCCCCTCTCAGATAAACAACATGGTGAAGATCATGGTATAAGTGGGCTAACATACACTAGCCCCATGCATATCTGGTCCCTGATAGCGTCATACACTCCAATAATCGACCCCAACCCACTCAAAATTCTTTTGAACTATGTTTAGGACAAAGGAATCCACCAACAAACCTAGAAAGACCAGATGGAAAAGGATCATATCTCCCAACCATCTCCTGCCAAGGGACCCAAAGGGCTGAAACATGATCATATCAGGAAATCCTACGCAAGGCATCAGTCCCACCCTACTCTACTCTATCATAAACAACTATATTTCCCATCACTGGAATCTATAGGATCTCATAAACATCCTCAGGAGTAACTGCTATCTCCCCAGTAGCTAGATGAAAGGTATTGTGGTCACTATGCTACCTCTCTACTAGAGCAGTCAACAAACCCCTATCAATCTTATATTGGGGTATATCTATCAAGGATTTCAACCCATAACGGGTGATAATATCCAAACCTAGCTTAGTTAGCTGACAAACCATCTCCCATGTCTTCAGGAAACATTCCCATGATGGGAGCACATCAAAGTCTTAATTATATTATGGAAAAAAATCAGCATTACATCAATCAATCTATCAAATTTATCCCTAGCACAATGTTCAATCAAGATCATCAGTCAATAAAATCATGTTCAATGAAGATCATCAGTCAATCAAATAAGGATCAATCGAGACCATGAAATGAATCAATCAAGAAAATCATCAGTACTATCATCAATCCTAACCTATCATGAGGTCGAAACATTAGTGAATCCTACCATCGATGCTCACCTATTATAAGGTTGAAACATCAAGTGAATCCTATCATTGATCCTTGCCTATCATGAGTTCAATACTTCATCAAACCTATCATCAATCCTCACCTATCATGAGGTTGATGCATCATCAATCCTACCATTGATCCTCACCTATTATGAGGTTGAAACATCAAGTGAATACCATCATTGATCCTCACCTATCATGAGGTCGATGCATCATCAATCCTATCATCCATCCTCACCTATCATGAGATCAATCCATCGTCAATCCTACCATCGATCCTCACCCATCATGAGGTCAAAACATCAATTTAATCCCATCATCGATCATCGCCTATTATGAGGTCGATGCATCATCAATCCTATCATCGATCTTCACCTATCCTTAGGCCAATACATCAGTGAATCCTACCATTGATCATCACCTATCATGAGGTCGATGGATCATCAATCCTATCATCAATCCTCACCTATCATGAGGTTGATACATTAGTGAATCCTATAATCAATCCTCACCTATCATCAAGACAATGCATCAAGATGTTATCCTATTGTAGACATCCAAATTTGACCACTCCTGCATGGTCAAACTCATCTACTTTATTTCATCAATATTAATTAAATGATTTATTTAATTAATATTTCATATTTCTGCTAAAGTCTCTAAAGTATTTAATTTGACAATTAAATACTTTACACCTTTTCCTCTCTAAATTAAATAAACATGTTAATTTATTTAATTTAGTCATTTGACCTTTTTCTCTCTCCTTGTCACATCCTCCATAATTCTCTTCTAATCTAGATTAATTTAATTAATTCATGATTAGGATGTGCATACCCTTAATTAGGGATTAATTTCACATCCTCCAACTTTTTCCACTTGCTTCTAATATCTTATCAATTTCCTTAATCATGTATTTGCACAACCTTAATCTAATCATCTTGCCACATATATGATACTTTTTGGGTCAACCTTTACATATTCCACATTTGGCATTGACCCTCTTCCCCATGTGAATTTTTAATTCACATTTATTCATCCAATACTTCTCTCTTTCCCATGTGAATTTTTAATTCACATTTATCCTTCCAAGGCTCTCTTTATTCCCATGCAAGTTCTAGAACCTTTGACTTGTCACATCACTCACATATGTCAAAATCCTACCTTTTTGGGAACCTTGTCTTATCCACAAGATTATTCCAATCATGTGAATTTTGTATTCACATTTATTTCTCCAACTACTTTCCTCTTCCCCATCGAGATTTTTGAGGAATACTAAAATTCATCAAATGTCACTTTCATTCTCACTTGGGGACAAGAAGTTACTTTTTGAGGAAATTTTCTCATCTCCCAAGGGACTTTCAATGTACATGTACTTCTTCCACATCATTTTTCCTTCTTCCACCTCACTTGTACCTCTTTCCATCTCATCATTTCCTTGGACAGCTCACCCTCCACATGTCAAGATGTGAGGGATTGTGAGTGCTCAACTTACCATAGCCCTCCATCTTGGCCATGGTGGTTCAATCCTAACAGCTGAATTCAACTTCTTCTATAAATACCCCCCTTTTTCATTCATTGACACACCTTAAGCATTCTATCACCCTTATACTATCAAAGTTTTGATCCATTCAAGCCATCATTAACCATTTCATTCAAGTCATTTTGCATACTCATCTTCATTTTCACCATTATGGCATACCTAGTCTAGCTCTCATCTCATCTTGCATCCACCCTTTTATCACATTGCTATCCAAGGAGCATAAACATCAAGCTACATCAAGGGCCAACCAAGGAAATAAGAAACAAAAGGTATAATTGTTTCATCTTTATCTTTCTTTTTTTCTTTTCATTAGGCTAATCGTTGAGGTGGTCTTGTGTTTTTATTTTACATTGCCAAGTAGTTTTGCACATTTAGATTAAGGGAAAAAACTTGCACACACCTATTGTTTGACACTCACCTATCGTGAGATCAAATCATCAACTATCTTATCAAAAATAAATCAAGCAATGAACATCACACAATCAGATTGAGATCAATCAAACAAATCACTAAACAGAACAATGCAACAAATAACTTGATTCATGAGCATTATACAAGCCTCAACAAACATCAACAATGCAACATTTGACATAATTGGGAGGACTTTATTCAATCAAACATTGTCGAATCAGTAAAAAAGGGAAAATAATTAGGAATAATTCAAGGGAAAAACCATCAAGCTTGCAAAAAGTTCCATTTGGGACCCCAAAGGTGCCACATAATGAGCAGAAGGCACCATTTGGGACCACAAAGGTGCCATTTAAGTGTTAGAAGGATCAAAACATGAATTTAAGCTTGCAAAAGGCACCATTTGGGACCCCAAAGGTGCCAAAACAGAAGAAAAAGGTTCCATTTGGGACTCCAAGGGCACCAAAACACAAGAAAAAGGTGCCAGAACAAAAGCAAGAGGTGTCGAAACTCCCAAAAACTCATAGAAATGATTTGAAAACAACAAAAATACCCCCCCAAAAGTGAAAAAATGACTCTAAATGGCCTACAACACCTATCTACCAAGTTCAAAACATCAATAAAAAGGCGGGAAAATGACTAAAGGAGGTTTTTCATAATGCGCACTATAGGTCTAACTGCAACAGGGTGACTGTGGTAGCGAAGAAGCTTGAAACAATGATTGTGAGAAGGGATCTCCATCTTCCTCTAGCTCTCCACTCTCCATTTTTTTCAAACTCACAATATGCAAATGAATTCAATTTTCCCACTTTTTACCTTTTTAAAGGACAATGGAGGGAACTATGGTGGGATTTATTATCAAAAATGGGATTTAACTAATCCAAACCAATCAAGGAGAGAGTGTAGAATCAAATCTCGAGAGATAAATTATATCTGATGTCAAATTATCATTGGTTTAATGTTGGATCATCATCACAACACTACAACATCATCACACAATCATCAAATCCTTGACAAAACATCAAACTACATTTTACCAATTTATCTCTCAAGGGGGCATATATCCAATAGTACCTAAAAAATCAATGTCTAGCACATCGAAAACTTTTCTGAGCATCAGTATCAATTTTTTCTTTTAAGCAACATGTAAATGCATTACTTCAAAATAGGGAAAAATGTATACACCTAAAAATGGTCATCACTTTTAATTAATTAAATACTAGTTATATGATTAATATTTCAACTATGTATAAATAAATGCTCAATTTATTTATATTGTTCACCCTTCTCTAATTCTCCAAATCTAAAAAACATATTCTTCTAAATTAATTAAATAAAAAAGGTTCCCTAAACTTGTTTTATTTAATTAATATTCACTAAATCCAATTAGGAATTAGAGCACATTTCCATAATTTTTTGTGTGCCACCTCATCAAGGTCACATGAAAATAAATAACTCTATTTTTTAATTAGAATTATCTTCAACTCATTTCAAAAAGCACATGGCTCATTTCCTCCCACATTTCCACCAACTTTGGAGCACATGACTTATTCCTCCCACACTTCCACCCATTTTGGAGCACATGATTTATTCCTCTCACACTTCCACCAATTTTGGAAGCACATGGTCTTCTCTTCTCACACTTGAATCTTCCATCCAAATGGCATGTTGCCCATTGGTCAAGAGATTCTCCCATCCAAATGGAATGTTGTCTTTGTTCAAGGGGACAACATCCTGATTCTCTTCATCTTCACCATCCATTCTTCTTATTTGAATATGGACCATTGATTATTTCCACCTCACTATATGCTTGGACAAGACTATAAATATAACCCTTGGGAATTGTATTTTTCATCCACATTTGAAGTAAAGTTATCATGTAGGTTTACCATTAGAGCTTGGAGCATTTTTGGAGTCTTATATATAGTATTTACATCATGTTTTTCTTTGCATTTACATCTTAGTTTTAAATCTTGCATCATAGTTGCATTTTATGATCCATCTTGCATCATAGTTGCATTTTATACTAGTTCATTTTAAGTTTTAATTTGAGAATATGTAGAATCATGCATAAATTCATATAGATCACTACTATAGTATTCACCTACACTTGTTCATTTATCATCAACATCATTCTCCACTCATCATAGCATTCATCATCATTGTTTGCACATAGTTTCATGTAGGCATTAAATTGGCTTGCATGTTGAATGTTATTTCATTTCCTAAGTAGTTATTTTAACAACCGTTGTTCTTATAGAAATATGAGGGCCAAATGGTTTAATAAATCCTTAGGAATAGAGGACAATGAGACATTGTTGAAAGATTCGTTAAGATGCAATTAAGAATAGTTTACTTTGCTTTGAATGTTTAATGTAAATTGTTTCATTAAGGTTTGTGTTGATACTAACTTTGCACATTTCACACACACACAAGTATAACAATAATTTCAATTTTTCAATAGGAGTGAGGGATGTATCAATGGATGCACCAGGTAGGAATTCTTGGAATTCCTTGAGAGCACCTTTTATAAGTTTTGTTCCTTTTTGATGTGCTTCAAAAATTTCCTTCCTTCCAGATGCTTGTAGAGAATATCTCAATATTACTTTATACACTGGAGACATCCTCTCCATATCCACAAAGCATTCAATCATATGAAGTTGTAGAAACTCCTAGGGAATTATCGACTGAAATATGATTTTCTTGGGTATAGACCTTTCAAAAGATCATTATCAAAGGACGATTCTCCAAGGTTCTTTAAAGATTTTACAATTTTTTTTCCCTTATGCATTTTTTTGGGGAGATTCCTCATTTGTATTTTATTCCTCTCCCTTTTCCTTCTATTCTTCCTCCTTTTTTTCTTCTTCCATTTCATCTTTTCTTCTTCTTTCTTTTCTTCCTTTTTTTTTCATTTTTATCTTTATCATTTTTATCCTCTTCATTATTTTCATCTTTTTCATCTTTATTTTTCTCTTCCTCTGGATTATCTTTTTCTTCTTCTTCACTATCTTTTCCTTCTTCTGCATTTCCTTGTTCATTATTGCCTCTTTCTCCTTCAATGTGCTTTGGAGGAGCATCATTGTTCTTTTCAGGCTCAACCTCACCTTCATTTTTCTTTTCACCTTCCAGAGGATCATTTTCTCCACCAACATCAACTTCAACATCAATATTTTTAGAAATATCTGCATTACCTATATCAAGAGCAATATTTTCCTTAGCATTTTTAGTAGCAACCTCTTCATTAGCTTTAATCATACCACATTTTTCTATTTTATCCTAGATTACTCTTTTTGTTTCCTTCCTTTTCTTCTTTGTCATCTTTTTATTCATTTTCATCAACATGTTTACTCTACTCTTCATTTGAAACATTTCTACACAGATCCTCTTCAAAGATTCTAGATCATCTAGGGTCAAGGGAGAACCAACCTTATTTTATGCATCATTCTTTATTTTCTCTTTGAAATCAACAACCTCTAATATCCTTTTCATCAGAGTTTCCCACATTCTTTCATGTACATCTTTCTTTATATCGTCCCTCTTAACTTCTAAGATGATAACATATTGAATAACAACTAAAAAGCAAAGTTTTCTTATCTTCTTCTCCAACATTATCATAATATTTTGTTGTAGGTTGAAGTATGTTCTAAAAATGTAGCATGGAATTGAGAGTTGCCTCTAATTTAAAGTAGGGAATAGAACATACTAGATTATCCTATTCTCCTCTCTAGTCTATAGAGGCTTCACTAGACACCTTATCCTTCTTTGATTTTGGTTTGGTGTGCATATGGACACTAGAATCTTGCACTTCCTCATCATTAGAAGATGATACAAGTACTCTCTTCAAACCAACAACTTCTATAGAAGAACCTTCACTAGAGGATAAGCCTCCTTTTTTTTTCTCACCTACTTTGCATTAGGATCTTTTTCTTCATCATCTTGATCATCTATAATGTTGAGGTTCTTCTCCCTTGTCACTTTATTTCTCCTTAATCTCTTTGCAAGTGCTACTGGAGGAGTCTCTTTCCTCTTCCCAAATCTAGTAGACAGTCTGAAGGGAAAAATACCTTTTCCTTTATCAACAATTTTAGGTTAAATCTTTGCTACAGGGAATACAAAGGATTTTACAAAGGTATTCCTTCTATATCTCCTTGGACTAGATGATTCTACCTCCAACTATTCTCCTCTATCCCTTCCAAGGGAAATTTCCTCATCAATGAATCCAAATTATTTAAGCTTTTCCTCTACCTCCTTTCTAATTTTAGGCTTTTGCTGCTTTAGATGAATCTCCATAGACTTTGTAGCATATGCCCCAATTTTGGGTTTGTTGGGGTCCTTTAGATTCTTTTTCTTCATGATGAGCTGCAACTAGGGTTTGCATAGCTCAAACTCCAAATCTCCTCAAGGATACTCCAAAAATACTTCAAATTCTTAAAATTTAAGAATGATCAAAATTCCTTAAACATGTTCTCCATAAAATAATGAATTTCCTTAATTCTCATTAAATGTAGTAGATTGCAAAAAGCTGCTAAAAACTCCTCTTTTGCTTAAGAAAACCCTAATTCACTCCACAAAAAATATTTCTTTCATATTTTCTTCCAGTTCCTTTTCCATAACCTCTACTTATTCATTCTTCACATTTCATCCTCTTGTTAGCCTTTGACATGCTATTTATCTAGAGGGTTCTCATGATTTTCTAATAATGCTCCACCTACAACCTTGCTAGGTTTAATTACTGAATAAATCGTCTATATCAGATGAGGGCACAAACTCATCAGTAGTCTTTGGTTCTTCTTTCTTCCTCCAAATTTTATTCATCTCCTGCTTAATCTCAACTTTTTCAAATTTCTTCATAGATTCATTATTTTCTATTGGATTGGTCTCCTTAATCTTCTTGCTTCTGTAAACTCTTGAAACATGTCCTGGTTTGTTCCAGTTATAGCAGAAAATACTTCTCTGATAGGCTTGACTTCCACTATTTCTTGTTCTACACTGATTAGCTTTATGCCCATACTTGTTATAGGTATAGCAATAGCCATTAAACTAATTCATCATCAAGGTTTTTCATTCACTTACCCAATGTCCAATTCTTTTGCATGTGAAAATTGACCACTAAAAGGAGTAGGGAACTGATTCATCCAACTACATTTTATTGCCTTGTGACCAAATTTTTTGCATGAAAAATAAGTGCCACTAAAATAAGGATACCTTTTTGCGTTAGGATGTCTCACCAAAGGTTTCTTAGAAGAGTTCCTTTAATTTCCTTTCTAATTTTCTTTATTTTTAGTTTCCTAATTGTCCATGACTTTAGAAATTTCACCTATGTCATTTCCTAGACCACCTTTGTCCTTACTAGGTTTTTGTCCTACAATCAATTCATCAAGCCTATCTAAGCTAGATTTGAAATTGTTCTCATAGAGTTTCTCCTTCTTCATATCCACTTCTAAGTTCACAATTTCTCGTTCAAGCTTGGTGCAATCTTCAAACTTGCTTTGTACCAACTTGTTCAGACACTCTTCAATTATTTTCTTCTCCTCTACTCACACTTTCAAACCATAAATGTCTTCATTAGGCTCTTCAACTGATTAGTTACTTTCTTATGTCTATCTTTGAACTTTTTCAATTGCTCCTTTAATTTTTCAACACATTCATTTGCATCTTCAAGATTCTCTTTCAGATCCCTATTTTCTCTTTCAACTTTTTCAAGATCCTCAAGAGCAGTCTAGAGCTCTCCTTCATCATTCATTTCCTCCAACTTCAGGATCTCCCTCAAGATGTTAGGATTTTCTAGAGGAACTTGGCTTTGATACCAATGTTAAATTTCCAAGGTACTAAGAGAGGAGGGGGATGAATTAGTATCTTCTTTAATTTTTTGATCAAATACCATTCAATTATTCCAATACATACAATAGAAAGGATAAGTAAAAGCATTAATAGAACATGTCATCACAGAACACATGAACACTAAGATTTTTACGTGAAAAACTAAAAATGGGAAAAACCACAATAAGTATTAGCTCACAATATAGTATAACTAGTTCTAAGATATTACAAAATGAGTGGCTCATTGCTAGGACTAACTATCCAAAAATAAATGCTCACTGCCTACAAAATTACAATGACAAAAATGGCCTTCAACCAAAAAATGAAATGATAGAGTACACCTAGTGAGTGTAGATTCAGTTCCAATGAAGCTCAATAAACTGACTTGACACACTTCATCATATTTTCTCTTCTACACATTCACATTCACATCATCACAAAAAAGCTATTTCAAACTTTAAAAACTGTCTAATATATATATTTGATCTCTTTGCAAGCATCAATTAGATTGGCCTAATTAGATGCACTTCTCATTCACCAAGAATACCAAATTTCAGCTTCAAGCTTTCACAAAATCTTCTCAAAAATCAATTCACACATCCAACACGCTACATCAAGTTGAAATGGACCTAGGATAGGTCATACATATATTCACATACCAAAAATTAATCCACCATTACACAATACATTCATCAGGTCAGCCAAGGATAGACCTAAAAGCACATTTGTAAATACTAGTATAATGTCGATACACCATATGAGCATCTAGATACATGAGATATTGAATGTGCATGCTCTCAACATCTACAAATCATTTCCCAAAACTGCAAGCAATAGTAATCACCAACAAATAGATGCAGACCAAAATACTGAAGGATATAAGTAAAATACCAATTTAGATACCAGACCAAAATACTAGAACAACTTCAAACTTGATCTTGCAATTGCAACTCATATATCATGACAACAACAATGACAACACAAAATTAAAAAAATGAGATGTTCTTCATTTTTCTAACAATTATATAGGGGTTTATTGAAAAACTATATCCTAGACCTTCTCTAGCCCATTAACCACTTCAAACACCATTAATTATGTTTGTAAATGCTTATAAGTTCATTCACCAGCCTCTATCATCAATATTTCACCAAACCTTAGTTCAAAACTACCATTTTCAAGCAAAATTTGAAAAAAAACCTTCAAGACAACAACACAAAAATCCATCAACCATATTCCTTTCTCCAATGAACCATGTATGCACCTAAATCATGCCCTAGTGTGCCATTCCACCAAGTTATAGAATAAAACTATGGGTGGAATGACTTAAAATATCATTTTCATACACTCAAAACCCTTAAAATAGGGTATATAGACTGGTCCTCTACAATTTGTCTCTAAAATGCACAAAAATGATTGAAATCAATACAAACTAAATCTAAAATGGTGTTAGGATTTCTGCCCACAAGATTCACTCCATGAAAGATAAAAAAATTCAAGCTTAAGGAGGGGTTTATTGAAAATCCCACTGCCAAATGCCTTTGCACTTTATGACTACATCAAACATGCCCTACACATGCTTAAACAATCATCAAAATATGCTGCCCCAAGAGTTTACAACAATTATTAACCCTTAACCATCAACTTTCACTCAAAATAAACAATTTTGACAACTAGGGAATCATGCTAGAACCCTCATATGGCCTCCCTTTCTCTCCAAAACCATTCTAACACATCGTTAAAAATCTACACTAACATTTAGAACCAACTTCCAATCTTCTTGAGTGCTTTTAAAATGAATTTCAACATTGAGCCACCACTTTCATGGAAACAACTCAAAAATTTCAACGAGGAAAGCAACAAAAACTCTCCCAAATTCCTTCCCTAGTCTTATCATCCTACTCCTACATCTTATCGCAATTTATTGGGCCCATTCCACCAAGCCACAATAGATACAATAGGTGGAATGAGCCATTAATTCATTTTATGTTTTCAAAACCCTTAACTTGAATGTACAGAACTGCTTGTGATAAAATGCAATAAAAACTTGAAAACTCAATGAAATATCTTCACTCCAAATCCGAATTTGAGCTAACACATATATCTAAAAAATTCAAGAGCTTTTAGAGCAACATACTTCTATACAAAACTATATAGTTGCTGGGATCAGCAAATTTGCAGAAAATTACACAAAAAAGGAGAGAATTTTTATTGATTTCTTCTTCAAAAAATGATCAACCACCTCTTCCTTCAAGTTCCCCAAATATTTATACCTTATCCAACCTTAAAAAAACTACCAAAACTTACTTTTGGGTTGTATGACCGTTGGTCTCCCCAAACTTGCATTTTTTTGCATTTTGCAACTTTTGAATATGACAACATTTCGTAAGATTTGTAAAATTTGTACAATGAACCCCAAAACCAACTAACATGACTTATTACATTAAAAATTGGTCTAATATGACCTTATTCAATTGAAAAAACTCAAAACACAAAACTAACTTAAGACTTCCATGAACCAAATTTGCTCAATAACCTTGGTGCCCCTACACTAGTTTCATAAAATACAAAGTAATTAGCACTATGGATATGTTTGAAAAAATGCATTACAAGTAATTTTCTTGTGGTATGGAGGTAGATGTATGTATGAGATTTTTTGTAACATAGACATGTTTGATAATTCCAAACAACTCACTACCTTGTTTCATAAAATGCTTTGGTGTGCTCAATAAAATACAATGTAATCAACATTATCAATATGTTTCATAAAATACATTACTTAATTTTGTTCTATGTGTGTTTGTGAACATGTATCATTCAACACCATGCTGAGGAAATGATCAAATTCTCTAACACTAGAAGAACATGTAGTAAAAAATGCAAGGAGAAGAGAAACAAAAATTGCAACTCATGAAGCAAATGAATTGTAGCCCATACAACCATAAATTCCCATGCAATCTAAGAGAGATGTCCAATTGGAAAAACAAAGGGAATGAATGAAAAAATTTCATCAAAGGACATAAATGGATCCCTAAGTTGAAGGAAAATCATCAACTATAGGTGAAGTTCAATGCACATCTCCAGTGAAAGACACACTAGCAACAACACGTGGTCTTCCAAGTACATCAGAAATCACATCTACTATTGAAGACACACCATCAACAAAATTGTTTTTTGAAAGTATATTAGAAAACACGCCTCTATTTTAAGTCACTCCAAAAATGACATCTCAAGTTTGAGGTACAACATCGTTTACATGTCAATCTCAAGGTATGTCAGCAATTGGACTTATGATTGAAGGTACGTGATCTATCCCCAATGTTGTTGACATTCCTAATGTTGAAACAAATTTACATTTGATAACTCCTCCTAGAGTTTTTCATAGAAAACCTAGATTTTTTATTGATATTGATTCCAATGTTTTGAAATGGATTCCTGATAAGATTCCAAAATGTACATGTCAAAGATTTGCAAAGAGGATATGGAATTTATTTTTTGGGAAGCAAAGTGAGTGTTGAAGATGCCAAGTATTTGTTGAAATGATGAGGAAACTTAAATTTATTCCCACCATGAAGGATCTTGGGCTGAGAGTTTTGAATGACTCAAGTGAAAATTCCATTGTAAATAACTTGATGTTTGCATACAAGAGTGTGGGTTCTACCTCACACATAAAGGATAGTTGTGCTATACAATGTGTGATCACAACACTGTTAAGAAGTCAAACAAGGAGCAAGGTGAACCTCAAAAGTACAAGGAAGTCTTTGAAAATAATTAGATCATCTCTAATGAGAGCCAAAGGAAGGCATGAAAGATTGGAGGATCCAAATAGCAATGAGTTATGGGCATTCTTGGGTAGAGTGCCACAAAATGATAAACGAATTGCTCAAGGCTTGAGATATTTAACAGTAGATTATTGGAAGGATAAAACAAGGACCTCTCCTAATCAAAGAGATGTTGTAAGAAGGATAATTGGTAGTAAAATCCATGAGCCACATCCAAAGCATTATTTGGATACCACTCAAACCTAATTTTTTGCTGATTTTGTATAGAAGTTTCCTGAAATTCAAATATGTCAAAGCTATTTTGAAATGTTAAAGCCTTTTTATGTCAAAATAGATCACACATGCACTAATTTTTGTTGTAGATTACATGTTTAGTTTTCTAAGCATTATGATTTTTATCAACGTATATGTGTAGATATGCATACTGACAATGTTTTACAGGAATGTAACAAAAGGCCTCCACCTAATTCCTTAAGGGAATTCTTATCTTCCATTTTATGTGAAAGGGAGGATAGTCAATTTTTTTACAAGTCATGTTTGGATGGCACATGTGATCATTGTGGTGGAATGCAACATTTTCTAATTTTCCAACACATGGCTAGTACATAATTGTTGAATTTGGAAAATACAAGACAATGGCCTACAGTCTAAAAGATGGGAAAGAAGCAAAGAAGTGTGAATTGGTGAGTGATAAGACTCCAATATATCAGTTTATGGACATTTTCTATGATTAGGCGGTCTATGAGTATGCAAGGCATACACATAGAGCTCAATGGTTGGACTCATAGTTCAAGTTATGAAAGGACACGTTTCCACTTCATAGCATCATTTTAGTTGTCGACTTCATGGAGAACTACACACTAAAACCATAGAACAAGGTGCAATCACAATACTACAACTGCACATAGGTTGCTATATTTGTACATAAAGCATTCATTCATGCAAATGATAGCATGTAGAGGATAATAGGAAAGTATTGAGGGAGTATCACTTTTACATCAGTGATGATCACACACATTCTACCGAGTTTGTCTAAGGTTGCTTTTAGATGTTCTATGTTTATATGGCTAGCAAGGGCATATCATTTAATCAACATATCATATGGTTAGATAACTGTACATTGCAACTAAAGAATTCCAAAATGTTTTACTAGTTGAGTAGGATGCATAGGATTAGTGGTGTTCAACATATGTGGAACTTCTTAGAGGCCAAGCATAGAAAGGGGGAGCATGATGGATTAGGTGCATGTATCAAAAGAGCCCTATCATGAGAAGAGTTAAAATACAAATACAGTGTAAAGTTGACAGATGGAAGATCAATTATTGAGTGGTGCAATCATGCAATGGGTCCAGGTAGTCAAGGTAATTCTTTAGTTCATAGATTTTTTCATTTAGTAGATGATACTAACATTAAAAAATATGAGGATTGTTGTACAATAACAAAATTGAGTGAGCTACACTCTTTTTGAAGCTCCAATGTAGGTACATGGACTATCCATACATGGAAGATGGCATGCTTTTTTTCTGCATGTACACTTCAAGCATGTAATGATTGAGAGTCAACAAAGTGGGTTGATGAATGGTCTATAAGAATTCTAACCCCACTTGACACTTATCAGCTCCCGACGGCTCTACAAATCATGGAGATGCAATCATCCATTGAATTTGATCATGTATTGGACCTTGTAGAACTAGGTAATATATCTTACTTATAGGTTTTATTTTGATGTTCATTAAATACACCTAAAAAGATGAACATATCAATCTAGGGAAATTTTATTCGATGATTACAGATGAAGAAAATGAAGAGGGTACCTATTATTACCTATGTCATTGTATTGAGGCAAAAAAGAAATTGGAGGCCCTAGTTATAGAATGTTGTAGTTTCGTTGTTTGAGGACTTTGACATGAATCAGAAGATTCTTCACTACTCAAACCTTGTCGTCGCCACCAATGTTCATTTGATCAAATATAAGGGTAGACCTACAAACAAGAACTTGTGGAAAGTGCATGAGTTTGACCACGAGGCAATACTTGACACAATAAAGAGTAGAGTAGACCTGGATGGTTCCCTAGATTAATTTGTAAGTATGCAAATTGATTTTGTAAAGTTATGTTATTGATCACTTCTTTCTTTCAAGCATTTAAGTTTGATTGTACAAGGGTTTGCAAAATTTCACTATTGTTAATTTGCAAAATGATGATTATATGTTGCTCTCTATTGACCACCTTTAAGTTAGTATTCTCTATTGCTATTTGATTTGATATGCATTTAGGACTATCATTGATGTATTTGTGACTATAGGTTATACTTAATTTTGTCAACTTAAGAAAATAACAACATCGATTGTTGGTGCAAGTGTTCAGTGGTATGAGAAACATTAGTTGTTGGTGCATTTTCTAGTTCTCAATCTTCTCTTTCTTTTCCATTTCGTAGATTTATTGGATTCTTATATGCTTCATTTTTATGTTGAAGGTGTCAGTGATATATTTGAAATTTATACGTATGATCATCAAGAGATGATAAAGTAGAAAAAGATGGGCCATGTCACCATTGTAGGACCTTATATCGATCTACTTACAGTATGCATGAAGGTGATAATAGATCTCATCAAAAGGTGTATGTCTGACATTATTCAGCTATTGGTCTTTTAATGATTCTTATGTGAGTCCATGTTTGAAATTGTTAGGATATTTCAGGATTGTTGTGGACCAAATTCTAGTGACAATACACAACCACAAAGAGGCTACTACGCATGTGTTTCCAAGGGAGCAGGGGAAGTACATGTTTTGAACAATTTTGGAATGCGAACAACTGGGCCACCTAAGGTGGATTGGACAAAAGAAACTGGGCAATAGATCCTTTTGTTTCTTCTTGTACAACATATTTCATGATGTGGGCTGCAAATGGGAGGATTATTTCCCTACATGTATTGATACAAATATTGAGAAATGCGAAGATTTTCAAGATGTTCTTCCATCACTATTGTAATATTTGTTATTGAATTAGTAATTTTTTGATATACAAAAATTAAACTGAGATAATTTTGAAATGACATGTAAGTATGTTTGTATACTCCTTAAAATATGATGCCTCAATTAAATGTGTGTATAGAAATTTTAGTGCATGGATATAAATTTAGTTGAATAATGGTCAACTTTTTTGTTCAATATTTATCTAAAATGGAAAAAAAATTATACCATCTTAAAATAGATTCTTTTATCTAGTGCATCATATTTTTTTCAATTTTTTTTATTAAGTTTTAGTAATAGTAATCAACCTAATATTTTGTTAAACCTACTGGGGATTCCAGTATTGATTTGCATTAGTTATTTTCAAATTTTCAAATAATTTTATTTTTTTGGTAAATTGTGGGTGCTCCAGGAAAAAGTTGTGGAAGCATCTAACTTAGCTAGAATGAATCTTACTAGATCATTGTTTGACCAAAATTGATTGTTAGAAATGAGAAAGGTTGTGCTGATCATTTTTAATACATGGCCTCAATTAAATGTGTATAGTATATTTAAATTTAGTTGTAATGGTTTATGGATTACATTTAAAGTTGTCATTGGAATTTTAAATGTTAATTGGGTTAGTTTGATGGTTATTTTTGGTTGTGGGAGGTTAAATACAACCTCTTGGGTTGATGAGAAAGGTTGTTGATCATTTTTCAGGAAGAAATCAATAAAACTCTCACTTTCTATGTTGTTTTCTAAAAATTTGCTGCTCTCTTGCTGTATACAGTTATGCATAGCTTGTCTTCAATCCAAATTGCATCCGATTTGAAGGATATATGTGTTAGCTTCATTTTGGCTTTGGAGTGAAGTAATTTCATTATTTTTTAAGAATTTTATTGCAATTTTACTCAAGGTGGGTTTGTATAGTCAAAATCAAAGTTTTGAAGGCATAAAATGAAATAATGACTCATTCCACTTATTGTAAACTATTGTGGCTCAGCCGAATGGGTACCAAATGATAGGATTAGATGTAGGAATAAGATTTAGGTGCAGGGAGTGAAAATTGTGAAGTTTAAGAGGCTTCCTTAGTTGAATTTCTTGAGATTTTACTTGAAAGGTGATGGCTACAAGTGGAGTTTTGCATAAAATGTAGTGGTGGAATCTTGGAAAAGGATTAGGAAGCATATGAAGGCATTTTGGGATGTGTTTGAGATTTTTTAATGGCTATTGTGAGTAGGGAAGTTGAATTGAGTGTTTGGGCATGTTGCCTAGTCAAATTTGAGGGTTTTGAGTGAAATTTGATGGTTAGAGGAGGGAAATTGTAGCAACTCTTAGGGGCAGTAGATTTTGACGAACTTTCAAGCATGTGTAGACATAATTAAAAGTTTTTGAGGCCTTTCTTGGTTGTATAGAATCCTAGAACAACATTTCTCAATAAACGCCCTTTGGAATGGCATAAAGTGAGGGTTTTGTAACTTGGTGTCTTGATGAACGTTTTTCCTTTTGAAAATTGTTCGTTTGGGCTATTTGAGACCTCTGGAGAAGGGTTGAGTAGATTTTTGCAATTAGGAAAGTTGTTGGGTAGGTGTTGCTTTGTAAATGTGTCCTTATGGTCTCATTGTGACAAGTGGCTTCTTCTCCCACCTTTCACTCCACCTTGTCAATGTATAGTTCCTTAGTGATGCAGAGTAGGGAGAAAAATGGATTCTAAATCACAAAACAAAGAGATTTCAAACACCTTTTGTTTCTTAAAACCTTATTTTCACAATCTCACCTAGTGTTCCCTTGTAGGTCTACAACTTAGTTTCTTGATCATCACTTGTAGATTATTTTTCAAAACCAATAAATATCCATCATTTCAAACACCCTTTAATCCCTTACAAAACATATCTCAAGATGCCATATGGTCACTTTGGACCAACTCCTCAATTCATGGCTTCTATGTTGTCCCAAATTGGCCAATTAGGCCACATTTACAAAACAATTGTACTCTAAACTATCAACCAACCACAAACACCTATGGACAGTCCTTTGTATGCTTATAAATCTTCAAAATCCACCATTTTTAATTAGAGAAGTTCCCTCTAACACCATTAACCATAAAAACCTCAATTTTGCTTATTTTAGGGAGGGTTTAATGAAAGTCCTACTCCCACAACTTATCTCACCTTGCCAAAGCATAACACATGCTTCAAATGACCTACACAAGCTTAAAATACCCTTTAATTCTATTGCCCCAAGGGTTTTACTATAATTATTCACCTTAAACCATCAAATTTCACCAAAAACTCACAAATTTGGCAACTAGGGCATCATGCCCATGTTGGCAAATGGTCACCATTCCCCTCAGGATTCATGACATGGACTAACTGCATCCCATGGATCCATTAAAATTGACAATTGTATTAGGCATTAATAGGTTGATCTTTTGGTGCAACGACAACTATGGGCCAACAATTGGTATTAGAGCCAAAGGTGTTGGGTTCGAATCTCATCAAGTAACATTGAGGGAGAGTTTTTTGGTAGATGGTCAATGCTCCCCTCAAGATTCGTGACATGGACTAATCACCTCATGTGGATCCATTAAATCTAATAGTTGTATTGAGCATTAATAGATCAATCTTTTGGTGCAATGACAACTATGGACCAACAACCCAAACTCAAAAATGATCTCTCGTACTTTAAAACTCAACACCTACACCTAATTTCATCCTAATGGACTCATTCCACCAAGCCACAATGACCGTTTTCCTTCCTAGTTTGCATTTTTGCAACTTTTCAACATTGCATTTTTTTAATTTCACATCATTTTCAAAAAAGTGAAACATGAAATCCTAAATGACCCCAAAACCAACCAAAATTACTTATTACATTATAAATTGGTCTAATATGACCTTATAGAATGACAAACAAGACTCTAACACCTAAACACCAACTTTACACTCAACTTAACCAAATTTGCACAATAACCTTAGTGACCTTGCACCACTTAGACTATAGAAGGAAGCTCATCACCTCCATTTTTAACATGCACAAGAGCTATCATACTTACATGTTGCTTAAATCTCATACCAGTTATCCAAAAGCATGCCTTTGTCTTTCCATCATCATTATCATAGCATTAGCTTTATCATTATCATTGAATTCTCATTAGCATACCATAGAAATATCCTTAGAATTTTAGTTGTAGCTACTTCATTTTATAATCCTATCATCATATCCATCTTACCATCATGAATAGCTTCATCAATCTAATATCCATTGCTTGCATTCTAGAAACAATTCACATTGTGGTGCAGGGAACCATAGGTTTCATGATGTAAAAGATGGTTAGGTGTTAAGATTTGTTTTTTTTTTGTGTTAATTTGGTGTATTAAGGTATTTTAAGACCATTTTTCATGTTTTGTCATGTTTTTGAGTCACTTGGTAATAAGGTGTGAAAAAAATGTCATTTTGCAAAAAAAAGTTGCAAAAACTTGCTATGCAACATTGCATTTTTTATGTAGGGAAGTTGAACCTGTGTGAACAAAAAAACTATTTCAATGCATCTAAGTGGGTATTCTTATGATAGGCATGGTCCTCTTTCACACCAACATGCTGAATCACTTTGATCTATGTTCAACTGGTTGAATCCCTTAAGAGTCTAAAGTGTAAAATGGCTAAATAATTCAGCATGTCGTTACTTGAACACTGTGACTCCTAAAAGCTTCTATTTTGAGCCTATTGGATTGCTTTGGGCCCTTCTACAATAACCTCTCTTAGTTTTTTCTATCTTACAGACATTTTCCTATGGTGGCGAATATTCACTTGGGGAAAACGTGGTCAAATGCAAGTAGTGCAAAGTTGCAAAGTGGTGCAACTTTCGTTCTACAACTCGTGTGACCAAAAAAACTATAACACGTCTAAGTGGGTAAATTTATGCTAGGAATGGACCTATTTTTCACCCACACATGCTGAATCGATTTAAGCTACATTCAACTAGCTAAATCCCTTAAGAGGTTGAAGTGCAAAATGGTTGCAAACTTCAGCATGTCATTACTCAAACACTATGATGCTTAGAAAATTATTGTCTAATCCTATTGGATCATGTTGGGCCCCTCTACAATAACCTCTCTCATTTTTCTCTACCTCAGAGGCATTTTCCTGTGGTGGCGAGTTTTTGCTAGGGGAAAAGTGGTCAAATGCAAGTAGTGCAAAGTTGCAAAGTGGTGCAACTTTCGTTCAAAAACTCGTGTGACCAAAAAAATTGTTCCAATGAATCTAAATGGGTAATTTTACACTAGGAATGGGTCTCTTTCACACCCAAACATGTTGAATCACTCTGAGCTACATTCAACTAGTTGAATCCCTTAAGAGTTTGAAGTGCAAAATGGATGCAAACTTTAACATATTGTTACTAAAACACCATGATGCTTAGAAATTTTTTGTCTAAACCTATGGGATAATTTTGGGCCCCACTACAATAACCTCTCTTGGTTTTCTCTATCTTAGAGGCATTTTTCCATGGTGACAAGTTTTCGCTTGGGGAAAAAGTGGTCAAACGCAATAGTGCAAACTTGCAAAGTGGTGCAACTTTTGTTCTGCAACTCGTGTAACCAAATGAAATATTCCAACACATTAGAGTGGGAATTTTTATGCGAGGAATAGTCCTCTTTCACACCCAAACATGTCAAATCTCTTTGAGCTATGTTCAAATGGTTAAATCCTTTAAGAGTCCAAAGTGAAAAATGGATGCAAACTTTAGCATGTCGTTACTCAAACAGCCTAACACTTAGAAAATTCTTGTGTAATCCTATGGGATCATGTTGGGTCCCTCTACAATAACCTCTCTCAGTTTTCGCTATCTTGGAGGCATTTTCCCATGGTGGAAAGTTTTTACTTAAGGAAAAAGTTATCAAATGCAAGTAGTGCAAAGTTACAAAGTGGTGCAACTTTCATTCTATAACTCGTGTGACCAAATGAGAAATTCCAGTGTGTTAAAGTGTGTATTTTTACACTAGTAATTTTCCTCTACCACACGCAAGCACGCCAAATCACTCCTAGCTGCGTTCAACCGATTAAATCCCTTAAGAGTCTGAAGTGCAAAATGGTTGCAAACTTTAGCATGCCATTACTCGGACACCATGACACTTAGAAAATTCTCCTCTAATCCTATGATATTTTTTTGGGCCCATCTAAAATAAACTCTCTCAGTTTTCTCTATCTCAAAGGCATTTTCTCATGGTCGCGAGTTTTCACTTGAGGAAAAAATTGTCAAATACAAGTAGTGCAAAGTTGTAAAGTGGTGCAATTTTCATTCCGCAACTTGTGTGACCAAATTAACTATTCTAAAACATTTGAGTGGTTATTTTTATGCTAGAAATGGTTTTTTTTTGCACACAAACATGCTAAATCACTTTGAGCTACATTCAACTAGTTGAATCCCTTAAGAGTCCAAAGTGCAAAATGGCTACAACATTTAGCATGTCATTACTTGGACACTGTGATGCTTAGAAAATTCTTGTCTAAGCCTATGGGATTGTGTTGGACCCCTCTACAATAAAATCTCTCTATTTTCTCTATATTTGAGGAATTTTCTCATGGTGGCTAGTTTTTGCTTGGGGAAAAAGTTGTCAAATGCAAGTAGTGCAAAGTTGCAAAGTGGTTCAACTTTTGTTCTGCAACTCATTTGACAAAATGAACTATTCCAACACATCTGAGTGGGTATTTTTACACTAGGAATGGTCTTCTTTTGCACCTAAACATGTTGAATCGCTCTAAGCTACGTTCAACCAACTAAATCCCTTAAGAGTCCAAAATGCAAAATGGTTGCAAACTTCAGCATGTCATTACTCAAACACTATGACACTTAGATACTTTTTGTCTGAGCCTACAAGATTGCGTTGGGCCCCTCTACAATAACCTCTCTCAATTTTTTCTATCTCAGAGGTGTTTTCCTATGGTGGCGAGTTTTCACTTAGGGAAAAAGTTGTCAAATGCAAGTAGTGAAAAAATTTCAATCTTCTTGAACATACCAAAGATAGAGTATGGTTATTTTACAAAGTATATCAAAATAAATGATTGTCTGCTACTGTTAGGCTTCAAGTAGGTCTAGATTACAAGGCAAGTACCATCAATTCAACTCCCCAACCCTAAATAACCATGAACAGTCTTGTAACAAGTCATAAAACTTTTGAATCAACAAACTTTAGATCTCCTAAACCCTTCAATAGGCCACAAAAATACAAACCCTTGAATTAGACTACACTATGCTCAACGAAATGAGGGTTTAATGAAAGGATGATTTCCAAACCTCATACCAAATTTCCACAACTTCAAACATGTTGGAATATGTCTGCACAAACTCTAGAAACCATTTCCCAACCTCCTTGAATTCTTTTACATCCGATTCTAACTTGGAGCCATCATATTTCATGGAAAACTCATAAATTTTTGAGAGAGAAGCAACCAAAATTTGTTTCTAGACTTCCCCTATATCTGCAATCATTAATAAACTAAGAAAAAATTATACTAACCCACTCCACCGATTAGCAAGATCTAAATCGATGGAATGGTTGTTGATCCAAACTTTAGACTCTCAAATCTCAAATGAAGGGTTTCAACATTTTTACTATAAAGGACTAAAAATATAATTCAAAAATTAAAGAGGTCTCTCCAAATAAAGTTTAATGAATAACCAAGTCCCTATTCTACCAAAGAAAATGGAATTTAAGGATTGATGATGTATTGACTGTAAAAACTAGTAAATAACATAAAACAATGTTGTAATTGCAGAACAAAGTACTTTTATTCAAAACTTCTTAAAAAATAAAAAATCTCTAATGTTTTGCATGCCTTCAAAAGGCTCATAAAAAGGTGTTTACAAAATATTTCTTGATTTCATAAAATGGAGTTTAAGGCTTAATGATGTTGTATTGACTGTACAAACTAGTAAATAACATAAAACAATGTTGTAATTGCAGAACAAAGTACTTTTATTCAAAACTTCTTAAAAAATAAAAACTCTCTAATCTTTTGCATTCCTTCACAAGGCTTGTAAAAAGGTTTTTACAAAATATTTCTTGATTTCCCCCTCAATTACTAAGAATTTACAACTTCATGACTCTTCAACTTCTTGCTTTTTTACAACTTCTTGCAATTTTGCAATTTTGTAAATTTTGCAACAAACACAAATTTTTGCAATTTTTACTCCTAGAAACCTAAATATGACTTAAATATATTTAAAATTACCTTATCATTACCTTTTTACATGTATTCCATGGTGAAGATTCAAAATTTACATAATTGTCTATTGGAGGCATAAAATGCACAAGGTGCTCCTGTACCACACTTTTGCAAGCAGTTCACTACTTTGTCTATGCTACTGCTTACTATTATGCTTTGATAGATTTTTTCCAAGCATCCATCACTTGTCTGAAAGCACTTGTTGTAGGATCTTAGCCATAGTAGCAAGATAGTGAACTATTTGATAAAATGATTTGGTAGACATGTATGAAAAATGTGGTAGCATAGAGAAGGTAGTAAACTATTTTTAAAAATGCCTCAAAGAAATGTGGTCTCATGGCGATGGAATACCATGAAAATCTAGGGAATTTTCTTGTCATGTTATTCCATCACCATGAGACCACATTTCTTTGAGAAATTTTTTCAAATAGTTCGCTAGCTTGTCTATGCTATTGCTTACTATTATGCTTTGATAGATTTTGTCCAAGCATCCATAGCTTGTTCGAAAGAACCCATTTTAGAATTTTAGCCATAGCAGCAAGGCAGTGAATTGATTGATAAAATTATTTGGTAGACATGCATGAAAAAAAATGGTAGCATAGATAAGGCAGTGAACTGTTTGAAAAAAGCCTCCAAGAAATATGGTCTCCTAGTGATAGAATTCCATGACAAGCACATTGAGACCACATTTCTTTGAGGATTTTTTTTTAACGTTTCACTACCTTGTCTATGCTATTGCTTATTATTATGCTTTGATATATTTTTTCCAAGCATCCATAGCTTATTTGGAAGCACCTATATTTTAGGATTTTAACCATAGTAGCAAGGCAGTGAACTGTTTGATAAAATGCTTTGGTAAACATGTACGAAAAAATGTGGTAGCATAGACAAGGTAGTGAATTGTTTGGAAAAATTCCTCAAAGAAATGTGGTCCCATGGTGATGGAAGGGCATGAAAATCCATAGCAATTTGAATGTCATGGCATTCCATCACCACGAGACAACATTTCTTTAAGGCTTTTTTTTCAAGCAGTTCATTGCATTGTCTATACTATTTATTGCTATAATTCTTTTGATAGATTTTTTCCAAGCATCCATAGCTTGTTTGAAAGCACTTGTTTTAGGATTTTAGCCATAGCAACAAGGTAGTGAACTATTTTACAAAATTATTTGGTAGACATGTATGAAAAATATGGTAACATAGACAAGATAGTGAACTATTTGAAAAAATACGACAAAGAAATTTGGTCTCATAGAGTGCCATTATAAGAGAATGCAATTAGAAGCTGCTCGTAGTTATTAGTTATGCAATGTGAAGTAATTGCATAACTTCCTAGGTTGGCTTTGTAAAAGCTATATTGTAATTGAAATTTTGTCATCTATCAGCATCTAGTTATTAGCTATGTAGTGTGAAGTAATGCTTTGACTTTGAAATATGTGCAATACAATGTAATCAATGATATGAATATAAACTACAAAAATCTATTTTTTACAATTCATTAGTTAAAAGATTTATTTTATTTATTCTATCTATCTCTATATGCTATGGAAACACCTTTCAATTTCAAAAAAAAAAGTTTTTATCTCTTGTTCTACAATTTTTTACATTTTTTTTTTAAAATATGTTTTCTTCTTGATTTTTTCAAAAACTCTTATACTTTTGGTTTGTCAATTTTTTCCCCAAAAGATTTTTGTTGCTATGCATTGGAAGAATGAAGCATACATGTGAATACATGCAATATATGTGAAGTATACATGTGAATAAGTGAAGCATACATGCGAATAAGTGAGGAACAAGTAATTGAAGCATTCCAAAGGATACGAACCATCAGGAATGGAGCTTATTTACACAATATTGTTTAGATGGAGCTTATTGAGCAATCGACAATAATTAATTAAGAATTAGATGTAAAATAAATCCATGCCTAACATATTCAAGCATATAATTTACATAATAAACATGATAACATCATTCAAGAATGGCAATAGTAAAATAAGATTTATTTTAATCAAAAAGTCAGAAGGCTATACAATGATATACATTGATAAAAGTATATACAATATATCCAAAAAATCTATATAGGCTTAGTACAGAGGAGCCTTATGGACATAAAATGGCACATATATATCTATAGTACAAAAAATATGTTCCAAAATGCCACATAGACATACAAAAAATGACCTTAATACAATCTTTCCCTCTAGGAGAAGGAAATAGATCTCACGTTTCCTTCAAAATTTGGCTGGATGGAGTGATTGTTGGTTCTCTTGTCTTTTGAACATGCTTGCTAGTCCTCCTCTCTTCACTCTAGACCTTTAACTAATACAATAAAATGTAAAGATGTTAATACATAGAAATTGAATTGTGGAATGACATATAACAAAATATAATCACTTACCACATACATATAGTCATCATGCACATTTACAGCATTACCACATTTATGATCTGGAGTGAAAACTACCTGTAGTAACCATCAAGATAGAAATTAAAATACAAAAAAGAATTGTGAAAATTTTCTATAATAGACAATAAAAGAGAAAGTATAATGTCAAATCAACTAATCTATTGCATACCTATCTTAATGGATTAGAACTAGCTATTGTTGTAGCAACTCCTTGGTCCATCGTGCCACCAACATCACTAGGGTTGTATGATTTTAACATATGAAAATGGTACATGAAAGAGAAAATGGTCGGGTGAACTATTAAATGTTAATGGGATGGGAATGGGAAGGAATAAAGGAACAAAAATTGAATTAGGAGAAGATAATGTGACACGATCAAGGAATACAAATGCAATGTTTGTGTTTTTCATTAATTTTTTAGATTTCTATATGCAAAATTATGAAAACTAGATAACATTTTTTTACAACACCATTAATGAATAAGGGCTACCTGAGTGTAAGTTGTTTGAGGAAATTAGTTACAAGGTGTGGAGGTCGAAGGTCCACCAGGAAACTGTTTGAAATCCAAAGCATGTTATGAGACAAACAATCAAATATAACATTCAACTATTCAAATGCTATAATAATATATTTAATACTAGTTGCATACCTATGGAATCAACATCGAGAACAAATAAGGGTTTGTAGGAATGGGGCATGTCTCATGAACAATCTAACCCTAAAATTTCTTCATATAGAAATTCTACTAATTTACTTATTCTTAAATTTCAAAATATAATTTAATAAACAAAATTAAATGAACTTTCTAAATTTTACCTCAGTATCAATGTTGAATGTATCATTAAGAAAATCATTTGTGAAATCCATTTCCTTTGCAACTGATGTAGGTTGTGTAGCTACATCTTGAACACTCTAATAATTGTACGTGCAAAATACACCACAAGTGCCACAATGTTGGGGTGGAGCTTGGGTCCTACATGTCTCCTCCACACCAAGCTCTACTAGAGGCCTCACACACTGTAAAATGGTCTAGGTGAGTGATACAATCAACTCTAGCATGTCCACCTCTACACTATCCTTAACAATGGAAGAAATGATGACAAGCTTCACCATGGGTCTAGCCAAGGGTCTCGGTGCCAACTATGGATTACGTCATGTAGTAGGTCTATCATGTGTGGAGCCCCCACCTCTACCCTAAAAGTCTAATACATGTCAAAATAATTTGGCATCTTACTGAGGAAAAACTCACAATAGAGTTTCCTCAAAAATTATTGTAGTACCTCATGGTTATTGCATGGAGGTTGCTCAAATACCATCCACCACCACTCCCAAAATTTATTTTTAATTAACTCATGGTGCTACCAACGGATGGGGAACTTCTTGCATGCATGAGACAAAAGGTGTGTTAGTTTTCAGGTCTGTAAATAGGGCACACAAGTCGACTTTGCTATTTTTTTGTTTCTTAACATTTGCATATTACAAACCACTAGCATAATATCGTCTCACCTCATGCCTCTTATTTGACAAAAAAATTATTTTCTCACTCATTTCTCCTACATGAGATACAATTGAATTCAATGATTCAGCAATCCCTCTCCTATAAGGGTGGGTTTTGGCATGCTTGGTTGATCTTCCAATTAATTGTTCAATGTCTCTTTTATTGTTTTCAATTTGATTTAGAATATTTTCTTGTGTTCATTAAGGATGCCTATGAATTGATGGATGGGTATCAGGTTGTTCATGTATAGAAGGCTCTTCCTGAGGGGGTGACAGTGAATTCTCAATGTTTCAAGGTGGAGATTCATTCCTTGAGAATTAGAAAAAAAATTATTATAAAAACCTATTTCAATATGTATTCTAAATAAAATTCAAAATAAATATAATAAAATACATACCTCTTTGCAATCTTCAACATATTTGATGTGTTGGTGGAATCCTCATGAAAAATAGCATGCTATGAGTGCAAAAAATGGTTGAGATTTGGCAAGCGCAAGTTGTAGAGCTCAAATCCTCCAAGCCAAGTCGTGGGTTGAAATGAAAATGCAGGTTTGAAATGTGATTTTTCCTTTTAACTTACTTTTTCATTTGGCACATGCTAAATGCTCAATTTTGAGATTTTTTTGTGAACTTTTTTAGTTTGGCACCAAATTGTGTCATAGATTGGTGCACTTACCCAAAAGTCAAAACACCCTAGTAAATTTGTAGTATGATAATACCTTGTTGTAGATTGCTATTATAATGGATCTTGAAGATTGAAACACTAGGAAACAAGTCATTAGGTTAAGGGAAATTTCCAAATACACCTCCCAAACCTAGAATCCTTCATGGTGCACCATTGGCATCAACCTTCAACCATGAGCAATTCTTAGTCAAATCTTTGACAAAATGTTGCTCCAAGACTTCAACTTTGAATGCTTCAATATTCTCAAAAATAATTCCTTTCTCCTTGATCTCTCAAACCTGCTATATCTAGTTTTAAAAGGTGAAAGGAATTAGGTTTTATAGGCTTCTTCTCTAATTTCTTGAATATTAGATCCTAATAGACAACACTTGAAACTTTAATTTGAGACTTTAAAATACCACCAAAAACATATTTAAAATTTGGTTTTGGGAATTAAATGGGAACCATTAACCAATGGGAAAATGTTTCCTAGGTTATAAGTCTAGGACCAATTCTTTTCGAGGTCATTAATTAATCAAATACATTTTTTCAATGCATGTTTTTTTAGTGTAGAAAAATGTACTCCTTTACTTTTTCACTTTTTTTTTGGGACCTCCTAGTTAAATTGGACTTAATTAGGCCTTAATAAGCCATATTTTACATCTACAACCATATTAAATTGAATTTTCCAAAGGGGAAACTCGACAATAATTAATTCCAATACATAACACTTTACCTTGAGCAGTGTGTGTTCCAGGAATAGGGACCAAGGACCCATTCGTCCATGGGTGAATGGGTCCTCCGTAGGCCTTCGAACCCATTTTTAAATATGTTTAAATGACAACATTTTTATGATCCCAAATTCAAATTTCAATGTTGACTTGCAATGTTTAATTTTCAGGAAATTAAGGATAGATATCTTTAAATATAAGGTCATTTTATCAAATCAACTAGAATATTTTTGAGATAAATTTCACAAGAGAAAATATCATTGTCAAGAGCATTGAAGAGAAAATTTATCAAGCATTTATTGCAACATTCAATATCTCAAGTATCATGCAAAATTTATGATCATTCATGCATGTTTTTGGAGCTAACATTGCGATGTAGGTTTCAAGTTTTCAAGTCAATATTCAAGTACAAAATCAACATCATCAATCAAGAAATTTCATGCAAGTTTTAGTCCTTCAATGATCTCCATTCAAGGGTTTTATTCAAGAGTTTGGTGAGTTACAACATAGAAATTGTTCATTAATCATTTTTTTTATCATTATTTCATTTCAAGGTTTAATTACCAAAATGCACCCAAAACAAACAATTTTTCTCCTCTTGTGCATGTGTAGGTTCATAGGTTGAAGAAAAGTTGAAGATCTTAAAAGAACAATTTTGTAAAGTTGCATTTGTTGTCATGCCACGAAAACTCAAATCTCAAATTTATTTCCAAATTTTTGATAGTGGGTCCCAAGGGAATTAGAAGTGCAGACCCAAGGCCTGAGGATCATGAAATCATATTTTAATTCTTGTGAAAAGGACTCATTAGCCTATAGGAAAATGATTTTGAGACAAATTTTTAGAAAGTGCTTTTGGTGATAGGTAGACAATGTTTAACCTTTATAATATTTGTCAAAACTTTGCTATTTCTCATATTTTTATGCTTCATCTACAAGTTCTAAGTGTTAGCTTGCATAATTGTGGTGATTTACTATTTTTAGTTTTTCTCCAAAAAGTGTTGTTTAGGCTAATATCCCAGTCCAAAAGCATAAGGAAATCTGAAGATTCCCCTATTGGGTTAATTCACCTAAGGTTTGTTAGTCATATCATGGTGGGGATCTCATTTCCTGACGAAAATAAGAAGATAGGATTTATTATCACCCACTTTACCTGCTTTTCCATTTTTTGAAACCCTATTTTTCTATGTTTCATTTTGGTGAACTTGACTTTTACAACAATTTTTTAAAAATTGGAGTCCATTTTAGCTCTAGATCTAAGTTTTACACTAAGTTTGTATTTGATTTTCATTAGTTGCATTACATTTAGGGTTTTTTAAAGTTTCTTTAGTGATAATTTCATTTAGGACCTTTAATTTTGCATGTTTGCATCACTTAAATTCATAAACAAATCAAAAAAATTGCATTAGGTTTGCACTAATCTTACATTGTACTTACATCAAGATCATTCTTCAATCATTTAAGTTCAAAATTAGGTTCAAATTGAATTCTAAAAATATTCATATTGTTCATCATTTGACCTTATTTGCACTTGCATTTAGACACCCTAATCTAGAAAAACCTGTTATTGAAATTAGGGTTTGCAACTAGAAAAAAAAAATCACATACAGAAGCCCATAATTTAATATTTTCAATTTTTAAAGCCCTGAGCAATTACCAATTCACCCATGAGTGAATGATTCCTTGCATAGACATCCTAGCCAAATTTTGAATGCATTTAAATCTCTATTTTAGTTTCCTATTTTTTCTATTCAAAATATATTTTTAAATTCTAGGTATGTGTAGGATCATGATGGGCCAAAAAGTGGTGATATGATGGGTATGTGTAGGGTATGTGGCTGATGACTTCTTTTTACCCAAAATTGATGAAACGAAAAGAATTTTTAAAGGATATTTTCAACTTTCCAAAAATATAAATTATACTTTATTTTGAACTTAATAAATAATTATTATTTATTTTCTATTTGAATTACGACTAAAGTCCTAATTGATAGGCTGATTGAAAAACATCTATAGCTTTCAAATGGTATCACATTTTTTGAATCTGAAACATGCATCAAATTCTATGTTTCACATACTATAGGATTAAAAAAAATGAATTTCATGAAGTTTTCACCAAGTTAAGGTGGTCAGACATACATGTTCTTATTTTTTTAAAAATTGTAATAAAAAATCATAATTAATTATTTACTTGGAAAAAAATTACAAAAAAATATGCAGCACATCAGGACATAATTCCTCTACTTATATCTAAAATCTTATAAAAATACTATCATCTTATTGTGGTTAGGGTGGTTAGAGACACACCTACTTATTTTTTCGCTGAAATTTAAGTACTACTACATTGAAATTTCAAATTTTCACCAAATAGAATATATTTTTTTAAATAAACCTAGTAGTTTAGAAACTACATTTAATTTGCTATAGATTCTATTCTTATAGATTTTTGAAATAATATACATAACTTATTCAATTTTTTATGTCAAGTTGCCTAACTCTGATTTTTTTGAATTTTTTGCCACTCAAGGGCCTATTTTTTCTATGATGATCCTGCACATACCCTTATTAAAAACAACTAGTATATGTGCAAGAAAAGGTGTTATTTGGTTTCATTTGTTGCAAAATCATAAAAATTCTATTGCATTTCACTATTCAAAATTGTTAAACCTACTGGACAAGTGTTACATTATGAAGCATTGAATAAATTGGATAGATTAATTTTCACACAATGTTAGTATTTTTCCTTTCCAAGTATGCCAAGAAAAATATCATTAACAAGAATGTTAGTCATTCTTCCTATATCTTTCCTTGTTATGAGAGTCTCTTAGTACAAGGGAGTGAGAATATTGACACATTCCTTAATTCCTCATCTCCTGATATCTCTCCTATTTGTGAAGATGTTTTGATACAAGAGGATGCAAGTATAGACAATCATAATAAAAATAGGGGTATGTGCAGGATCATCATGGAAAAAACAAGCCCTTAAGTGGCAAAAAAAAATTAAAAATTCAAAGTTAGGCAACTTAACGTAAAAAATTTGAATAAGTTATCTATATTATTTCAAAAATATGTAAGAATAGAATATGTAGCAAATTGAATGAAGTTTCTAAACTACTAGGTTTTTTTTTTAAATCTATTTAGTGAAAATTTGAAATTTCAATGCAGTAGTGCTTAAATTTCAATGAAAAATAAGTAGGTTTTTGTTTGACCACCCTAACCACAATAAAATGATGATATTTTTTATAAAATTTTATAAATAAGTAGAGGACTCATGTCCTAATGTGATACATATTTTTTTGTGATTTTTTTCCAAGTAAATAATTTATTAATAATTTTTTTATTACAAATTTTAAAAATATAAGAACTCGTATGTTTGACCACCTTAACTTGGTCAAAACTTCATGAAATTCATTTTTTTAATCCTATAGTATCTGAAACATAGAATGTGATGCATATTTCATATTCAAAAAATGTGATACCATTTGAAAGCTATAGATTTTTTTCAATTAGTCTATCAATCAGGACTTTGGTAATATTTCAAAATAGAAAATGAATAATAATTATTTATTAAATTCAAAGTAAAGCATAATTTATATTGGTGGAAAATTGAGAATCTCCTTTAAAAAACTCTTTTTGTTTCATCAATTTCGGGTAAGAAAAAAAGTCGTCAGCCACATACCCTACACATACCCATCATATCACCACTTTTTGGCCCATCATGATCCTACACGTACCCATATTTTCTCTTCTCCTAATACCTCTCCTACTTGTGACAAAGGTATTTTGGTGTTAGAAGATACACCCATTGAGAGTCATGACAATATTGAAAGCTCCTCTTCTAAAAACTCTCCTAATTTGAAAGATATTATGGCACAAGAGAATGAGATCATTGATACATTTATTAACATCACTTTACCTAGCCTCCATTCATCTCCCACTCATGAGAATATTTTAGTCAAAGAGAATGTAATCATAGAAAATCATAACAATCACATTTTTTCTTCTCCTAATATCTCTCCTATTTGTGAAGAATATATTTTGGTGTTAGAAGATCCACTCATTGAGAGTAATGAGAATCTTTTTTCTCCCTCTAATAATACTTCTTGTTGAGAAAATGTGCCTCAACCTTGCAACTACATAAGGTATTGTTGATACACAAGGTAGTGTTCAACCCACAACGATGGGGGGATAGGGGAATCCCCCCCACGAGGGGTTTGAGGGGGATAACACCCCCAGTTAGGGTCCAAAGGTAGTGCGCCCTAGTGGGGGATCAAGGGCAATTCCCCTATAAGGAAAAATTTATTTATATTTTATTATTATAAATTTTGACCGTTCATCAGTATGTCTGATATCCAATGATTGATATTTTAGTATCTTGGTTTTCTTTAGAAGGAAACCCTAGCTATTTTATGAGGGAATTATATTATTTTTGTGTATTGTGATGCATTCTGAGAGTCTAATAGCTATTTTATTGTCTCTAGATCTCTGAGTGGTGATACTCCTGTGAGAAACTTGCTCTATAAGTATATTGTAATCTTTATGATTGTTGAATAATATATTGGGTAGCTTTTGGAGTGTGGGGTTTTTCTCCCAAAATGGTTTTCCCTAAATAAATAATTTTTTTGTGGTATGCATGATATTTATGTCTATTTCTATTTAAGTTTCTATAAATTTGTTAAAGATTTGTAAAAAAAAATCATTTTTCTCCTCTCAAGATTAGTGGAGGAAGTTGTTTCACTACCTTAGCTTCCTTACATTTCTCTTACTTTGGAAGATATAATGAAAAAAAAGGATGAAATCATTAATAATAAATAAAATAATAGTTTTTATTCTCTTGATGCCTCCCCTACTTGTGATGAATATATCTTACAAAATCTAAGCATGGGACGTGATCAACATATTTTTTGCTCCTTTCCTCAAAACTCTCCTACTAGGGTAGATATCATGGTGCAAGAAAATGATAGATTTGATACATGTATTTAAAAAAATAGTAATGTGGCTTCATTGGATGAAGATGATGAGGTAACATTAAACCCTCCTTTGCTAAAAGATAATAAAAATAAAGATTATTCTTTTGAGGTTATGAATATTAGATACCCTTGGCTCCTCCTACAAGTCCTCTAATTATTCAACCTCCCAAGTAATCTTCTAAGCCACTTATTACCATCTACCCACCCTCACATCAAAACCAAGTTCAAAATAAAACCATGCTTATTATAGGACCACTTAAAAAGCAACCATTATCACTACAAGATATCTAGAATTTTACAATGCAACTTGATAGTAACAATGTTTCACAACAACCAAGTTATAATACTATTGCTCAAACATATAACACAAGGAACAATAGGCAACCAAAACCCACTCCCATTTCATTTCCATTTCCTCAACCTATCTTTCCTAGAGCTCCTCATTTTCCTTTGCATAGTGGAAAAGAATATGATCTTGTGGAACAACTCAAAAACACTCCTACTAAGATATCCTTATAGAACCTTATTCAAGCATCACCTAATTATCATAGCATGCTTCAAAGTGCTTTACAAAAATTTACTATCCATCATAATGTGAAAGAAAATGATGTAGCAACCCTAATTCAAGGAATGAATTTATTTAATATAAAAAAATTCTTTTTCACCAAAGTGAGTTACCTCCTATGGAAGTGAAAAAACAAAATGAATCTATCATGATAGTGGCTATTATTAATAGGAAAGGGATAAAGTGAACCCTTATTTACAATGGCTTAGCCCTTAACATGTGTAGCATAAACCTTTTGGATAGACTTGGAGTAGAAAAAATCCAAACACAATTGGACTCTTTATCTATTCTTAGGTTTGATAACGTAGGAAAAAAACTACTTGGTGTGATCACATTACCTATTATAGTTGGAAAGGCCACATTGCAAACTCCTATCCATGTTATGCCTCAAGATATTTCATATAATTTTATTTTGGGAAGACCATGGATTCATGAAATGCATTGATTGAATTAAAATCTCCATTGTGCAATAAAATATATCTATGACAACAAGGTTTACACAATCAAAGATGACCTTGAACCAAAAATTTGTTTGGGCACTACAAAATACAAGGAAAGTCTTTTGAAAACATTGATACCAACTTCAAAAGTAGAACCCATGCAAAAGGAAGAAAAAAGAAGAAAATTGAAGAAGTCACAAAGCTATTGGATGATGATTGGGGTTCATTAGATTTCACACCTAAATTAATGGGAGAATACAAGATTACACACAAAATAGGAAAATAGAAACAAACAAACATAGTGTCAACACAAGATGAGTGATCAAAAGCACATGAGTCCACAACTTCTAGAAAAGAAGAAGAAGACAACACTTACAAATCCACATATGAAGAGTATGATCATGAGAAACCACCAAATCCAAAATAAATGGAAAATTTTTATGGAAGAGGTTACAAAATTTTGAAACAACTCGGTTATAGTTGAAAAGAATGTGGTTTTAGAGAACAAGGTATTCATGTCCCTAAAGAACCTAACACACAATAAACGACTAGTGGTCTTGGTTATTTTCCTTAAAAAGAAACAAAAGCATCAAAAAATCCTTCACTAAATACCAACAAAAGGAGGAAAAGATGAATATGCATAGAAAGTAATAAGATATAAACACAAGGATGTTATACCTCCATAGTCTTCTCCTCTTCATGGATTGAGCTCACAAGAAGAACCCATTTCTTGCATATTTTCTCCAATGATTGAGATGGATGTGGTTGCTCAAGATCTTAGAATGATGATGGTAGGATAGTGATGGATTGAAGAGATATTTTGATAACATAAGGATGTGATGAATGTGTGTTTAAAGAATGAGATTCAAGGCCTCATCATATAAAAAAATGGTGAGAGGAATCAATGGATAGAATTGGTTGGTTAATGGAGGGTTGAGATTGAAGGAAGGATGTGGTTTGGATCAAGGAATGAAGATTGATTATCTTTGTGACAAGTGTCAAAAGATGGATATGGATGAAATGGGGAGGTATTCTCACACATGTGTGAGCACACATTGGGAAGAGAGGCATTAAATTTGTGTAAGAGATAGGGTCACTCATAGGTGTTGTAAGTATGAGAAAAATTGGTGGTGTTGTCATTGATGTCAATTTTAGAATGTTAAAAATTGTACATGTATAGATGAGATGTTGTTGAGATGTTGTGATTATATAGATCTATCCTTATGTTGTTGCAAATGTGCTGAAATGATGGGTTACCGAGTGTTTTTGAGAAAAATAATAAAGAGAGAAGTTAGAGTTTAGAATGTGCTTTGGTATGTGCTATGTGTTTCTCTTGTATTGATCCTATCCTTGTGCAGATCTAGTAGAAGGTTGATATTTATTTTTTCTATGTATTGGAAAAAAATTTCATGGTTTGGCTCTTTGGAAGACTAGTTCTCGAGGTCTAGTATGTGTGTTTATACAGACTTGATAGTCTGATGGAGATTGTTCTATGTATGGAGTTTTTTACAGCTAATGTGGATGAATATAATGGCATCTAAGATGTGTTCTAGTACTTGGTGAAGTGTGTTTCATCATCCACATGCTATCTTCTTATTGGAAAGTGTGTACTTCAATATTCATGTTTCATTAGGTTTGGTTGAATTGGTGTTTAAACTTCATATGAGAAATTAAAAAAAATAATTAAGGAAATGTATGGTTGATCCAAGACATTATATTTGGGTCTTGGTTAAGTGTTACTATGGTTTTCTCTCATTCCTTTCCACTACAAGAATGTTGAGTTGTTGACCTGGTTTGAATTTATGAAATGAAGCATATGTAGCCAACCTTGGAGAAATTTTCTATGGTTGAAGATGGTATAAATGCAAGTCGAGATGCAAAGGATTAGATGATGTAGTGTAACAAAGTAAGCCACAAGTGAAGATTAGAGTTATACAAAAGTGAGTTGAGGTTGCAGTACTTTATTGTGTGGGATTTCTGAAAGCAGCGAGTTGAAGGGTTCTACAATCTTCTAATCAAGGCTGCAAATGTGTGTAAATTTTTGTATATATTTTTGTTATCTTTTGTATCTATAGGAAATGAACCTCCTTGTTGGACAGTGAGTCCTTTCTGTGGACAATGATTCCCTTCTATAGGCAGTGAGGCTTTGTATTCGGCTAGTGAGCCCATGGTAGTGAGCCTCTGTATTTAGTTTTGCTATTACTTTATATTGTGTGTTATTCCTCACCATGGTTTCTCTCTCATTGCATTTTTCACATAATTTTTTTTGTTCATTGTTTTATTTTTATTTCTATTATTTGCATTTCATATTCATACTTAATAATAGAATAGTGCAGTTGTGAAGTTGATAAGTGTTTGAAGTTTTATGTTTGAATTTGGTGACAACTAATTCAACCCCCCCTCTTAGTTTTCTTGCGCCTTCTAATAATTGGTATCAATATTTGGTTCCTTGGTGTTGAGCTTAACCATTTAAGGAAGATATGATGGTACATAAGTTGGTGATCCTTATGTTTGATGGATCTAATTATAGTGAATGGAAAGAACATATGAGAGGTTATATTATCTCTCTTAGTTTCAAGACCTGGAAGGCTTTTGAGATGAATTATGTTGCTTTGGTGAGTGGTGCTTCTACTCCAAATGAGATTTCCGCTTATGAGGAGAATGTAAAAATGAGGTATACTATTTTTAGTGCTTTAACTAAAACTAAGTGAACTAAGGTTACTTCTCTGTGCATTGTTTATGAAGTTTGGAATAAGTTGGAAGACCTATATGAATGAAATGAAAGAGTAAAATTGAAAAGAAGCTAATGGAAAATTGTAGATATGAGAATTTAAAACTGGAAGAAGGTGAAGAATTTGCAAAAGATATAATAAAGAAGATCCTAATAACCCTACTTGAGTGTTACAATGATAAGATCTCAGCTATTGAAGAAATGTATGATCATAAGAAGTATACTAAAGAACATGTATTTGGCACCTTGACAACATTTGAGATGAGAAAGTTTGGAAAGAAAGAGGAGAAGACAGAAAAAAATTTAAAGCAACAAAGATTGAGGATGATCCAGATAGTGATAGTCCATATGAGTTGGAATAAAACTTTACTAGGAAGTTGAAGAAAGGTATTGATAAGTATAAAGGCATGTTTCCATTAAATGTTTTAGTTGTGGTAATATTGGTCATTGTGCTTCAAGATGTCTAAATAGAGTTGTACAAAAGAAGAAAAGGGATTATAAGGATGAAGATAGAAAGGATAAAAAATACAAAAGGTTGTATTATGTTAAAGAAGAAGATGGAATCTCTGATGATGAATCTAATTATCAAGGTGATGATGGTGAATGCTTTTTTTTCGCTTTGGAGAATAAATCTGTGTTTTCTAACCCTAGAAAATGTGCAAGAAAGAATGTTTCAAAGAACAAGAAGAATGAGATGGAAGGTACTTTGGTCAACGCATTTCATGCTAGATAAGATGAAGACTACTAGGTAATTGATAGTGTATGTTCTAATCACATGACTAGAGATAAAAGTAAGTTTACTAAAATTGAAAAGTATGATGGTGGTTTGGTCATGTTTGGTGATGATTTAGGAGCAAAGATTGTTGGGAAAGCTATAGTTAGTTTTGATGGAATATACAACACAGATGATGTATATTATGTAAAGGGTCTAAGGCATAACCTTTTGAGTGTTGGATAGATGTTTAGCAAAGGTTTTAAACTTTTGTTTCAGGATAATACCTGTGAGATCATAAAAGGATCTAGAGCTATGGTTGCTTCTAGAAGGAAAACTCATGGAAATATCTATTAGCTTAAGGGTGTTGATTTTCAGTGCCTTGTATCTCAAATTAATGAAAGTTGGTTGTGGCACTAAAGAATGGGACATGTAAATTTTGATAATACGTTCAAAATTAGTTCAAGAGATGTTGTCTAAGGTCTTCCTAGAATCATAAAGCTTGCTAATACTATTTGAAAAAGTTGTTAGTTATGGTAACAAACAAGATGCAGTTTTAAGGGAGAAGAGAAATCTACCATTGAAATGCTAGAATTAATTCATATAGACCTCTACAGTCTGACTAGAATAGGAAGCCTAAATGGTGATAGGTATTTCACGCTTCCTATTGATGATTATTCTTGAATGACATGGGTTTATTTTCTTAGAGAGAAAACTTAGGCTCTGGATAGGTTTAAAGTGTTCAAAGCAAAGGTAGAAAATGAGGTGAACCTAAGAATCAAATGTTTGAGATCTGATAGAGGTGGAGAATTCACTTCTAGGATTTTAATGCATTTTGTGAAGAACATGGCATAAAGATACACTTTTCTACTTCAGTAACCACTCAGTAGAATAAAGTGGTTGAGAAAAAGAACCAGACTATACAAGAATTTGCAAGAACCATGATGAAAGAATCAAATATACCTAATGTGTACTAGAGAGAATCAATACACATTGTTGTTTATATTCTTAATAGAGTTAAGATTAGAGGCAACACCACAAAGACTCCTTATGAGTTATGAACTGGTAAGGCTCCTACTATGAAGTACTTTAAGGAATTTGGAAGCAGATGTTACATTAAAAGAGATGATGAGAATCTTGGAAATTTTGATGTTAGATGTGATGAAGGAATTTTTCTTGGATACTCAACTACCAACAAAACATATAGATGTTTCAATAAAAAAATGAGAAATATTGTTGGAAGTGCTAGTGTGAAGGTTGATGAGGATATGCATAGATCTATTGCAATAAGTGAATTTGAATCAAATGATCCTTTTTTTGCACCAGTATCTGAAGAGAATAAGGAAGAGGAAGAAGAACAAACTAAAGAAGAAGAAGATGAAAATGAACTAGAACCTATTTCTAAGACCCCTAAGTATGCACAGAAGAATCATTCGAAGGAATAGATAATTGGAGATAAGAGTGAAGGCATGAAAAAAGAAGTAAAGTAGCAACTAAGGTAAATCTATGTTTAATTTCTAAAATTAAACCTAAGTCTGTGTGTAAAGCATGTGAATATGAGAGTTGGGTTAGAGCTATGAAAGAAAAGTTTCAACAAATAGAGAAGAATTGGACATGGGAGCTAGTCCCTAGACCTATGAATAAGAATGTAATTGGTTCAAAATGGGTGTTTAGGAATAAGTTGAATGAAAGTGGTGAAGTTATAAGAAACAAAGCAAGACTTGTATGCAAGGGATACTCACAAGTTGAAGGCATAGACTTTGAAGAGACATTCGCCCCTGTGGCTAGAATGGAAGCTATTAGGATGTTTTTGGCTTTTTTTTCCCAAAATAATTTCAAAGTATATTAGATGGATGTCAAGTCTACATTCTTGAATGGTTAATTGGAAGAAGTATACATGGAACAACCTAAAGGATTTTAGTTATCAAAAAAAATGGATCGTTTGTAAGTTGAAGAAGGCATTACATGGACTAAAACAAGATCTTAGAGCATGGTATGCAAGATTGGATAGATACCTAACACAACAAGGATTCAGGAAAGGCTCTGCTAATGAAAATCTATACTTCAAAGTGCAAGGTAACAAAATGTTGATAGTAGTAGTGTATGTTGATATCATCTTTAGAGGAAATGAAGGTATGTGTAAGAGTTTTTTTAGAAGAAATGCAAAAATAATTTGAAATTTCCATGATTGGTGAGTTGAATTTATTTCTTGGTCTACAAGTAAATAAATTGATAAGGGGATATTCATTTCACAATCAAAATATGTGAAAGATATTTTGAAGAAGTTTGGGATGGATGACTCCAAACTAGTTAGTACTCCTATGGTGACCAGATGTAAGTTGGGTAAAGATGATGAATCTGCTAAAGCTAGTTAGAGCAAATATAGATCAATGATTGGTGGACTATTGTATCTTACTGCTACTAGACTAAATATTATGCATGCAGTATGTTTAGTTGCTAGATTTCAAGAAAAACCTAAAGAGGCACATGTTATAGTTGTAAAGAGGATATTTAGATATCTTAAAGTTACATCGAATTATGGCTTATGGTATCCTAAGGATGTTGATTTCACTTTGAATGCGTATACTCATATAGATTGGTTTGGTTTTTTGGATGACCGAAAGAGTACCAGTGGTGGTGCTTTCTTTATTGGTGGAAGATCGGTTTCATGGTTGAGTAAGAAACATGACTTCGTTTATTTATCCATTATAGAAGTAGAATATATTGCTATAGCATCCTACTGAACACAAGTTTTATGGATGAAGAAAAATCTAAAAGATATTGGAGTGATATGTGATGAGCCTATTCCTATTTTCTGTGACAATACAATTGCTATAAACATTTCAATGAATCCAGTAATGCATTCAAGAACAAAACATATATCTATCAAATATCATTTCTTGAGAGAAAAGGTGTTGGAGAATAAATTCAGGCTAGAGTATGTGTCAACAAAGGAATTGATTGTAGAGATATTTACTAAGGCTCTACCAAAGGATACTTTTGAGTATCTTAGGGAGAGATTGGGGGTCATTGGCCCCCTGAACTAGGTGCACATGGAAGTGTGTCAATCTAGTGGATCCATAGATTCTTCATTAATCTAGACTGATGAATGGGTCTACTTTGCAGGGGGAGTAGAAATTTTTCATTATTGTAGTATGAGTTGAATGGGTGCACTCCTAAGGGGTAGTGATCAGAGTTGTTGATATTTTCCATTGATGTCAAAAGGGGAGAGAGAGTCATGTGAAAAATAGTAGAAGAGGAAGAGAAGATATTCTCTCATAATATTATGTAGATTGTGGTCTTTGATGGTTTTTCACATAATGTGTTGCCATCAATGACAAAGGGTGATATTTTTCCAAGTATGAGCAAGATTGGTGGTGTTATCATTAATTTTTTCATTGATTTCAATTGTTGGGAAATTTTTAGATGTTGTGGTTGTGTTGCTAATATGTGGTTGTCATTGATGTCAACACTATTAGCATTATTGTATTGAAGGTTGTATATGTCGAGGATATTGAGTAAATTGTGAAAGGAAGAGTTGTAGGTTGCCAATGGAATGGTGAAGGTCATGAAGGTATTTTGTTCTGTACGTTGAAGATCAGTTTTTGTGGACTAATATCCACCATGGTTTTTCCCCTAACAAGGTTTCCACATAAAAAATATTGGTGTTCTTTGTGTTTCTGATGTGTTGATTGTTTATGGTTTATTGCTCTTTGATCATATCTGAGATTAAGTTAAGTAAAGTTTGAAAATTTAATATTCTGTGACAACTGAGTCACCCTCCCTCTCAGTTGTCTATCCTTTTTTTTCCAATAATTGTTATTAGAGCTTGTATGTGGAAAGTTAATGCTTACCTTTTCCATTGATGTCAAAGGGGGAGAAGAACAATGTGAAAAATCCTTTTGGGGAGAAGAGCAGTTGAGAAGAAGATTCAGAGTTAAAGGGGGAGCAAGTGTGTTGGGTTGATGGTATTTTTCACATCATGTCTTGCCATCAATGACAACCACATATCAACAATACAATGACAACATCTGATAATTTCTAATCTCGATTGATTTTTTTGTGGTTGCTACTCAATGGGAGTAGTTAGATGTGTAGATATGTGGTTCAGATCTTGTATGTGGAAAGGAAATGCTTACCTTTTCCATTGATGTCAAAGGGAGAGAAGAACAATGTGAAAAATAATTTTGGGGAGAAGAGAAGTTGAGAAGAAGATTCAGAGTCTAAGGGGGAGTAAGTGTGTTGGGTTGATGGTATTTTTCACATCATGTGTTTCCATCAATGATAAAGGGGGAGATTGTTGGGAAATTTTCATATGCTATGGTTGTGTTGTTGATATGTGGTTGGCATTTATTTCAACACTATTAGCATTATTGTATTGAAGGTTGTATATGTCAAGGATATTGAGAAAATTATGAAAGGAAGAGTTATAGGTTTAAAGTGGAACAGTGAAGGTCATGAAGGTATTTTGTTCTATATGTTGAAGATCAGTTGTTGAGGACTAATATCCACTGTGGTTTTTCCCCTAACAAGGTTTTCATCTAAAAAATCTTGGTGATCTCTATGTTTATGATATGTTGATTGTTTATGGTTTATTGCTCTTTCATCAGATATGTTAATTGTTTATGGTTTATGTGACAACTGATTCGACCTCCCTCTCAGTTGTCTATCCTTGTTTTCCAAAATCAACAATGTTTAGAATGTTGCAGATTGTGCATGTATAGTTTAGATGTTGTGATTACATATAGCTATCCTTATGATGTTGTAGATGTGCTGAAATGATGAGTTACCAAGTGCTTTTGAGAAAATTAATAAAGAGAGAATTCAAAGTTTAGAATGTGCTTTGGTATGTGCTCCATGTTTCTCCCATATTAATCCTATGCTTGTGTGGATATGGTAGAAGGTTGATATTGATGTTTTTTGTGTGTTCATGATTTGGCACTCTGGATGACTAGTTCCAAAGGTCTGATATGTGTGTTTGTGCAAACTAGATTGTTTGAAGGAGAATTTTCTATGTATGGAGCTTGTTGTAGCAGATGTTGATGAATCTGATGACATCTGAGATGTCTTCTAGTACTTGGTTAAGGGTGTTGCATCATTTGTGTGCTATCTTCTTGTTGGGAATTGTATACTTCAATATTCATTTGTGTTTTCATTAGGTTTGGTTTTACACTTCATATGAGAAATAAAAAATTTAATTAAGGAAGTGTGTGGTTGATCCAAGATGTTGTATTTGGGTCTTGGTTAAGTGTTGGTGTGGTCTACTCTCATTCCTTTCCACTGTAGGAATGTTGAGTTTCTGACCTAGTTTGAATTTATGAAATGAAGTGTATGTGGCCAACCTTGGAGAAATTTTCTAAGGTTGAAGATGGTATAAATGCAAGTCAAGATGGGAAGGATTATATGATTCAATGTAACAAACTAAGCCACAAGTGAAGAGTATATTTGTGCAAAATTGAGTTGAGGTAGCAGTACTTTATTGTGTTGGATTCCTCAAAGCAGTGAGTTGAAGGTTTCTGCAATCTTCTAATCAATGCAGTGGATGTGTGTAAATTGTTGTGGTGGATCTTTCTATTATCTTTTGTATTTGTAGGTAGTGAGCCTCCTTTTTGGACAATGAGTCCTTTCTATGGAGAGTGAGTCCCTTTTGTAGGTAGTGATCCTCTTTATTCAGGCAGTGAGCCCTTCGTAGTGAGCCTTTGTATTCGGTTTTGCTATTACTTTATATTGTGAGTTAATCCTCACCGTAGTTTTTTCCTCATTGGGTTTTCCACATAAAATCTAGTGTTCATTGTGTTGATTTTTCTTTCTATTATTTGCATTTCACGTTCATACTTAATAACAAAATAGTGTAGTTGTGAAGTTGATAAGTGTTTGAAGTTTTATGTTTGAATTTGGTGACAATTGATTAAACCCCCCCTCTTTGTTGTCCTCCTTGTTTTAACAATAGGGTGGCTTGTGTAAAAGGTTAGTGGGGGTAGGTGAGATGTAGGAATTTAAAATTAGGAAATAATCATAATGGTGATTAGGTATGAGGGTTAGATCAATTAATCAAGGATAAATTGATTAATGAAGATGGGTTAAGTTAATAAACCAAGGTTTTATTAACTTAGGTGGAGTTAAAAGTTGGAGAATGGGGTAATAAGGGTTAGGAAGTGGATAAGGTTAATTAATCAAGGATTAATTAACTTAAGTTGGATTAGGGGATTTTATAGAAAATGGGAAAGGGTTAGCTTTAATTAAATAAATGTAGATTTATTTAATTAAACGTGGTGAATGTAAGGATAAGGGGAAAATTAATTAAATAAATAATAAATTTTTATTTAATTAATTATCAAGATAAGGGACATTGGCTAAATTAAATAAATAACAAGTATTTATTTAATTAAATATTATTTTATGTGACTACATTTTCCACCTCTTTGAGATGATGTTGCGACTAAGAGAAGTAACATAATTTCAAAGAAGAATAAAACATATTGGGTAGGAAAGAGTCAAAGACTAGTGGCATGATGCCCTAGTCACTAGGAAGGATGAGGAAGGATGATGAGTTTTGGTGTAATTAACTATTTAATTATGCTTACATAAGTTTACTTAGGCATTTAATTATGTTCCTAGGTTTCATTCACTAGGTAGTTAGTTAGTTGTCACATGTCATAAGATTATGACACATGTCAACATCATGTTACATCCTACATCTCAACCATGCATATATAAGGAAGGTTCTTGTAATCACTTGTATCATAATTTATCATACTTCATACTTCATCATTTGATAGGTCTTAATATCAAGCAAGCTAATATTCTTGCATATCCTCTTGTGGAAGATTTTCACTATTTTTGTAGGTGGTCTTGGGTATTGAGCTAATCTTCAACTCTTACATGGTGTCAAATCCAATCCTTGCAAAACCCTTCTCATATTTGAGGGTTGATCTATTACTAGTGAGATCTTGGTGATATTTTGAGACAGTCTCCATATTAGGGTTTTCTTGTAAGGTCACTTTTAGCACATGTTGGAGGAAATTTTAGCTCATATCCAAGTCAAGGGTTGTTGAGAAAGTCAAGATCAACCTTTCTTTTTCCAAAATCTGATATATTTGGCCAAAGTTATGAGGGTTTAAAGAAATTGCAAAATTTTCAAAATCTGGAGGTTGTACAACTTCTAGAGAATTTTCACCTCAAATTTACCTCACCCTCATAATTAGGGAGATTGAGAGATGACGATCAACATAAAATATGCCCATATTTAGTGTTTGTTGTTTAGGAGGAAACAAATAATTACCCAATAGGTCATATGGCTTGCCCAGGTACAATTAGGTATGATTGCAAAATAAAAAATATTTTTTACATTTTATATTTTCATCAACTAAAATTAGTTTTTGTAACAACTAAAATAGGGTTCCCGAACTTTTAGGAGATGGAGCACATGGATAGGGTTCAATTTCGCTATTGTTTCATTCAAGGAAAGAGAAGTGGGGGAGAGAGATCTTGCAATAAGGTATCCTAGGGTGTGATTAAGGACTAAAATGGGGGTTCACCACAAAGCTAGGGCTTGGAAAGACAAGTAACATGCATAACCTAATAATCAAACCTAATGATATGCAAGACTTTAGTATATGACCTAGAAATGAATACAAAATAGAATAGTAAATTGGAAAAGTACAGAGGTGCACTTGGAAACTTGTAGAAGCCTGAATGAAGTCCTAAATGTTAAATAGGCATATACCAACTGTGAGGGTGGTTGAATTAGTTGTCACACAAGTTCAACTATAAAATTTAAATCACATATCAATTCTTCAACCACACTATTCTATTATTAAATATGAGCATGAAATACAAATAAAAAAAGATAAATCAACACAATGAACACCAGACTTTTACATGGAAAGCCCAATAAGGGAAAAACCATGATGAGAGTTAACTCACAATATAAAGATTATAAATTGAATACAAAGGCTCACTACCCAAAAGAGGAATCATTGTCCAAATAAAAAGGCCCATTTCCTACAAAAAGGACTCACTGTCCAATAGGTTGGATCACTTCCTATAGATACAAAAGAAAACAAAAAGATCCACCACTAAAATTAAAGCACATTCACAAGATTACAAAAACCCTTGTCTCACTTCCTTCAACACAACTCACACACACACTTTTGCTCTTACGATTTATGGCTTACTTTCATCACTTTGCATCACACCATCATACAACTCTTCACAGTTCAACTTGATTTTATATCATTCTCAACCTTAGAAGAATTTACCAAGGTTGGCCACAAAATAACCCATTTCATAAATTCAAATTAGGTCAGAAACTCAAAATTCCCGTAGTGGAAAGGAATAAGAGTCGACAAATAAAATTATTTTCTTGAAACTTGTACACACTTCCTCAATTAAATTGTATTCTTTGAATGAAGTGTAAATACCGGGTTGGCCAAACCTAATGAAAACACACAAAAAATTGATGCACATGCTTCCCAACAAGAAGATGACACATAGACACTGTAACACACTTTAATATGCATGAGACTTCATCTTAGAATTCTTCAAATAGGTTTGCAACAAAACAACATACTTCATACTTTGAATACCTTTTACCAAATCATCCAAACTATGCAAAATTGTACTAGAATAAAGAAACATGACTTCTAGATTACCAAACTTCAACCTTCTTTGCTAGAGCATGGAAAAGACCTTCACAAGGCATATCCCAAATCTGCAAGATCTGAAACAAAGCATTAGAGTATTCCAGAGAAAAACTAGTTCTCCAAGGCCATAGAAGACCAACTTTGCCAGAGCAATTCACATACTGGTGAATGTAACTCTCACACACCATGACACCAAAAGCTAAAAATTAGGAGATATCACCACTAAATCCTCATTAACAAGCCTTTAGATCTACACAATCATAGGATCAACAAAGGAGAAACGCGAAGCACATACTGGAGCACAATCTGACTCCACTTGTTTATTTAATTTTCTCAAAAACACTTGGAAACTCACCAACACAACACATTTGTAACACTAAAAAGATAGCTCCATGTACTCATAGAATCTCAACAACATCTCAACTAGACATGTACAATCTACAACATACTAACCAGTGTTGACATCAATGAAAAAATTAATGACAAAACCACCAAACTTTCTCATACTTGCAACACTGAAATGCTAAAAATACTCAATTTAATGCAAACTAGAACTCATACTCTAGGTTGGGTGATTTAGTCCCAGATTATGGTTTCTGGGTAAGAACAAAAATTTTGCAGTGACAAGTTTGGAACTCTTGAAATATGGAAAAGTCACTATACTAAGACTCATACACCAGAAGTGGCATGTTAGTCTTGCTTATATTTTTTAGAGGATAAAGATCTTAATCTACTCTTCAATCTCTACTCTTTCTTCTCAACCTAATTCTTTGATTTGAAATGTTGAATTCTACTTCGTAGATTCCTTTTAGTGATCATGTAAACAAAGTGACAAATTTGACACCTTGATAACTTTCTACAACCTTGCTCTTCAATGTTTCTTCAGCCTAGGATTGCAAATCGCACACTAAAGAGAGGGGAAAATGTTGATTTGTTAGTAGAAAGTGGTTTTCCATTGTCAAAACCTATTTAGGTAATCAAACCTTGAAATGAAATGAAATGGAAAGGAGGAATGATGAATAAGCAAAATGATATGTTGTAACTCACCAAACCCTAGGAATAAAGTGCTATCAGCATATATGAAATGGCTAGGATGAATTTGGATGTTGAATCTTGTTTGCATGTTATGGATCTTGACTTGAATTATTTCTTGAATCATGAAAACCTACATCATAAATGTTAGCTCAAAAAGGGTATGTGCAGGATTATCATGGAAAAGGCAACCCCTTAAGTGACAAAAAGTTTAGAAAAATTAGAGTTAGGAAACTAGATGTACAAATTTAAATAATTTATCTATATTATTTCAAAAATATGTAAGAATAGAATCTATAGAAAATTGAATGTAGTTTCTAAACTACTAGGTTTTTTTAAAAATAAATAAATCTATTTGGTAAAAATTTGAAATTTCAATGCAGTGGTACTTAAATTTTAGGGAAAAAATAAGAAGTAGGTGTCTGTCTAAGCACCCTAACCACAATAAAATGATAATATTTTTTTATAATATTTTAGATATAATTAGAGGACTCATGCCCCAATGTGATGCATATTTTCTTGTAATTTATTTCCAAGTAAATAATTAATTATGAATTTTTTTTACAACTTTTTAAAAATATAAAAAATATTATGTCTGACCACCTTCACTTCATCAAAACTTCATGAAATTCAATTTTTTTTTAATCCTATAGTATACAAAGCATAAAATGTGATACCATTTGAAAGCTATAGATATTTTTCAATCAGCTTATCAATCAGGACTTTAGTCATAATTTGAAGAGAAAATGAAAAATAATTAATTATTAAATTCAAAGTAAAGCATAATTTATATCGGTGGAAAGCTAAGAATCTCCTTTAAAAACCCTTTTCATTTCATCAATTTTGGGTAAAAAAATAGTCTTTAGCTAGATACCCATCATATTGCCACTTTTTGGCCCATCATGATCCTGCACTTACCCAAAATAAACATGATGCATGATGAATTTGACATGATGCTTGATACTTGAATAATGCTCTAAAACACTTGATAATCAGCTCTTGAATGCTCTTGTAATCTCTAATTTTCTATTAGGAATGCTCTCATGAATGTCTCCAGCCACTTGATTGCTTGCTAGGTGAAAATGAGTGAAAAAAATCTTGTATTTTATACTTGTTTATGCCAAATTTCTCAAAATTACAACAGTACAAGATGACATGAAATATAGGAGAATAAAATTCCACCAAGAATTTTAATTTAGTTTAATTTTAAGCCACATGGGACTCATATGCCAGAAATAACATATGAGCAAGTGCCATTAGGCTAGGCTTTGGGACACATTTTTTGAGAAATGCTTAGATTTATGTGAAATCTGAATTGGGGCTCCAAAACTTAGGTGGGATCCATACACCCAAGGTGGCATACTAGTCCTAGATACTAAATCTAGGCCACATAATCCAAAAACACATGAATTATGGTTGGATGTTGTTTATGTCGGTATTATACTTAGAAAGAAGCATTAATTAAGGCTATCAATGCAAAATAGGACCAAATAAGGCATAAAGAAGCCTAATTTATTAATGAAACCCTAGATTAGTGTGAAATTGTAAAGGTACACTTTACAACACCCTAAATAAGGCACAACTAGGTTCATTTATTTTACAAGGTCCCAAGACCTAATGTGAATGTGTTAAACACATTAAAACACTGAATCAAGGCAACATTATGCTCAATTTAATAGGGAGGGCCTAAAAAAGTGCAAAAATGTAAGGGGATACATTTTTTTCATTACATTTAGCCCCCACTTTAGTGAGAGGGTGAACTTGCTTCAAAATCACACTAAAGTAGACAAACTCGCATCAAGAGAGGTCCAAGTGTACCGATGTAGGAAACATAGGATGAAAAAGTTCAAAGGAGATGGCCAAGCCCCTAGGACTAAGATCTTGTAGTGAATCAACAAAGGCGCAAGAGGACACACATGAAAATTAGATAAGGAGAAACATCAAGGAAAAATCATACAATGTCAAAGACATGAAGAAAACAAAGATAAATAAAAAAAGAGGGATGGATAAATCTTCAATTGTTTTTCCCACACGTTGTGGATAATATCAAGGTTGTTTTTCCAAGAAACGTTTATAGGTGGAACAAAATTTCCACTATACAAACCAAGCACATGCTCACAAGTGCTAGTGGAACCCTGTATCCACTAGGTGAGATCCCAGTGAGACACATACACATGCAATGGCATGCACTCACAAAGATAAGCAAGTGGCGATGGGAAAGTCACACCTAAGTCTGGCTCCCATACAGTAACCATACCAAATTTATACCTTGTGATAAATTTGGTAAGGTGTCACACAACAATTAAGTTTGAGCTCCATGAGGCAAGAAAAGCTTCATATGCTTGACACCCATGAACAAATAGGATGGCACTGTAGGCAAGAAAAGTGTGTTATGCAAGGTGCCCATATAGAAGTTACTATAAATGAAAAATAGTGTAAGTTACATTCAAAGGAGTTTTTCTTCATTCATGTAAGGTCTTAACTTAGGGAACATTATCTCTAATGTATCCAAGAGAGGACCAATCAAAGAATGGAAGATTCACAACTTAGGGGATATAGTGTGTTGCATCAAGCCACTAAGAGGAATGCAATTTGCTAAGAGAGATCAAACTCTTGAAGGATATCACATCCAATGTCACCACAGAGTGAGACACATCACATGAAGTGAGAAACCTACACAATGAAGCATGAGATGAAAATTCAAAAGAATAATTCCAATGAAAAAGGGTTGTCCCCATAAAATCACACAAGGGATCCATGTATTTAGGGTCAATATGTCTTTTCTATAATGGTTTTATAGATCTCAGAACTATCATCATTCCCTAAATACTCATGCAATAGGAATAATGACACAAAGAGAATGAAAAATAAAATAAAAATTTTCAGGTCAACATGGAAGAGAAATGAATTTCTTGACGCCTTGTATCATCCCCAAAAGGAAAACACAAGACCAATAAAAAGGTAAAGGAAAATATTTTGGGTCAACATGGAATAGATGTCAATGTCTTGATGCCTTGTGTCATCCCCAAAAGGAAAAAATGAGACAAATGAAAAGGTAAAAAATTTACAACATAGAGAAGAATGTAGGTACAAATAGAGGAATGCCACAAAAATAGAGGGAGACATCAAATAAAACATCATGGGGGATCATATTATGCACATGCAATCAAACACAAAGCATTAAAAAGAAAAAAAAGGCAAGACTAGTAAGGCACATGCGAATCAACCTATTATCAGGTTGTTTTCATACTAATTGTGTTCATCATATATAGAAGGTAGACAACTATCCAAAGGGACAATAGAAAGTGCTGAACTAGGGTCATTATCAAGTTCAATGCTCTTCTTAGGAGAATTATAATTTAATCTCATAGAAGAGGAAAATAATGTATTCAATTCATTATGAACTTCATCAATTTTAGTAGCCTCATCATCATAGGTTAATCACAATGAAAGGTTGAATGATAATGTCCAAAGAAGGGTTTAGCTCCTGGGTATGTGTAGGATCATGATGGGCCAAAAAGTTGCGATATGTAAGCGATATGATGGCCCATGTGACTGACGACTTTTTTTTACCCAAAATTGATGAAACAAAAAGTGTTTTTAAAGGAGATTCTCAGCTTTCCACCAATATAAATTATGCTTTACTTTGAATTTAATAAATAATTATTATTCATTTTCTATTTGATTACAAATAAAGTCTTGATTGATAGGTTGATTGAAAAAAATCTATAGCTTTCAAATGGTATCACATTTTTTGAATTCGAAACAAGTGTCACATTCTATACTTTGCATACTATAGGATTAAAAAATTAAAAATTGAATTTCATGAAGTTTTGACCAAGTTAAGGTGGTTAGACATACAACTTTTTTATATGTTTTAAAAGTTCTAATAAAAAATTGATAATTATATTTACATGGAAAAAAATTACAAAAAAATATGCATCAAATCTGGACATGAGTCCTCTACCTATGTATAAAATATTATAAAAAAATATTATCATTTTATTGTGTTGAGGGTGGTCAAACAGACAACTACTTTTTATTTTTTCCCTGAAATTTAAGTACTCATTCATTGAAATTTTAAATTTTCACCAAATCAATTTTTATTTTTAAAAATTAAACCTAGTAGTTTAGAAACTAAATTAAATTTGCTACATATTCTATTGTTACATTTTTTTGAAATAATATAGATAACTTATTCAAATTTTTACTTCAAGTTGCTTAACTCTGATTTTTCTGAATTTTTCACCACTTAAGGGCCCGTTTTTTCCACAATGATCCTACAGATACCCTCATGTTGTGATTACAGTATGGGATCTTTTTGTTGTGGTGAGGGAGACTCATTGGTTATTTATTTGTTAAAGTTTGGATTTTTTTTTTTAATTTTATTTCTTTATTTAACTTTCGAGCAAGAGCATGACATCTATGCCTATGCTCTCTAACACTTCTATTTCATTTTGTTTGGATTTCAAGTTGCATTTTTGTAGGAGTGGGTTTAGAAACCGTAGGTTTCTTTTATTCTATAATGGGAGAAATGAAAGGAATCATGGGAGGTTGTTCAACCACTTTCTCTTTAGCTTTGTAAACTTGTTTTATCTTAGGAGGCACAACAATATTGTTTTTATTGTCTCTTGGTCATTTATAAGATATAGGAAAAGGATCTTAGGTTGGTCTTGGTTGTTTGGAATGTCTTTAGGTTCAGTCATAGTTTCATTAAGGATAAGAGGCTTAGTCATGGGTTGAGGCATGTTTTTGAGGGATAGTTTTTCTATACATTTTTCCTTAAATTTTTGGTAGGATTTAAAAAAGAAGTCCTTGCAAGGTTTAATAGGAGCCATAAGCTCAAACCAAAAGGAATCTAAGAAAAATTTCCCATGGGAAGATAGATGATTAAAGCCACTATGATGCACAGTAAATATTTCATTTTCAAAGGGAAGCTTTAAGCATTTAAGCACAATCAATGGGACCATGGATAGCCAAGCTTCACATGAAATTGGTCCAATGCTGAGATGATGGAGAATGAGACATCTAATTTTTTTGGTCCAATAGTTAAAGGAAGGGTGATCAATCCCATCATAGGACAAGCAAAACCATTATGTTTCTTTATCCATGATTTCAATTTATCATATGTTTCTTAATAGAGTTCATGCACAAGTAAGAATTCCTTGGTGAACATTCTCTCCATAGATGGGATCAATTAATATCCCATTAGTTAGGAGGGGAAACATACTTATTTCCTTGATCATTGACACCTCCAATTTAAAGTAGACCAAAATCAATGAGGTCTTCAACAAGATGTTTAAGATGCTTACAATGTTCCATGTTGTGTCCATTTTGTTAGTGATAATGGAAATAAGCATTCAATCTAAAGTTTGGGGGTAAGGGTTTATAAGGATCATGTTCTCTGACGGGAGGCAAGGTGATCATAAAAGGTGATCATTTTATGTTCTAAAAGTTACAACATTGTGTTATGAAGGGTATCAAGTAAGGGAGTAAATTTCCTAGATAGATCGCCAAATGCGAAAGGAGTAGTCTTCCTTAGAGCAACCACTTGGGCATCAACATGTTGAATTAGTTGAGGAGGGCTTAGTTGGAAGGAACCTTTATTTTTTTTTCTAAAGGATTGGTAACTATTTTTATTTGCAGATTCAACCTTCTCAAAATGGCTAGAGGTGGGTTTTGTTTCACAACTACTAACCGAGTTTTGATAATCATGAAGGGCAGTACACAAGTGAACAAAGAAAGGGAATTTCATCATGCCAAGCTTATCTAACACCTTAATTTTCAATTTCTCAATGAAAATTCTTTGAAGGTGACGATTAGGGATTTGCACATTGATTTAGGAATAAAGTGATTGATAGCATGAAATGAAGTTAGTAACTTTTTCTTCAACTTTTTTCTTACATCTCATCAAATCAGCCAAGGTCATATTAAGGGTCACGTCCTCAACAAGTTCATTGAATGAATGAATTTAGTGATGTAGATCAAATTGAAACATAAATTTTTGGTACCTGAATGTTGCTCTAGCTCTCTTAGGGTTTTTCACCTAAAATGAGAGATATTTGAGTCAAAAATGCTAATGATTCACTCAAATAAGGATGTGTGCAAACAACCATGTAAATGAAGAAATAATGCAACACAGAAAGGAAAGGAATGAATTTGAGTGCACCTGGATGAATTGTGATGATTCTAGAATGTTCTGAATGCTAATGGAAATTATAAATTTTTCACAATGGGAATCATTCGCCTAGGGTAGCGAATTAGTCCACCTATTGGTGAAAAACTGTTGGAAGCTAGTTTCTATTTGTCGGGATCCTAAATTTGACAAAATTTAGATTTTCAGTCCTAAGGTGGGACTCATTCACCATAGGTGGTGAATCAGTCCTCTCCCAAATTTAAAAAAAAAAACAGGAGACAACTCTACAACACCAGATTTGTAAATCATTGCTTGTTAGGTTGCCAAAGTCAAATCTATAGGAAATAGGGAGAAAACCTTCTCCAAGCTTGAAATTGACTTATGTTGACTTGAAGCACCTAGTTGACTTGAAAACCAATCTTAAACACCTAATAACCTATCAAATATGCACACAAAAGGCTGCAAATAGACATGCAATAAGGGGGAAAATGGTTTAGGATTAGTGAATAGGGGTTTTCCTTGGTCAAACCCCATTTTTGGTAATTAAACCCTTAATAAAATGATGAAATGCAAGAGAATGATAAATTAATAACATGAAATAGCTATTAAATTACCAACCTCTTGATGATGCATGTATGAAGTGATGTCAGTGGTTGCTTCAAAGTGCTTGAAAAGTGTTTGAATTGATGTGATAATATGCTTGATTTCTTGAGTGTGATGTGAGATTGCATGAATAAGCTAGAGATGTAAAATGAGGTGAAAATCACATATTTATACAAGTCTTGTGCCTTAGTATCCATTCATACCTCATAACTGGCCTACAACAAGTGAATTTGAATAATATCCTAAAAAAAAGGATGAAATATTTTGAATTTGGGGCCAAGGGGGACTCATTTGCCAACCATGGTGATTGGGTCCCACCTAGGACCTAAAGACATGTGTTAGGAAAATTTTTGAATTTAATGTTATTTTTAAGGATAACATCCAAAAATACACTTAATTACAACATATGAGGGCATAAAGGGACCAAATAAATCATGAGAAAGGGATAAATAGTGAAAATATGCCTAGAAAAGTGTGAAATCTTGTTACAAGAATTTACAACACTTCAAAATAGGACTTGTTGATGAGTAGAAAGGTGGTTTCTCGATGAAATGTGATGAATAGAGTCTAGAATAATGTATAAATTTCTTACAACACTTCACAACACCTTCACAAGACATCATTCTTTGAATATTAGTACCTAAATAAGCATGTTCAAGCCATGTTATAGCATAAAATTAGAGAAACATAGTTCCAACATCATGAAACAAGACATAAAAGGCCATGAAAATGACAAGAGGCCATTTTCTATAGCACAAAAATAATTTGAGCCTTATTAGGAAAAAAATTATTTGCAACTAGAATGAGTTCAATTCACTTTGGACTTTCAACAATAAAAAATCAAAACCTACAGGCAAGAAATTTATCCTTCAAATTAATTCATACACCATCAAATTCAACATAAAACAAGCATCAAATTCCCTCAACATTTTATTTAATTAAATTTATTTTGAATCTTTATACAATTAGCTCTGAAATAACACACAGAGAATTCAAGTTGTAAATTCCCTGTTCCAATTTCAATATTTCATTCTTGGAAACAAATTTAACATACAAATTTGCAATAAAATTCCAAAATTTTTTTAAACAAAATTATCCTTCCTAAAGAACTTCCATGCCTCCCCTTCAGTCTAGATTGATTACTATCAATTCTAAATTTCTGGACACTTTTCTCTAGCTTCTCTCTTCAACCTTCACCAGTAGCAACCTCAGATTTTTTTCTTTCTCTATTACCCAATTTTTTTTCTTCCTTTGCTAGCATCCAATTTCTTGACTTATCCCTTTCCAACCAACACTCAAATTTGATGTAGTATGGGGTGGAAAACTATTCAATATGTATACCAAGTTGTTATCAACCAGACTTCAAAACAAAATCATATCATTTCCTCAAAATTCAACTCTTAACCATGCTTTCCCTTGTAGTAGAGGCAACCTAGTTGAAGGTATTTTTCAACCAAAAATTCCAAAGCACTTCAAAAAAAAATTATTGATAAAGATACCATTTTCAAAGTTACACAAAATTTGTGAAAACAACCATTGATTCCCTTGGAGAAAATTTGATAACCAATAACAAACCTCTATCCCAGGCTAGTGAATTAGCCCTCTTTTACAAATAGAGTGCCACCTATTCACTTGTTCTTCAACTAATCACCTTGGAAAGTATTTTATTATGACAAAAAACAACATATTTCAAGATTATTTTTCCCATTTAATGCCTTTATAACACTGTTCTAGAAAACCCTCACTTTATCATGCAAAGGCATAGGGTTTATAGGAAATCACACCTTCAGGACTTACCCGGTCAAAAAAAAATGCTACAAACACCTTCCAAATCACCTACACAAACTCACAAAACCTTCACAAGACCAATCCCTTCAATATTTTTCCCAAACCCATGCTTAGGTTTCTCATTTTCACAAGGAAATAACATTGCCTAGCACTAAGGCATCATACCGACATCAAATTTCTTCATTATATTAACTCCCAACGCATAAAAACATCTAAAATAACATCATACAAACCAATACACTAAGCATTAGTACTAAATAGTAGGTGGATTAGTTAAAACATTATGTTGTTTCCCTCAAAACCCTTAACCCAACAAAACAAGGCAATCACAATGAAATGGTGATATCTCTTACAAAATTCTAAGTTAAGACTTCAAATCAATTTTAAATGAGAGTAGATACATATACCTACATATACAAGATATTTTAGACCATGTCACACTTGTAGAGTTCCATACAACAAAAAGAAACTTCAGGAAAAATAGAGAAAATGCATATTTCAATGTTGAGACTTAATGAAATTATTTCCAAAATATGATCAACAACCCCACAAACACCATGGAGATGCCTTTAAATACCTTTTCCCATCAGTTCCTAACTACCCAATGCCTTTAACAATTTTTCAAATTCTAATGACTTCAAATTCCCAGGTTGACAACTTTTACAAGTTTATAACAACTTTTACAATTATTGTGCAACTCTTTCATTTTACAACAAAAAAATGACTCTCCAATCCCTTGATTACATTAAAAATGGTGGTCTGAATAGACCTTATTAAAGACAAAAAAACTAAAACTAACTCTATACTACCTATCAACCCCTTAAATAACCTTCAAAACTTCAATTGTATCACTAAGGTGTAGGTGCTCCTAAACCATACACCCCTACAAAGAAAAGACTCTTGTCACAAGAGTTGAAATGTATTCCATTCCTTATCATTGCTCCATACACCCTATAATCAACAACCTCCCTCAAATGGTTCAGAAATGGAGTTCTCTTGATCTGCTCCACCCTCTTGACTATGTTCATGTTGAAATGTTCCTTCATCTTCATGCTCAGACCTAATGTCTACCCAATCCTTATACCCAGGTAAAAACTTGATGCTTTCCTAGTCCCTATTCCTACAAACAAATAGGGGTTAGCAGTACATTGATCGATCTTCTTCCTGATTTCACCCCCACACTTATAACTACCCAAAAATAACTACCCACAACTTCTTGTATACTCTGCCCTCTCATCATTTTCATCAGACTTTTGTCCCTTTTCTTACACTATCCTTTCCTCCTTTTTATCAGACCTTGCAGACTGTCATTACCATGTACCACTGCATTATCAAACTTATCAACCCCTATACTTGAAAATTTCACATACCTTGCAACATCGGATTCACCTATAGGACACAAAATGGTCCCCATAGTAATTTCATCCTACTTCACAAACCTTCCCTCAAGCATTTCACCCTATATTTCATGCTTATTTACTATCTTACCATCATTCACTTTGATTGTTTTAGACTTAGGCATGAGTTCTTCCTCTACCTTTAAACTCCTAGCTATCCTTGCATCATTCCTGGTGCCTTTCCTACTGTTCCAAAATCATTAACCTACTCCACACCTAAAAATACACTAGCATTGCTATCCTCAAGCCTTAAAGGCTCTCTTTTGCCAAAAATGACAACCTTAGACTTACCCTTATCTTTTCCACTTCCCTGCAAAGGAGTTAGCTAAAGCTTTTGTCATCCTTGTTGATAGTATAGGTGTTTTATCTACCATCATACATAGACCTTATGTCGAATTTCCATGATTTCCCTAATAGAAAATGGAAACATTCCATTGGTAGAACATCACATAAAACCATATCCTTGTACTCCCCAATCTGAAAAATCTACATATGCTTGTTCATTTACTAATAGAGTTTGACTATCAATTATCCAAGATGACTTGTATGGTGCTACATGAGGTACCTTCTCTAAATTTAACTTGTCTACCATCTCCCAAGACACCATGTTATCTTGAGAACCTAAATCAATAACAACTTGACACACTTTACCTTTGCATTTGCATGAATTTCTAAATAGACTCCTCCTTTGACTTATGTCTTCCTCCTTAGGTGCATGCAACAAAGTTACTCTTATCATAAGTGCTTCTCCTACCTTTGGGTATGCAGGAGTAATTGAACTTTCACATTCTTCCTCTTGGACCAGTTGTGTTTTTCTTTCACTCTTCCTTTCACCACTAGATGTTAAGCCTTGGTTTTGAGGACACTTGAAATATGGGTGTCCAAATTCATTGAATCTATAACACCTACTTGAAAAATCATTGAAATCTCACCTTTTTCCTAATTCTTTTTTCCACCTCTCCATCCTCCTCTTGCTTCAGGTGCTTGTTCCTTATTCCTATCAACATCTTCAAGGTCTTCCTTGGTCTGCATTGGTGTTGAAGTTGTACCTCTTCCCCTAGAAGTGTTTCCTCTTCTTCTTGTTGCCTTCTCTTGTCTCCTCTTGGGTTTTTCTTCAATATTAATAGCCATATGAAAAAATTCCTCCACTATTTTTGGTTCCAGCACATTGATCTCTTGAATTTTATATCTCATACCATTGAGATACCTGGCCACCTTCTCTTCTCCATCTTCTTCATGTTTTTCTCTTATACTTAACCTATAAAACTCTTTAGTATATGTTTGCACATATAGATCCTTATGCATAATATTTTGAAGTTTTTTAAGCAATTGAACATTATAATATTTAGGAAGGAACTTACCTTTGATTTTTTTCTTCATTTTCTCCCAGGAAGTGATCTTATTCTTTCCTTGTTTCTCCCTCTCATCTTACACAAAATTTCACCACAACAAGGTATGCCCCTTCAACTTGGCTTTTTCCTTATTCACCTACCTCCTCACTTTCAAAATAGTTCTCCAAAGCCCCTATCCAATCCAAGAGCTATTCTCCATCTAATTTTCCCCATTACATAGGAACATCCATTTTTCATGTCCATCCTTCTTCAAATATTTCAAAAACTTCATCATCCTTACATATTTTGGATCCATCTCCTCTTCATCACTAGTGGATTCTTCCTATGTTTCACTCTCCTCCAAGAGAGCCCTACCTTTAGTCTTCAACACAATAATTTCCCTCTCCAAGGCTTATATTTTCCTAGCTTTGTTTTAAAAAAAAATTGCAACACTTCCCTTAGGATTCATTTTGATTCCTCCAAGCACACCTTCTCCTTGCACACAAACTCTTAACCTTCTTGTTTGAGATACCTAATCCCTTGCTTTGATACCAATTTGATGTAGTATAAGGGTGGAAAACTATTCAATATTTAGAACAAGTTGTTATTAACCAGACTTCAAAACAAAATTAGATCATTTCCTCAAAATTCAACTCTTAACCATGCTTTTACTTGTACTAGAGGCAACTCAGTTTATGAGATTTTTAAACCAAAAATTACTTAACAAGATACCCTTTTCAGAGTTACACAACATATATGAAAACAACTATTGACTCCCTTGGACCAAATTTGAGAACCAATAACATACCTCTGTCCCAAGCTAGTGAATTAGCCATCTTTTACAAAGAGACTGCCACCTACTCACCTGTTCTTCACCCAATCACCTTGGATAGTCTTTTCTTATGACACAAAACAATAGATTTCAGGAGTAGTTTTCCAATTTTAGGCCTTTATAACATTGTTCTAGAAAACCCTCACTTTACCATGCAAAGGCATAGGGTTTATAAAAAATCACACCTCCAGGGATTAGCTAGTAAAAAAAAATCTTTAAACACCTTCCAAATCACCTGCACAAACTCACCAAACCTTCACGATACCAATCCCTTCAACATTTTTCCCAAACCCATGCTTAGGTTTCTATTTTTCACAAGGAAAGAGCACTTCCCAGCACTATGGAATCATACCAACATCAAATTTATTCATTTTCTTAACTCCCAAAGCATAAAAACATCTAAAATAGCATATATGAGCCTAGTATTTTACCCTAACCTAAGTGTGCAAAATAACAGTGCTAAAAGGAAAAACACAAGAATCACTTCAAATGATTAGCCTAGTTGAATCCAAAACAAAGAAAGATAACAAGTAAAATGATTATACCTTGTCTTGAATCAATCCTTTGGTTGGCCCTTGATGGTTTATTTTGTGTGCTCCATTTGATGGAAAAATGCTAAAAGTGTATTCAAAATTATCTTGATGAAATGTAGATTTAAATGAGATAAGTGGGTAGTTGAATGGATGGATGTAAGTGGAAAGGATGAAGCTTGAATGTGAGCAACAATGATGGATGAAGGTTGAGATTGAGTTGAGATTAAGTTGTTGAAAACTTATTGAATGAGAATGTGTTAATGAGAAAATGAAATAAAACTCTTTCATTTTATTGAAAGAAGCCCTAAAGAGATGGACAGTTGAGATTTTTCCACCATAGGCAAGATGTAGGGTTGTAGTGAGTTGTGGACTCACAATCCCTAACATCTTGCCATATGTTAGAAGATGTGTCACAAAGACACATGAGGTGGAGAGGGTACAAATGATGTTGAGGTAATTCCAAGTACCTTGGAAAAGGCATGATGTGACCTCTCAATGATCACATGGAGAAAAGAAGAATCTTGGGTGAATAAAAAGTGAATTTAAAATTCACATGATTGGGGAATCTTGTGGATAAGACAAGGTTCCAAAAGGAGAGGTGGAAAGTACCTTGGATAAGACAAAGTACCTAAAAAAGTAAGTACTTACCCACTTATTACTTGATGTGACAAGTCAAAAATTCTAAAAGACTTGCATGGGGATAAGGAGAGTCTTGGAATGCTAAAAGTGAATTAAAAATTCACATGGGGAAGGGAGGAGTCTTGGATGAATAAAAGGTAATTAAAAATTCCTTGGGGGATGGGGAGTGTTGACCAAGGTATTGATTAGGCTTAACTGATCGGTGATTAAAAGATGATTAGTAGTTAATAAGGATTAGAAGCCAACTTACAAAAGTTGGAGGATGTGACACATGCTAATCAAGGATTAGGCATGTGCACATCCCTAATGAAGAGATTAAGAGGTTGATTAAGATTAAGAAAAGGATGTGACATGTGAGGAATTAAATAAATGCCATATTTATTAATTTCATTTGATAAAAGGGGGATTAAAGAGCAAGGTATTTAATTGCTAACTAAATACCTTAAGGATTTAGAATAATTAAGGGTATTAATTAGATAATAGCAATATTACCTAATTAACATGAATAAGGTGATGTTTAGACGAAGAAGGATAAATTTGGACTAATGTAAGTATCCAAATTTGGATGTCTACATTTTTTCCCTCTTTGAGATGGTGTTACAAAGTAGCATCATTTCAAAGAATATTAAAATATAGAACCCAAAATAAGATGGTTAAATTGAGAAAGACGCCCCAGACATCAAAGGATTGAATGGGAAGAAAGATGATAGGGATGAATATGAAGGTTAGGGATGAAGGATTCCCCCTCAAGAGGACATGTGGGTTCAAGAGAACATGGGTGTGCTCTTGAAATTGATGAGATGATGAGAATGGAGATGAGGAAGATGATGCAAAGTGATGGGTAAGAGAGGATGAAAAGGCAATAGGAGATGGATGAAGCACAAATGGATGCAAGGAAAAATGTGATGTTTCCCTAGTCAAGCTAAAAGCCATAATGGGTGGACGATGGATGGAGTGTTGTCAATGAGGGAATGATATGTCTTGAAAAAACATGAGGATAGGGAAGGATACATCCCAATGATGATGATGAAAGTGTTGTTGATGAGGGAAGGATACATCCCAAAAAAAAATAGGGATATGGAAGGATACATACCAATAGAAAGGGTTGTTGATGAGGGAAGGATACATACCAATGAGGAGGACAATGATGAGGATGATTGGATCAAGGCTTGTACGGATGGGGATAAGACCAAGGATGTGATTGGATGATTGCTAGATTGAGTTGACGAGGATTGGATGGGGATGGGAGATAGATGAAAGGAATAAAAATGATGGGGGACAAGATACTTAGAATAACAAATCTATATTATTCTAAGAAGATGAAAGAAATGATGATAAGAGATTGGATGGATAGGGGAGGGAGATTGATGAAGGATGAATGGATGGGTGAGGAAGATGAAATGAAATCCTAATGCAATTTTCCATTTTTGAAGCACTAATTTTTTCTATAGCATAAGACACAAGACACCAGAGTATGAATAACCAAGGCCTATTCATGTCTAATGCATAAAAAACATAACAAAAAATAAGGCTATCCCAACACCCCAAAGTCACAAAAACCTTGGTCAGGCCAGGCATTGGGATAACCACAAGTACACAAGGATTCCCCAGTGTAACACAAGACCTTAGGGATCTTGGTGGGTACTAGTGGGACAATCAAGAAGACAAAAAAGAAAAGAAAATATCAAGATATGTCCCTATGGTTACCAATCAAAGCACACCATAATATGATAGATTATGCCAACCTTGACTAGTGATGTTAGGGAGCTCAAATGATAAAAAATATCCAAAAGCACCAAAAGATCATAGTTAATGTCAAATGTCCTTTTCCATAGGATCAAGGGGATGGATGGGATTGATGAGGTCTTTTAGGAAGGATGTATCCTATTGAGATTGATGATGGATATGAAACTAAAAGATTGATATGATGTAGGATACTCAAAACCAATTGGATCTGATGATATGGGTGGATCTCGTTTGTTAAGAACTAGCTAGATAAGGGCATAGCTTGATGACATGACACAAGAGATGAGACTGACACACCCTAAAGACCTACGCTATCGGGGGTCGATCAAAGATTAGCCTTAAAAATGTGAAAGCACATAGCTCTTGTAGTTTGATAAAAGGCTAACAAAGGACCATGGATAAAATTGGAAAGAGGACAATGGAGACCTTGATGGATGATAAAGATAGTATAGACAAAAGGAGCCCTGAGGGTGGATCAGATGATTGACCTTGCCTATGTGAAAGTTCAGGGCAACGTAGTTTGACAAAAGCCAAAGACAAATGATGGATAAAGGATGATGTGATAACTATGATAAGGGGATAAAATGATGGGACCGAGATGATGAGATAGGATAGACCTGTTGGATTGGAGAGGATGATGGTGATCAAATGAAGCTCAAGGATGGGATAGTTATCCAAATCATCAAAGAATGAATTGGGAGAATGATACGGTGGAGAGATGAATGATGAGAAGTGATAGGAGATTGGAAATATGCACAAAGGAAGCGAGAGTGTTGATGATGAGATAGATGACATTGGATTGTATGGGGAGTGGCCTATAGCTAGATACCAATGACAAGGGATTACAAGATAGGATGAGGATAGGGATGAATGGATGAGAAGAGAAAGATGGGTGGATAGGAAGAGTAGGATGGGGAGATGAAAGGGATCATTTGGATGATAAGAATGAGGAGATGAAAGGGATGCTATGATGGATAGGAAGATAAGTATGGGGAGATGAAAGGGACGCTATGATGGATGAATAGAGGGATAAGGATGAGGATATGGAAAGAATTTTTTAGATGGATAGGAAGATAAGGATTGGGAGATGGAAGGGATTGTTTGGATAGGAAGATAAGGATGGAGATATGGAGGGGATTTTTTGAATGGATAGGAAGATAATGATGGGTAGATGGAAAAGGTTGTTATGATGGATGATGTCTCCAAGGACTATGTCCCAAAGGGAGATAAGTGCCCCCACTCTAAATATTTTGTGTGTCATGAGGTAGGAGGGACGCAAGATGAGTAGATGGGAAGACAAAGGACATAACTAGAGGAGGATCAGATGGGTGACTAAGGAATATGATAAAGCATGGATGAAGGGAATGTATACCAAGAGGTGTCCAAAGCTGCATAGATAAGTGCCCTTGTTTTGATCAAGATCACAAGAAGGATGGAGGGGTTGGAGATAAATGGGATATTATGGTAGGATGCAAAAGATAGGTGGGATTGAGGGGATGAATGAAGAGGATGTATAGTAGGAAGATGGGTGCATAGCTGGAAGCATAGCAAGAAGCATAGAAAATGGAGGGAATGCATATCAGGAAGCTACCCCCAAGTGTGGAAATGGATGGATGGGGATTTATACATGATGCCTATTTACCAAGTTTTCATCATGGAACTTATCCAAGGAACTTGTTTTCCAATTTTTCACCATTGGAAAAATTATTGCTCTTTATTTTTTCTTCTTCTTCTTTTTTAACCTTTTTGGATTTTAGATGGAATGTGGATGGAGATGGATAAGGATAGGGATGTGGATAAGTGGATTTAGAAGACATACTATAGGGATATGGATGAAGGAATCAATCATCAAGTTCCAATTAAGGTATTAAGAGCCTACATGCAAAATGATTGTTGGATGCTGGTACAACCTTATTAGGATAAATGGATTATGCAAGAGGATGAATTAGAGGGATATGATGGGGGAGATATAGGGGATAATGGATGGGATATTGGAAAGGGTATGAATGTAATGATAGGTTAGGTGTGTGATAGGGAAATGAGTTTAGGACCAACATTGGCACATATGGTGGTGGATGTGAAATGATAGGAGGTGTAATGGGTAGATGTTGTGGGATAGTGGAGGAGATGGGATAGTGAATTTTGGGACATAAGGACCCAAATCAGATTTAGGAGATGGAGGAGATGTATGATTAGCATTTGAATTAGAAATTTTGGATGTTGTTATAATTTTTTAATTTGAAGGCATGGCATATTTTTTCTTTGGGATCCACATGGTTTTTATTTTTACTTTGTTGGGCCTTTGTGGCCTACAAATTTGATTTGGATTTTGGATTTGATTTTTCTTTTTTTCAACATCTCTTTTAGAGGGGACATGAGGATATTTTGATTCATGTGGATGTTGAGATTTATGCATTTTTAATTTAGCATCCAAATTTCTTTTAGTTGCAATGGGATGGGTGTGAGGAGATGGATGATGTGGAGCGATGGAGGATGTCTAGGTATTTGCCTTTGTTGATCCTGATTAGGGAACATGCGAGTGGGATGTTTATGATGGGTTATATGGATAGGTGTTGGATGGATGAAAATATGAATAGGATGAGATGGAGAAGGTGATTTTGGGATATAGGGGCCCAAAATAGATGTAGGACTTGGAGAGGACATGGATAGAGTAAATGGAGGATGGGAGACGGTGGATGGGGGGATGTAAAGACTCAAAATGGATGGAGCAGATGAAGGAGGATTATGGATGGTTGTTTTGAGGTGATATGATGGAGGAGGGGGATGGCAAAAAATGACTTGGTAGAGCGATGAGAAGAGCCTATATTTCTTTTGGATGAGGCTCGTTGAGGACGTATAGAGGTTATACCAACATTTTTAGCTTGTGATTTTTGATAGATATAACCAAGACAACATGTGTAGTCATGCTCTTAGACTTGGATGGGCTCTAAAATACCTTTCCCATGAAGGTCTAAACCTTTTCCTTGGTAGTTGATGTTCTTAAGCATTTGATCCATGACAAGATTTTTGTTATTCTGGAAGAATGATGCAAGTCCATTATTAGGTGGAGGAGGGTGGGTAGCATATACACTTTTTTTTTCTTCTACAAGGATACCACCATGGAAGAATGTGAGAGTACCAAGGGGATATAAAAGTGGTGTGGGAATAGTATGGTTAGGCGATGGTGGAGTATCATTAGATGGAGATGAGGGGGTAGCAACTTCTTGATCGAGATAGGGGGTTGGTAAGGGATCAAGAGAGGGATTAGGTGACATGAGAGGATTTGGATTTGTGGTAGAAGGTGATAAGGGCTCATGAGATGGAGTGATTGGATCTTGAGTAACAAGGGGATCATTGGCTGAAATGGATGAGGGACTATGATCTTGTGGTGGACTAGATGGGATGATAGGATCTTGATGGGGAAAAGGGGATATGTTGGAATGCTTTGCATCAAGCTCTTGGAATGACTCATCATGTGTGGGAGGCATGAGAATGGTGTGTTGGAGAGATTCATCAAGTGAGGGGGGTGGAAGGATAGGAGATTCATGGAGTTCACAGGGATGGATTTTGGTTTATACAAGGACTAGGGGGAGTGGATTAGATTTGAGTATCTTTGATGGGCTTGGTCGATCTTAGAGTAGGAGATGGGGGCTCAGTGGATTCAGTGGATGTGATGGTCTCAACAGTTTGAGTGGTGCTAGGGATGGTAGTATCAATGATAGGCATGGTTTGGAGAACGGTTTCATCACTAGTAACCGTGGATGATGGATTGGGAGGGAATGGTTCCATGACTTCAATGTGTAGAGTGGGGGATGTCTTCTTTGTCATAAGTCCTTGGAGAACTTCTAGAGTGACAAACTTGCATACTCTAGGATTAGATGGTGAGGTAGGAGTGGATGAGGGATTATGGATTGGTGGACTAGGATTAGGTGGGGGAATGGGATTGGATGTATGACTAGGAGTAGATGGAGGACTAGGATTAGATGGAGAGTTAAGGTAGGGATATTGGAATGATGAATTAGGAGAAGAGGTCATAGAGGGTGGATTAGGAAAAAAGGATGTGGGTGGTATATTAGGAAAAGAGGATGTGGGTGGTGTATTAGGACAAGAGGATGTGGACGTTGGATTATGATAGATTGATGGGGGTGTAGGATTAAGATAAAAAGGTGTGGATGTAGGATTAGGATGGGTAGATTGATAAGGAGGATTAGAATAGGTAGATTGATATGGAGGATTAGGATAGCAATCATATGTAGATGAAGGATTGGGGTATGCAAGTCTGGATGAGGGATGATAATAGGGATGTTGGGATACTAGATTGGGATAAGAAGATGATGTAGAGGGAGGATATGATGGATATGCATTATTAGGAGCATTATTAGGTGTGGATGTAATGGGATAGCTCAGAGGGGGATTGTATTTTGGAAAGCAGTTGGAAAAAGCTTACTAGCAATGATAGCATCAAGGGAATCCATGTCATATACCTCTTAATCAACAAGGCTTTCGTTATTGTCATTAACATAATTAGGGTTTCCCTTGACTACTATATTTGGTTGCATTGGTGAAGGATGAGGATTCATGATGTTACATTAGATGGATTGAAGAGATGGGAACATCCGATTAAAAGGACATAAAAGGTGATGAAAGGACAAAAGAATGGACTAGAAGAATATTGAAGGAGGGATCTTAAGTTTTTTTTGATATCCAAAGATCTTGGATGAAGATGAATTAAAGCTAAGATTAAGATATTAGTTAAGGTCAAATTGGGATTAGATTAAAGCTCAAATTAGGATTGGATTGAAGTTCAAATTAGGATGATTGGAGTTGATTAGAAAAGGATGATTACAAGACCAAATCTACCTCTATATGGAAGTAGATTGATTGGGTCGAAGGTGATTGGATAGGGATGTGATTGAATTAGATTGGATAAGATCAATTGATGATACAATTGATAAGATCAAATAATGGATTAGATAAGATGATGGAAGGGATCTTAAACCAAGTTCAAAGATTACCCTTGGTGACTTAGGATACTGATTGATCATATTAAAGGATAAATGGATGATTGTGGCACCAAATCCACCTTAAGATTGAAAGTGGATTGACTGGGCCGACAATGATGATTGGCAGACTTAGGACAAATGACAATCCAAAGAAGATGTCATTGATAACGATCAATTCAGACACTTAGGTCAATTTGGAAAAAAATTCAGGGGATTTGGATGGGAAAAGGATGATGGATACCTAACCTAGAGATGATCTCAGATGATGTATCAATGTAATTCAGATGATGAATGAATAAGCTCAACAAAATGTAGATGGATTTGGATGCAGACCGTGGGTGAATGGTGTATAACGAGGTATCAAAACAAGCAAACAAACACTTGTAACAAAGAAATGGATGATCAAAATGAGGAGACTGATGCTAGGAAGGAGATACAACTACTCGAGATGAGAAAATGGATGGTCAAAATGAGGAAATAACCCCTCGGAATAGGAAAATGAATGTTTAAAACAGGCAAACAGATGCTCAAGAAAGGAAAATGAATGCTCGAAATGAGAGGATGAAGACTTAGATTGAGGGGATGAATGTTTAGAGTAGGGGGTGGATGTTTGGAATGATGGAATGAATGCTTGAAATGACCAAATAGATGCTCAAAATGAGGGAACGACTAGTTGAAATAGGCAAATGGATGCCTGAAATAGGTAGACAGGTGCTTGGATCAAGGAGACGACTATTCAGATCAAAGGGATGAATACTTAGAATGAGGAGAAAAATATTTGGGATGGGGAATGGATGCTCAGAATGAGGAGATAAGGACTCAAAACAAGGAGGTGGATGATTGAACTGAGGAGATGGGCCTTCAGAATGAGCAAACGGGTGATAGAAATGGGAAAAAGGGTGCCTTGAGAGGATGAAGGTTTGGATCAAGGAGATGAATTCTTGGGATGGAGAATGGATATTTGGAATGGAGAGATGAATGCTTGAAATGGGTAAACAAGCACTCATAATGAGCAAACGGGCTCTTGAAATAGGAAAACAGGTGCCTAAATTAATAAAATGGACAACGAAAAAGGTCATTTGGAGGGCAGGTCAAGCCTAGTTAGGGCAGGTCTTCCCCTTTACAAGGAAATTTCACCCATTTAGAGGGAAACTACACCCCTCTCAAGGGAAGGTCCACCCAAGGATAAGGGAAAGTTCGCCTTTTGGTGAAAAATGGGAAAAAAAGGTGATTGGATTAAGTAAACAGGTGCTCTAAGAGGATGAAGGTTTGGATCAAGGAGATGAAAACTTGGGGTGGGGAATGGATATTTGGAATGGAGACAAATGCTTGAAATGGGTAAATGGGCACTCAAAATGAGAAAATGGGTGCTTGAACAGGCAAATGGGTGCCTAAAATGATGAAATGGGTGATGAAAAAGGTCATTTGGAGGGAAGGTCCACCCCAGTTAGGGTATGTTTTCTCCTTTAGAGGGAAAGTACGCCCCTCTCAAGGGAAGGTCCACCCAAGGATAAGGGAAATTACAATTTTGGTGAAATACAGGTAGAAAGTGAGTGATTGGATTAAGTAAATAGGTACTTTGAGAGAATGAAGGTTTGGATCAAGGAGATGAATGCTTGGGATTGGGAATGGAGAGAAAATTTCTTGAAATGGGTAAATGGGCACTCAGAACGAACAAACAGGTGCCTAAAATGACAAAATGAACAATGAAAAAGGTCATTTGGAGGGTAGTTCTACCCCAATTAGGGAAGGTCCACCCCTGTAGAGGGAAATTATTCCCCTCTCAAGGGCAGGTCTACCCAAGGATAAGGGACAGTTCACCTTTTGGTGAAAATCAGGCAAAAAATGAGTGATTGGATTAAGTAAACAGGTGCTCTGAGAGGATGAAGGTTTGGATCAAGGAGATGAATGCTTGGGATGGGTAATGGATATTTGGAATGGAGAGATGAATTCTCTAAATGGGTAAACAAGCACTAGGAATGAGCAAACAGTTGCTTGAACCGGGAAAACAGGTGCCTAAAATGATGAAACAGACAATGAAAAAGGTTGTATGGAGGGAGGGTCCACCCCTATAGAGGGAAATTTCACCCCTTTAGAGGGAATTACACCCCTCTCAAGGGAAGTTCCACCCAAGGATAAGGGAAATTTTACCTTTTGGTGAAAAATAGGTAGAAAACAAGTGATTGGATTTAGTAAACAGGTGCTCGGAACAAGGGATGACTGCTCTAAATGAGGGGATGATTGTTCAATATGATGAAAGGATGTTTAGAATGGGGGAAAATTTTCTCAAAACGTGCAAATGAGTACTCAAAAAAGGTGAATGGGTGCTTGGGACGGATGAACGGGGGTGAAATTGACTGTTTTGGGGGAAAGTTTGCCCCTCTGTAGGGAAAGTTCACGCTTCTATAGGAAGTTTGTGGGAAAGTTCACCCTTTTGTAGGAAATATGTGGGAAAGTTCACCCTTCTGTAGGAAATCTAGGACTTTAATTGGATGGAAATGACTATGGAAAGGACTTAAAATATAGCAAACAACAAGAAAAAAGGTTGACTTGTCAAAAGGTTTACTAGTTTCTCACAAGAAAAAACTTCAAACAAACACAATCTTATGATTAGTGTTAAGGGTATGGCCAAAAAAGTTCTTAATCTAGGATGTGCAAGGCTTTTAGGGAGTCCTCGATATACTCTCAGTACGTGAGGCACAACCATGAACACTAGCTCGTCACAAGCATGAGTTGAGAACCCCAACGAGATATTGAAAAGATCGAACCAACTCTTCACATCTAGCTATGTATCACCCTAGCTTCAACACTCCACCAGACACGATGTGAATGGATTGGGGTAAAACTCTGGCTCTCCCTCCTTTCTATACCCCACCAATACACATGGTTGGGATTGTCCCTTGGGGTGATGAAATCCCCAAGTAGGTCCCGCTAAAAAGTAAGTACTAATCATTTTCAGCTACTCCTCAGGCTCACATGAAGTGCAAGGGGAAAGTGTGAACAACTAATACCTCCTTGGGTAACATGAAAAATAGATTTATAGACAAAAAAATAGAAATATTTTCTTTCCCCTAGTTAAACTATGTTCCTAGATTCATTAACAAAAATAGCAAGGAAAGCTTTAAACAACTAAGTAAATGGATTGTCCTACAAAAAAATGCTAATTTTTTTTATCATCTTTTCTTCATCAATCATGAAATAACCTATAAAAATGTTAGCAAAAAACACAAATATCCTTGCAAACACACAATGTTAGGGGATTAGAATCTAAAAATGACAAAAAACTGAAGTGAAATTGAAGCTAATACAGTCGTTTTACCTCCCAAAGTGCTCTATTTAGGGTGGGTTTGCCCCTCTACAACAAATACTTAGCAAATAGGCTTATAAAAACATAGTGCTATGGAAAATTTTTCCCCTCTACAACAAATAGTTAGTAGACAGGTTTATAAAAAACACAATGTTGTGGGAAAGTCTGCCCCTCTACAACAAATAGTTAGGAAACAAGTTTATAAAAAACATAGTGTTGTGGGAAAGTCCGCCCCTCTGCAATAAAAAATTAGCAGACAAGTTTATAAAACATGGTGTTGTGGGAAAGTCCACCCCTCTGCAACAAATAGTGAGAAAACAATTTTATAAAACATAGTGTTGTGGGCAAGTCCGCCCCTCTGCAACAAAAAATGAGTAAATAGGTTTATAAAAAACAATGGTTGTGAAAGTCTGCCACTCTGCAACAAACAATGAGTAAACAAAGTTATAGAAAACCAGTTCCTTGAGAAAGGTCACCCTTCTACAATAAAAAATGAGCAAACAAAGTTACAGAAAAACTAGTTGTTTGGGCAAGGTTGCCCTTCTGCAGTAGTTTTTTGGGAAAGTTTTCCCTTCTACAGTAGTTCTTTGGGAAAGTTTGCCCTTCTATAAAAATTATTTGGGAAAGTTCACCCCTCTATGACTTGAACCTACAAAGAACTTAAAAAATAGAAAATGTGAAAAGATGGAACTCATTTGTGGGTCCCACCAGATGTACTAGAAATGTGAGCCTAGTGTTTTACCCTAACCTAAGTATGAAAAATAACAATACAAAAAGGAAAACACAAGAATAATTTCAAATTATTAACCTAGTTGAATCAAAAACAAAGAAAGATAACAAATAAGCTAATTATACCTTGTATTGAATCAATCCTTTGGTTGGACCTTGATGGTTGATTTTATGTGCTCTGTTTGATGGAAAAATGCCAAAAGTGGATTCAAAATGATCTTGATGAAATGTAGATTGAAATGAGATAAGTGGGTAGTTGAATAGATGGATGTAAGTGCAAAGAATGAAGCTTGAATATGAGCAACAATGGTGGATGAAGGTTGATCTTGAGATGAGATGAAGTTGTTGAAAGCTTGTTGATGAGAATGTGTTAATGAGAAAATGAAAGAAAACTCTTTCATTTTATGGAGAAGCCCTAAAAAAATGGACAGTTGATATTTTTCCACCATGGGCAAGATGTAGGGTTGTGGTGAGTTGAGGACTCACAAGCTCTCACATATTTCCATGTGGAAGACGATGTGTCACAATGACACTTGAGGTGGAGAGGGTACAAATGATGTGGAGGTACTTGCAAGTGCCTTTTAAAAGGGATGATGCGAGCTTTCAATGATCACATGGGGAAGAGAAGAATCCTGGGTGAATAAAAAGTGAATTTAAAATTCACATGATTGAGGAATCTTGTGGATAAGACAAGGTTCCAAAGGGAGAGGTGGAATGTACCTTGGATAAGACAAGGTACCTAAAAAGGTAAGTACTTACTCACATGTGACTTGATGTGACAAGTCAAAGATTCTAGAAGACTTGCATAGGGATAAGGAGATTCTTGGAAGAATAAAAGTGAATTAAAAATTCACATGGGGAAGAGAGGAGTCTTGGATGAATAAAAAAGAATTAAAAATTCCTTGGGGGATGGGGAGTGTTGACCAAGGTACTGATTAGGCTTAACTGATCATTGATTAGAAGATGATTAGTGGTTTACAAGGATTAGAAGCCAACTTGCAAAATTTGGAGGATGTGACACATCCTAATCAAGGATTAGGCATGTGCACATCCCTAATGAAGAGATTAAGAGGTTGATTAAGATTAGAAAAAGGATATGACATAAGAGGAATTAAATAAATGACATATTTATTTAATTCATTTGATGAAAGGGGGATTAAAGAGAAAGGTATTTAATTTTTAACTAAATACCTTAGGGATTTAGAATAATTAAGGGTATTAATTAGATAATAGAAATATTAACTATTTAAAGTGAATAAGGGGATGTTTAGACCAAGAGGGATATATTTGGACCAATATAAGCATCCAAATTTGGATGTATACAACATCATACAAACCAATCCACTAAGCAACAAGACTAAACAATGGGTGGATTTGTTAAAAGATTATGTTGTTTCCGTCAAAACCGTTAACTGAGGAAAATAGGGCAGTCACAATGAAATGGAGATATATCTTAAAAAAAATTGATTTAAGACTTCAAATCAAATTTAAATGAGAGTAGATACATATACCTACATCAAAAATAGCTTTCAGACCATGCCACACCTATACGAGTCCGTACAACACAAAGAAACTTCAAGAAAAATAGAGAAAATGCAAATTTGAACATTGAAACTTAATGAAATTATTTCCAAACTATGATCAACAACACTAAAAATTCCATGGATATTCCTTTAAATACCTTTTCCCATCAATTCCTGACTTCCCAACGCCCTTTAAAAAAAATTAAACTCTAATGAGTCTTCAAATTCCCAAGTTGACAACTTCTACAAGTTTATAACAACTTTTACAATTATTGTGCAACTTTTTCATTTTCCAACAAAAAAATGACTCTCCAAGCCCTTTATTACATTAAAAATGGTCTTATTAGACCTTATTAAAGATAAAACAACTAAAACCAACTCTATACTACCTATCACCCCCTTAAATGACCTTCAAGACTTCAATTGTATCACTAAGGTGTAGGTGCTCCTGCACTACAATTCCCTCTTTTTTGCCTTCCCTATCTCTTCCTTTCTCCAAGGCCTCTTTTTCTTTTTAGTTTTTTTTAATAAAAATTTATAATTTCACCAAAAAAAGATAATAGATTAAAGTACAAATGTTACCTACCAATTCTGATTTTTAAATTTCAAAGTGAGCATAAGAATTAATTAAATAATTAATTCAAATTGCTCCTATTACTCCACTTTAATTCTATTGGAAGTGTATGAAATGATATTTCCCAATTCCTACTTGCACACCAAAACCAAAAAAAATTGAAATTAAATCAACTGGAAGGAAAATTACACACTTTTTTTTTGGGTGATAAGGATTGCCATACACCTGTGATGTTCTTGCATTAGACACGTCGAGTAGGAAAATTTGTGAAAATAGCTCACAAAGTGGAGTAGAGTAGTAGGACTATTCTCCCAAGTTGTAAACAACCTACAACAAAACCCATCACTATAACAATTGCATAAAATTATTTCTTCCATTTTTTAAACCTCCTAGCTTGAACAAGCATCCTTCTCCTCCAACTTTTCTCCCTGCTCTTCTCTCCTCTCATGGATTTGTATCCACCATTTACCAACCTCCTCTTCCAAAGAATTTTTCCTCTCCACATTTCCTTCATGGGATCAAACCCACCTCCAATCAACCACCTCCACCAAAATCCTGCAATATCCTTCACAACTTTTGCACACAAATATTGATTCATATACCAATTTTAAAATTTGCATTTTCTCTTACTATATACTCGAACTAGCTCCTCAAGAATATGATATTTCAACTCAACTTCCTCATCCTTGAATTCAATAAAATTTAAATTTACCTCTTCTTTCATTGTTGCAACTTCATCATTTGTTGCAATGTATTCAAACTTTATTGCTGCAATATCAACTTTATATTCATTCTTTATAGCTGCAAGCTTTTTCATGCACTCATCATCTATCACCAACATCTTCAACAAAAAATATTATTTATCCTTTTCATCTTTAGCTATTGTTGTTGCTATGTGTGGGAAATTTTAGAATCAAAGTAAAATAACAAAAACACACCAATGCAACATTAAACCAAAGAAAGCTAAATAAAATATGAAATAAAATCAAATAGAGCTTCTTCAAAGTCATTCCATTGTCCTCTATCTCTAGTGATTTTCTTGAAGCTGCTTGCTCTCAGATTATGTAAGAAAAGCTTCTCAAAATGGCAACCTACAGAACGAGTATGCAAAGGGAAAGTACTTATCTATACTATATGCTGGTGGAGTGAAAATGTTGGTATACGGATATGCACAAAGGCTGTAAATTATGCATAGGGGCTATGGATTATGGATGCTATTGAAACTATGCTATGAGGATGATTGGCCATGATATGCTATGATTCTAAAAGCTATGGATGCTAAAAGGCTATGCTATTGCAAATTTGGTATAGTTTTCCTATATGAAAGCTTTTTCTGATTTCAAAGACTCGACAATCCCTTTTATAGATTTTCATAGGCAAGAGCCTAGCTAACAAAGATCAATGATTGTGAGATTGTCTGGTAATTTTGAATGGTGAGAGATGGAGAGGTTGAGAGGAAGATGGAAGATGTTGGGGAGTTGGAGAGAAGAATGGAGGTTTGTCTTCAACCCATGGGAACAAGTTTGCTCAAAAACAGAGAAATTAATTTTTTGTTTTACAGTTTGTTTCACGGTTGTTGAAGATAATCCAAATTAATTAAATAAATAAATTTATTTAATTTTTGTGTGAGTTTGATATTTGATTTTAGGACTATAGAAGATTTAATCAAATATTTAAAATATTTAATTTCGAATAGACTTTAGAAGAATCAATTAAATTTTTTGAATATTTAATTATGAATGGAATTTAGAGGATTTAATTAAATATTTGGAATATTTATTTATGAATGGAATTTAGAGGAAAAGAATATTTATCCTTTATTTGAATAAAATATTCAAGCCAAGATTAAATGATAATTAATATAAGTAAATCATAATGTTTATTTAATTAATTAAGAAATGCATAAGAAAAGTGATTAAATAAACTTATTTATTTAATCTAAATGAAAGAATGAACAATATAAATAAATTATTTAAATTTATTTATACGCAGATTGAATTCAGAGACTTAATTAAATATTAAAAATATTTAATTAATTACCAGACTATTATGATGTGACCATTTTTAGATGTATACATTTTGCCCCTCTTTAAAGTGATGTGTTTTACGCATTGCTTCAAAGAATTTTGAAATTTTCCCCAAATGCTGATTATCGAATGTTGATAGGTATATGCCCCCTCGAATGATGAATTGATAAGATTTTTTTTTTATTTTTATTTTTTTTTGGAATTTTTCAATTTTTATGATTTTTAAGATGTTGATTCATTGTTTGAAAATGATGATGTGAAGAAATTGACATAAAAAGAAGTGAAATGAAAAATTGATGATCAAAATTGCCCCTGCTATGATAAAATGTGATAAAATGCCCCTATTTTGCCTTTAAATAGGTTAAAAATGTCATTTTCCATGTCATTTTCCCATTTTAACCTAGTAAAAAGTGAAATTTTTGAGCTTTGGAGTGAAAAACATGGCACTTCCTATCCACCAGCACCGTTTCGAGTGCATCTGATGACATCAGCGACTGACACACTATGGACCTGCGATATGTACTCCATTAAACTTTTGTGATTTGAAAATTTTTCGTTTAGGACACGTTTCCCAACCATCTTGTAGCTTGAAACTTTCTTTTAGCGCCCTTTATGATTTTTATAGTGTCTATTAGGATTTTTGTAGCACCTATAAAGTTGTAGCCCCTATGATGATTGTCATAGTGCCCATTATGTTTTTTGGAGCGCCCTTTATCCTGTAACGCCTATGATGATTTTTGTAGTGCCTATTAGGATTTTTGTAGCGCCCATGATTGGATGTTGCTTTGTGTGATAAATTTGTTCCCAAGGTTGCTGGAAAACAAATAATAGCTGATAAATTTGCTTTCAAGTTAATGAAAAACAAATAGTTGTTGATAAGTTTGCTTCTAAGGTTGTTAAAAACAAACAGAAGTTTGATAAATATGCTTTCCATGATGATAAAAAACAAATTGTTTGATGATAAGTTTGTTTCTAAAGATGTTAAAAACAAACAAGATTTTGATAAATGTGCTTTCCATGATGATGAAAAACAAATTGTTTGATGATAAGTTTGTTTCTAAAGTTGTTAAAAACAAATAGGATTTTGATAAATGTGTTTTCAGATTTGATTGATGTGTCGTGTTGAATTGATAGTGATGTTGTTTTAACTTGATGATTCTTCCTATTCAACATGAGATATTGGGTGTTTTATAGTTATGGGAGACATTCCCGAAGACATGGAGATTGATTCTGTAGCTGGTACAAGCGGATAGAGATGTTATCGAGGCATGCAGACTCACCTCGTTACTTGAGATGCTTGAGGTGCGTCTCAACAGGGGTTTATTGATAGCACTTGTAGAGAGGTGGCATAGCCACACAAAAACCTTTCATTTACCGATAGGAGAGATTACTGTGACTCCTGAGGATGTATATCGTATCTTGAGGATTCCCGTAATGGGCGAGATAGTTAGATTTGACGACCGGGAGGTGGGAGGCACTGAGGCTTTGAGGCGAGTATTCAGAGTTGACTAGATTGTAGGATATTATATCCCATGGGGGGAGATGACAGATTCATATGCACCCCTACTGTCTGTACTGGCAGGTTTCATTGGAGGTGTTTTATGCCTCGACCATAGGTCAAAGGGGTTTGCAGTTAGGTGGGGTCGTGTATTGGAGAGGATGGTGATGTAGGGTACACGATATGCTTGGGGATCATGCATGCTTGCACATTTATATGATGAGCTACATCACATTGTGTCTGGCAGAGGTTGTAGTTTTGCTGTTGGTTGTTCACTACTATAGATATGGGCATGGGAGCATTTTGCCATTATGCATCCATTGACTCGAGGACAACGGCCTATCGGTTGACTGTATAGATTCAGATATATAGATGTTATTGCTCAGCCGAGGTTGGGAAAAATGGATCATTGGCAGCGTCTCTTGGATGATTTGGATACAGTATGCTGGCAGCCATATGTAGATTGTGAGACATGGCCAGAGGATGCTAGGGAGATGCCTTATGTTTTTACCGCCAAATATCTAATTGGTCATACTCCTGGGATCATTGAGAGGTTTCTTCTTGGGTGCACTAGTAGAATTTGGAAAATAAATGACTATGTGACTAAAACTTTTAGTCATGTGACTAAAACTTTTAGTCAAGTGACTAAAAATGACTAAATTCTACTTTTTTTTGCAATTCACAAGTATAAATGACTAAATAAATGACTAATTTGGTCATTGAGTAAAATCACAACTAAATAATTGGTTAGACAAATAAAAATGACTAAATAAATGACTATTACTCCTTCATTCTTTTATCTTTCAAATTTGATCATAATCCATAGAGCTTAAGCCCCTTTCATGGGACCCCTACCTAAGCGGGCCATTTGGCCGCCTAGGTTGCTTGGTGCACCAAAAATACCTATTGCATGGAAGACATTGCCTCTCGATGTAGTCTTAAGGATTTCATATATTTTATAAAAAAAATAAACATTTACATTCTTTAACTTTTATTACTCATTATGTTAATGAATCATTAATGTTTTTAACCATGATTTGAAGCTAGTTTGATTTTCCTATTCTGTTAGCATGTCAAATGTATTAAATAGAAATTGTGGTTAATTTCACTAATAAAATATGATTTAAACAATACAATTGCATTTTGAGGGCTATCTTGCAAACACTTTCATTTCAAAAGGTCAAGTAGTTATTTCTAGAAGCAATTAGATTCAATTTACATGGATTGTAGAAACGTAATGGTCGAGTCTACTGAAAACAAAGATTTTTCCCTTAAAAAAATCTTTTTTCCCTAAAAATGAAGATTGATTCACTTCTATCTTCGCTTGCTGATATAATCAACCATCTTAATAATACAAAATAGAAATAACAATGATCGCTTTTGGTATGCGAAAATTTTCTCTTTCAGGCTTTACATTGTTAAATTTAAAAAAAAAATAGAATTATTTTATAACCTATGAAATCAATTGTGTGTTGATCATTTTTATAGATGTTCTTTTTATACAAGTTTGAATTTTACTAATTTTAGGAGCACATCATGCTTATTTTAATTTTCACAACCTATATTAAAATGACAATGTAGATAGATGAATTTTTTCCCCTAAAAATGAAGATTAATTTTTGCATGCTTCCACGCAATAAATTTTTTTGGTACAACAATAGGTATTTTTGGTGCCTTGGTTGGATCGTGTATGCATTTGGAGGGAATTTTAGGCAGTTGATTTTTGGCATAAAACATTGTGATTGCACGTTGGAGGGAAGTTTGAAAGTTTAATCAACAATTTAGTGTTTCAACGCCCGTGTTTTAAGATTTTCCCTTGGTTTGCATAGCAGAAAAACGGCTTAAGAAGGACTCCATCAATATTAAAGGATCATTGGCATTGATGCAATGATAGAGACGTCACTATTAAAGGATCATAGAGTGGTTTCTTTGTCATGAGAAACAACAAAGGTATCCATCCACCAAGGCACTGTCATGAGGGCATGATGCTTTTCGTCTTACTGAGTAATTCCTAACAAAATGGGCATGTTTAACATTTTCCTCAAAAAGCATTTAGGTATTTTTTTGACATTATGTACATGTGCAGGTATACTATGAGGATAACACCGGAACCAACCCTTAAAATTTCCCATGGTGATTTTGGTCCCAAAGCTCGAATATGGATGCAGTTTCCTCTAGAGGGATCTAAATTTACTCCTCCTCACTAGTCTGTTGAGTTTAAATGGAAGGATTACTGCCCTATGGTTTTTAGGTCAATTTTTCTCCATTTGTAACTGTCTTGGCTTCTAGTTCCTTGGGGATAAATTTTGCATAGCGTACATACTGATAAATACATGCCATTTCTATAAAGATGCCATCTTCAATGCAAGCATATGTTCAGGTGTGATTGGACCGTACTAGTTTGTTGTAAATAAAATATATGCTTGTGAATCCTGTTTCTAGATGATTCTATAGAGTTATTTTATCAAGTCTCTATATTGTGATTCTAGATGCATATGTTTTTTGGTTTGTTGGTTGCAAAGCCAAAGTAGTTTTGCCATGATTAATTTTTTTCTTTGATGGGGGAAGAGGAGAGTTGGGAGTTTTTATTGAAGATATTCAATGGTAAAAGGTGCACTGTGAATTAAATTGCACAATCTATGTCAAAGGGAAATTTGGAAGCACAGATACAATACACTTAACTTCTTTTCTCATTTTTTATAGAACTCAAATGTGCTTAGTTCTTTTTTCTTTGCCTCACATTGTTGTTTATTGATATCTTTGAAAATATACTACAATGTCTAATTGGAGATTCAAAGGCGGGCCTCTATGACACATGCCTTAATTTTTTATTTTTTTTGTTGTGAGGAGCTTGCACGTTAGAATAAGAATCATATAGGGTTAAACCAAACAATACAACATTGAAGCCTGTGTGTGTAAATCATAAATGCTGGTAGAAATCTATGGGAAATGATTACTGCGATACAATCCTTTTTGTATTGACTTAATCACAACAACGATTATGAGATATAGCATTATTAATAATGTGTTGCAAAGGATGCATTTGAGCAAGGAAGCTAGGGGTTGTTTGTACGTAAGCTTTTTCCAATGCTTTTTGAGCTATATGACCTCTTAGATGTCATTCTATAATATAATTTTGTTTCTTCTTCTTAAGGCATTTTCTTGTATATGTAGGGAGAATCACAGATATACATGATCATGTTCTCCATGTTGCTAGTCCAGCCATGGTCCAAGAGAGTTGAATTGCTTTTCATTTTAGTAAGTATTTGTTTTTAAGTGAAAATATTGTAGGACAAAAACATATCTTGTTGCCTTCTTAGACTTAAAGTAGGTGATATGTTAGTGGTTATTGTGAAAATTTCCATAGATAGTGAAGTATTGGGTAATTATCTTCCAAGTGTTAGCTGTTTGGTTGTAATGAACTGACAAAGTTGAAAAGTTGTTTGTAGTTTGTTATCATCACGAGTGCATGTCCATGGTAAATTTATTAGTTATTTTTGATAAGGTTGGAGGTGAACTAAAATATTGTATTTATTAATAGAGTGTTAGTCCAGTTTGCATGAATTTTAGTACAATGAGCAAACACATATAGGTGTGCTATTGTGTCTCCTAAATTATATTTTGGATTGCTTGTATATTTGATTATTGTGTTGTTAAATTGTTAAATGCAATTGCTAAACAGTACATTCCAATCTATAGTAGGGGTGAAATAAATGCATGTGTAAGTGCTAGGTCGATCTGGAGGGCAAATTGTCCAATTCATATATCAAGAAAGTAGAAAATTTAGTGATCAATGTTGTTATAGATGAGTTATGATGATGCCATTAAGTCCTCTTGATTCTAATTTGGATGTTCTAACTCATATGTAGTTTCAAGCTCTCCTCTAATAGTTTAAATATGCAATTAATTATTTCATGTTGTAGACTAGGCCTGCTCAAAATATTAACACTTGATCTCACTCCATGAGGTCCTTATAATTGTAGTAGAATATTTAGTGGAACATTTTCAATATCTAACTAATATTGTATGCACGTGAATGTATATTATATAGTATATTTTATATAATTAAGGTTTGGGTGTGTTTCCTAAACTAAGGACTTTGTAATTAAGAACAAATCTATGCTTTGGTTGCAAGTTGAATTATAAGAAGACCTTCACATCCTTGCATGTGAGATGAACTAGCTTTGGGTTCCTAGGCAAGGGGCCTGATTTGGTATCACTGAAATAATATATGTAACATGCCATAAGAAGATAGTAAAACTATACTTCTGTCATTATTGAGCTTTTTCTGGCATTTTTTACATTTATGAGTTTGGCCTTCTGACTTGCCTGCAAGCATTTTGATTCTTTTCAATCAAACTGTATTTGAGTTGGCAAATGTTTTACCTTTCCAGTTCTACTTGCTTCGTCAAATTTATAAAATTAATGTTGGAATCTTGGATACTTTGGTTTTATAACTTGGCATTGCCTTCATTGTAGTTCATGGTTTGTCCATAAAGCTCCACGTTAAGAGAGTGATAATACCAACGAAAAATGCATTTGCAGATCATGTTGCCTATAGGTGGAGAGTAAAGACAATAGATGCCTAGTAATGTTGATATTTTTACGAAGTTATACTTTCTAGATAAAAACAAATACTTCTTTTGAGACGTGGGGTGTCACTTTATTCCATCTAGATATACAGATTAGATGTTTATACACCTGTTTTATAATGGTCTTATTTTGTATAGGAAATATTGATTCGTGCTTAGTGCACCTAGACTATGATGGCACAGAGCACAACACTTAAACAGAGCGATTCTAGGGTTCTTAAGTAAATATGAACATGCAAGAATACAAACATATTAGCATTTCATTTACATGACATTGATATAACATCATAAAAGTACAAATATACTTTAATTGCCTGGGTTTAAAATGCAAAAATCTCAGCAAAATATCAGGAACTAAATAAAAAATTTACTAGTTGTAAAAACAGATTAGAAAAACCAATTTTGTTATTTCATGTCAAATATAATGTGAGATAAGAGCAGATGTTGTACATTATAAAAATACTAATTATAAAAAATTGCATAGGACTTTTAAAAAATGTATTTTACTTTCACCTAAGAGGGTTTATACAAAAAGCATATGGCTGGCCCTAAAAAAGAATGTTGTTTTGTCATGAAGTATGACCCACTATTTTACGCAGCCCCGTGCTTTATGTAAACCCTCATTAGCATATAAATTTAAAGAAGAACTTCATTGTGGTGTAAAATTTAACTTCTAAAAGAAATCCATTCAAAGTTAATCTTAAAGAAAATTTCAAATACCTTAACCCTAATCCTATACCAAAAATGTTCAGGCTGTCTTAACAGTTTACTCTGTTTAACTATTATTTTGTCCGCAATTGTAAAAATAAGCCAAAAAAAAGATGTATTTAAAAAAATCAAAACCACTTTTTGAAAATCTTGGAAAAGAATCAGGAACTGGTATGACGATTAATTGCAAGTTTTTTGAGTGTAATGTTACTTGGATAGAAACATAAACCTGAAAGGATTCAGATGCATTCACATAGAAATATAGAATAAATGCTCTTCCATTAATCATAAATAGGGATTACGTACATTAGTACTAAAACATGTGTGAGATTGAGAAATCCCTTTGTGTTTGCTATTTCTAGTAACTATGAAGCTTTACCAGTGTGTTGGAATGACCAAAGCCAGTGAATTGCTTAACTGCTTGAAAAAATGCTATGATACATAACTGTATAATTACATACAGAGTCAGTTACAAAGACATTTTGCTTCTTGTGATAATTCTAGATATCAGGAACAATGGTTCAGAGATATTGTTCTGTAGGTGCATAGATTGGGGTTCTATGCTCAATGGATACCTGAAAATGGTGCATTGCTTGCTTGCAGAGTGCTAACATTTGAGACTGCACACTTGTGCATAGACTAGTGTTTGTGCTACACTAGTCTTTGGCACAGAAACACACATTTTGAGTGAAAAGTAGGTTCTCCCATTTGCCTGGTTACACTATTGTGCATTTATAAAAGATGCACATGTGTGTATCGACGGTCTCTGATTGGTCATCTGTCAATGGGGGAATAATTATGAGGGATCCAATTCTACAACCAACATGTCCTGGAATTATTTCTTGAAATAGTTGACAAGTTTGAGATCATGGTTAGACTCAATGGATGTTGGAAGTCCAAAGTGGACCACACTTCTTTTGTGAATGATCTTCTTGCAAGCAACTATGATGACCATCTTCAAAAAATGATAACACGACAACATAAACACAACCATTCTTATGCATTGTCATGGGAATGCCTTTTAGTTATAGATGATCTATGCTGATAGATTCTAGAGGTCTTCTAGAGAGTGATGGGGATGCACATGGTAAGTTTGTGATTCACTTGTTTGACTATGTTGCAAGGGATGAAGATGTGTGCCTCAATGTCACAATGCATGTTCATCCAGTAAACGTGTTGCTGCAACGGAACAAGCATCTTGCTGATTTGTAGTATGTGTCCCAAATTAGTCATTTGTGCCATTCACCAGATGGCATGCACAGGTGTCAAAACTGGTAGAGGAACTTGATGAATAGGTAGTGATCAAGGACTAGTCAATCTTGCAAAATAACACTGTAGATCTACAAGAAATCTGTATCAAGTTATCAACAGACAAAGCCAAATGTCAGAGTCATGGTACCCAATAGCTAGCATGGCAGGAAACACTATGATTGGTGGTCTACTAAGGCAGTTTGTTGCTTTGTTACCTATTCTCTTCTTGTGCATGATTACCAAATAGAATTTTTGCTAAGTCATGGTCTATGAAGGCAGTCTGTTGCTTTGTTACCTATTCTCTTCTTGTGCTTGATTACCAAATAGAATTTTTGCTGGTAAGTCGTACATTTCATATGGTACACTACCTATTCTCTTTTTGTGCTTGATTACCAAATAGAATTTTTCCTAGTAAGTCGTGCATTTCATATTGTGCATGCTCCTTGTTCGCTCCACGTATGCAAGGATAGAAGTGATTTATAGTCAGAATGAATAATACTTTCTTTCCCTATGGCATAATTTTTTTCAAACCAAATCATTATATCTCCTTTAGTGCTAGACTTGGCAAAGGTACATCAGTTTTTCCTACAGTAAGTAGAAATGATCCTTTTCCTTTTGCATATTCAGTACCATGCTTACAAAGAGCTAGTGTAGTAGAAGACTACTATGAGGCTACTGGAGGAGAGTATATGCTTGATGATGAAGAGGATGAAGGGTGGTTGGAAACTCTTGGTACCCCTAAAGGTATCCATGACTTTGCTTGAATAGATGGCATTGAAGATAAATTTCTTGTTTTGGAATTCCATGTAATTTAAAGGGATTTATGTTAAGAAAGTGGTAGAATTGGGGACTATGCCTGATTATTCCAGCTGACTGGTTCTCAGATAACATGAATGACGAGGATAATGTACCTTCAATGGATTCATTAGAAATACAGGAGAAGACAAAAATTTGTCCCATTTCTTCATACTTTGGGGTTGATGAAGAAGAAGATATCCCTGACATGGAGGAGTATGAAGAATCTAACAATGTGGCTGACAACGATGTGGTAAGGAATATGTTTCTAGCAAATGGGAGTACTTTGATAATGAAATTAACTTTTTGTCTGATTATTGGAAATATTTTTGGTCAATGTTTTGGTATCTTTCTTTTGCAATGATTTTGTTTACTTTAAGTTGGACAAGATTCATTCCCTCCATGGACAAATGTTTTGGAAGCTCAAATTTCTAATACATATGCCTTGAGGTGCATACTGTGTGAACAAGTAAAAATATAATCTTCTTAATTCTTTCAAACAAATCATCATGATTTTGGGATGAATTCAAATCGGGCATGTTGTCATACCAGCATATTTTTTATATGATAACTTTGTTGTGTTTATGATTTTATTGCATTTATAGTTTGGTACTTTATATGTGCGACTTTCTGAGATCTCAATATATGAGTTGTTATCCTCTTCAATCTACTATTGTTCATTTATAGTTTGTAGGGTTATAATTTTTCTTGTACAAAATCATGCCCAGCGTGTAGTGACTACTCTTTTCAAAAGCCTCTTCTAATCTTATATTTCTTTCTCATTGTGAAGACCTTGCCTAATTCATTATTTATGTCTTAATTTTGTGCCTGAAAGGAGAAGGAAATTGAATCGTTGAGATGCATTTACTGTTTTTCTTAGTGGTTGCATTTCTTATTGTGAGCACATTCCATGTCATTCGTTGCCTCTATTTTTCTTCTGTGCTCTTGAGTCTTGATTTATGGTTTTGAAAACAACTATATAGTGTCATTCAAGTTGGTCCTCTGTCTCATCTTGACTTTGCAATGCATTAGGAGAAAGAGTGCATTGATTTTCAATCTCTTAAATAACTGATTCATTAGTTTGCCATTATACACTAATGCAAAAGTGAATTAACTATGGAGCTGTTGAATTGCTTTGGAAGAGTTACATAGTTGATCTTGAATTATCGTTAATTTGTTATTATTTTAAGTGTTTTTAAAAAAATCTAGTTTGACCTTGTTTTGATTATGACTAGTTGAGTAAAATGATTTTTTTTAAGGGGCTATTATTGGAAAGACATGCATGTTGTTAAAGTTTCAATGTGACTGAACACATCACAAGAATGAAATTCATTCCAAAATATTATATTTGTAATACGAATTTATAGATGCAATGTAATGTTCTTTAGTGTTTTTTTCATGTGTGTGAAAGCATTGCACGGAACAATTTTTGTGTGAAGTATGTGCTTCATTTACCTTGCTTCTTTTGTGGGAAGTTCTTGTAAAAACACTTCTTAGAAACATGTATGATAAGGTTTAGGCATAAAATTTTTCAATGTGTGGAGACAATCTTTTGTCATATAGATTGCACATTCATTTATTTGAAATGGGCCTGCTGAAATTGTGGGTAAGGGATAAATATTTATGCAATGTAGGAAACGTTTAAGCTTATTCATTCCAAAATTGAAGTCACTAGTTATTACAAGTACATCCTTGGAATTTATAGGTGAATATCTTTTTTTTTCCTTTTTTCTAATATTTTTGTATATGGTTCCATTAAAGCATAACATAAATGGAGGTAACAAGGAAGAAATGCAATAAGGAGATATTTGGGAAGAAATCTGTTGTATGTTATCTAGTATGACATAGTTTAAAAAGTCTATATATGGTGATGGTATTTGGCATGGAGTTTTTCTTATCTGTTTATCTATTTTTAACTGTTTTTGCAAGTTCTTCTCTTTGACCCATCTATTTTTCTATAATTTGTTTTTGACAAGCGACATTACAACTTGTATATATGATTACTAATGAACCAGATGATGAAAAAATCCTTTGCACACGAACATATGATGTGAGCATTACTTAAGGATTCTTTCTGCATATATCTTTATAATGGCTTATTATTTTTTATGTTTCTGTATTAGTTTTGTAATTGAAAAAAATATTGCGTCTCCTCTTCCTTACACAGAAATAAGTTGTAGCTAATTATTGCAATTAGGTTACATTAGGTTGTTTTGCTATGGTAGACTTCTTTCATGTACTCTCCTTTATTAAGAACTCAATTTCTAAGTTTTCTATTTAAGTTTGAACTGTGATTTTGTGGCTTTCTTTAAGCGATTGGACTAGGTAAAAATATTTGGGAAAGGATTGGTGCTTAAAAGGAAGTTCTATCAATCCCTCTAAATTTCTGGTGGGAGGATTGTTGTGTCTACTTTAATGTACGTGGCTATCTATCCAGAAAGGATTTTTCTTGTGTATCTTCCTTATTTTGTGTTTCTCTTTTAAGAGATATTTAGCTCATGCTTGTAGAGTCCCTTTTCTGAAAATACTAATTTAAAGTGAAGCCTAGCTATACAATGGTGTTTTAGAAACTTATCTTTAATTTGTTGGCACTTTTTCTTACAGATATGACAAATCTTACGAGACTCCAAGAGTATGGCTTACAGGATATGATGAGGTAAGTAAGAAAATATTTTTATTATTTTTTTATTATTGGATAAACTAGACTTTATGTTATATTTGTGTTAGAACTGTTGTTTGGACATTTTTTTCCTACTTATTATATTCCTTGTGATAAGAGAAACTTTTTATGAACATCTTATAGGTTTTGGAAGTTGAATTGAAGAATACTTGTTTACTGTAACGCAATTAGCTTGCTATAAGTTTGGGTAATTTGTTTAAATTCCAATCTTGTAAAATTTTATATATCTTTGTAATCAGCTTAATTATCATGTTATGCCAAACGACTAAAATCAATGAAACTTGTTAGTGTCATTATGATTTTAGAAAGCTTTTTGCTAACCCAATTTAGTTGATTCAAGGGTATACCAAATAATGAATAAAAATCACAATTGACAATTGCTAGAATGATTTTCCACCTTTTAAGTGCATACAGAACTCATTGGATTTCGTGAAAGTAGAATCACTTTATATAAATATTGCTGCATTACATTGTGTTTTGCTAGCAAAATAAAAGATAATTATGTTGATTTGACAAACATTTTAGATTTATCATGAGTAACAACAGCCATTATATGGTAGTAAAATTGGCCTTTCAGTTGCAAATTCCTATCCCGAAAATTCCATCTAGAGTTTGATGCTGCACCTCAGTCTATATTGATGTTGTTCAGTACATTTGTGGAATTTTGTGGGTCTGCCTTTGTAGTTTTTCTCAATGCTTATCCAAGCTCAAGCATTTATTGTTTGGGCGAGATGGATATCCCTTCTACATATTTTTATTAAAGGAGAAATGTATTTATCATTTTTGAAATTGTTTGAAAGCTTGATTTTGATGGTTGCAGTATTTTGTTTGATCATAAATCTAAAAGTCAGGTTCCTAAATTGTTATGGGTGTGAGAAAGAATCTCAATATTAGGCTGATTACCTAAGTATATGATTGCGACAAATTTTGAGCTAGATAGCTTTTGCATTCTTTAGTGGTCTCCAATCTAATTTATCCAGACTATGGTTAAAAATATTAAGCTTCCCAATGTTCGCACCTACCTCATTGGTTGTTGGACATTTGATTCCATGAAAGAGAGTGTTTATTTGTGTCCTTGGTTAACTTTTTTACAGAAATTTGATTTGTTAATCTCTCCAAGGATATTCTTGTGTGTGTTTTATTGACATAAGCCATGTATAGGGATTTGTCCTTATAAGAATTGCCATCTACATATTTGTACATGGAGAGTCTTGTTCTACTTGGATAGATGGATTTGTGTTTTATTCCTGAATTATCCTGCATTTCAAATTTTGTGGATATCTGGATTATTAGAAATATTAGCAAGGAGATATGACATATGGTAAGGTTGTATACTTTTATGGTATGTTGGAAGTCAAGAATCAAGAAGGTTGGAAAATCAAATTTTTTTGTGCCTCTCAGAGAAAAAACTCAAATCTTAGCTATACTTTCATAAAATGGTATTTCCCTTACAATCTTAGCTATTCATACTTTCATAAAATGGTATTCTCTTGTTACCCTATTACACATTTGATTTGATTCTTAAATTCTTTTGTGTAATATATATCTTGCATTTCTGCAAAAAGAAGACTAGTTCCTAGCTTCTTGAACCTCTGTTTAGGATTGAATTTTGGTTTTGCCATTTTTGAAGTTTAAATATTATTTGTAGAATATTCTTTTCTGATACAGAGGCTCTTTTGAAGCGATTTTGACATTTTTTTTTTTCTTTCTGTTTTTGACTTTTTATCACTCACATGCCAAACTATCAATATAGAATGTCTGGTAGATGCATGGTTATCTGTTTCTTTCTAACTTACTAGTGTACAGTTACGGTTTTTTTCCTTTGGTTATCCTTGTATTAGGCATTTCCTGTGATGTACAAATATTTTAGTTGGTAAAGTGGCACACTCTCTGTTAATTAAATCATCTCTACTATAAAATAAAAAATGCTACCTATTGATTACATATATTTGTTGTTCCAAAAGAAGTACCATATCATCACAATAGAAGCATATGTGATCGTGGTACTTTCTTGCTTCTCCCTCTTTTACTTGGTGATATAATTAAAAGATATATTTTTTCCCCTGTATAAATGCATAAGAACTAAGAGGAGATGATTGTTTTGTGTAAAGATTCATATTTTATAGCTTGGACTTTGGAAGGGTGTGTGCTTGGGTGGATGGATGCTTGGGAACTTTGAAGGCTGACATTTTTTATTTTCTATAGATATGTAACTTTTAATGATAAAAAAACAATGTTTCAAAGAAAAAAACACATTTCAGTGTCAACATGGATCTGATATCTGCCAATAGGTATCTAATGACTAAAGAAGGAAATCACATGACAACATAATTGTATGAACATAGGGATGGGCACATCCAGTCTTTTGCGCACCTCTTGGCAGATATCAGATCCATGTTAGGATAGGTCTGTGCTCGTAGTATTTCATGCCTAGAGTACTGCAAAAAATGAGTTCATTGAGTGCTTATAGAAATTCTTCCAATAACCTGTGAAATATCCCTAGTAAGTAATAACAGTATTATATTTTATATAATGTATGCACAACCTTTTCAGAACATCCCACAATTTGAATTAAGTTTTCCCTGAAGAGAAATGGTTGTTTGTGTGCTCATTTTGTTGCTTTTTGGTCTGAATGCAGTCACACATGCTTTTGCGGCCAGAACTGGTGCTGGATGATGTCAGTCAAGATCATGCCCACAAAACAGTAAGTTATGCCTTAAATGAGTTCTCTCTCTCCTCCATCTCTCGCTGAGTTTTGTATATATGTGTGTGCAGTATGAAGTTGGTATGCCCCGTTGACATATTGGGTCCTGATCCTAGTCTGGGCTCCATATGGGTATGTCTTGAATATGCCTCTGAAATTGGAACCTGCCCCGGTCGTACCTGTGGTGCATGTGGAGCCCCATGACACAAAATTGAAATAAGAAATTTCACTTAGAAAATAGAAATAAAAACATTTCCTAAAACCTAAAAGCAACTACACTGATTAAGCAAACAACACTGACAACATTAAACTCAAATTATGTTCAATTTTGTATATATCCTACAAACTATGGTTGTTTCTTATATTTTTTTATATTTACTGTATTTGTGTATGGCCATACCCAAGCCATACCAATCCTGGGTATAAAAAATCAGTGAACCATTGTACCAAATCTGAACTGGAAATTTAGTGAATGCACTGTGCTTTGCCTTTTATTAAAAAATGTAGGGTAGATTAATACTAGAACTATAGACCATGTCATCCACAATATTTGGTTAGATTTTCCTTTTTTTGGACATTTTTATATGGATGTCATGGTATATTTACATACAATTTTTCAAATTTGTAACATTTCACCTTATAACCTGGATGTGTAAGTCCCTGGAATGCTGTTGTCATACAAAGGTGGCAACAAGGTCAAACTTCTTTTTAAAGAAACATATGGTGATCTCCTTTTGATAATGTTAAGAAATTGCTTGAGGTAAACAAGTATGAAAAGAATATAATCAATAGTAGCCAAAAAAATGAAAAATAATTAGGCAGTCGTGGTTTTCTTTATTTTCTAGCCTTACGTGTAAAATATTCATTTTTCAGAGAGGGGCTCTATGTTGAGCCACTCTATGTCTAATTGTAACTTATATTTTTGACTTTTATTGTCTAAAATCTGAAATTTTGTATGAAGATACATATAGATTGCATACATTTTCTCAATTCCATGGGATATTTTCTTAAAAATAATTTCATGTTGTTTTCTTCTCTTCTCTTCAAAATTTTCTAGTTTGAATGTATTTTATGTTTTTTCTTAGCTCTCATTATCTCATATTTGGTTTTAACAGGAATACAGCTACCATGATATAATCCAAAGTCATAGCAGAAGTAGATTTTCCTACATTTAATCTTTTTGTAATTAGATATGATTATCAATGATGTCAATTACCAGTATAAAAGAAATGCTTCAGCTGGTCTGGGGCCTATGATACTTAATGATATTTCAGAGGCCATTGAAGATACATAATCAATGATAGATGTGAGATGTATTTGTGCATGAAGAATATTCTTTACTTGCCATAGATTAATGTTAATTTTAGGTATCTTTTACTATTAAGCTTCCATGCTTCCTAAAGATGGTGGGTTATCTTCATGCTGGTGTGAATAGCCGAGGTTTTCATTAACAGCAGGCTTCCATGCTTCTTTTGGGATAGTGAAATATGAGGTTCATAAATACAACTAGCCACTTTTGTGAACGAAAGATGAAATTGCTATTTAAGTGCCGTGGAAATATAGGCATACAAGGGATTTGTGGTACCTCCTTATATACATTAATACTAATGGGATGGCTTGGCATACATACCAAAATTTTGAATCCGTTTGCTACAAAAATAATTTGATTTGTATGCATGCTGACATAGTTGTGTAGATAAGAGCAATTTACATCATTATGTTCCATCATAAGAAAACTATCATTTATCATGGTTAGAGTGCACGTTTTTGCATTGTTGTTTCAAATTTAGGGCTCCTAAGGAAAGATAGTCAATGCTATGCACAATCAAGCTGTGTGTGTTCATTCTAGGATGGTTTGGCATAACCTAAACTAAAGAATGGTATTGAATATTAAATCTTACAATTTTTTATTTGTCTGAATGGGATATTGATTGAGCTGCATGTAGCTGCTGTAATATAAAGAGAAAACTATACCAGTTTATTGATTTATGTTATTCATGCATAAAAATTTGTTGGAAGCCTTTACGCAAGTTTAGTAGGAACATGGATAATGTGTTATTTGTTGGAAGCCTTTATGCAAGTTTATGTTATAATGTGTTATTTTTTTCTTTTTGCAGGAATGTATTGATAAACTCAAAGAAGGAGATAAAGTTAAGGTGTTGGATCCATTAGATGGTGATTTTGTGGGCATTGGGCAGATTCACTCCCTATCTATTGTACATGGAGTCAACTTGAAAGGAACAATGGATGCAAATGTAAACATTTTAAAGGTCACAAGTAACATACCTCTTGTTTATGAAGACAAAATAGATGGAACTGTTTGTCTGAAAGAGAAAGAGGGAACCTTCACACAGTGGCCATTAAAATATTTGCCAAAAATGACATAGTTGAACATATTTATCATGTACTAGTTGCTAGACATCTTGGCTCACTACTTTATGCAGTATTTTGAATATGTTGTTCAAAGATCTTAATTATCATGGTGTATTTGAAAGACTTGGAAACTCTTAGACAACTTTGACATTTTTTATTATATTTACATATATACTGTTAGACATCTTTGACATCTTATAACTTGATATATATTTGCATTAAATTTTTTTATTGTAGATTACCTTTATTTATCATGATGTTGAATCAATCTTTTAATTTTAGTATGTTGTAGCTTGTATGCATATGTAATATTTTTATTTCCTTTTATGTTTTAGTTCAAATTTAATATTATGTTAGTTTTGCATCATAAAATTTATGGTATTTAATAAAGTATTTATTTCATGATTAAATTTACTACCAATTAATGAAAACTAGTAAATAAAATGACTAAATTAATGACTAATTGTATGACTAAAGTAATGATTAAATTAATGACTAAATATGACTAAATAACTAAATATATGACTAAAGTAATGACTAAAATAATGACTAAATATATGACTAAAGTAATAACTAAATTAATGACTAAATATATGACTAAATTAATGACTAAAGTAGTGACTAAATAAATGACTACCTTGACTAAATAAATGACCAATTAACAACAATTAATGACTAAATTAATGATTAAATATGACTAAATTAATGACTAAATATATGACTAAATAAATCACTACCATGACTAAATTAATGACTAGATATATGACTAAATAAATCACTACCATGACTAAATAAATGACCAGTTAATAACAATCAATGACTAAATTAACGACTAAATCAATGAATAAATTAATGACTAAATCAATGATTAAATCAATGACCAAATTAATGACCAAATCGATGAGTACAAATCAATGACTAAATAAATGACTAAAATAGTTTAGTCATAAATTTGGTCACGTTATAAATGACCGGCAATAAACTACTAATGGTCACGTGACCAAAATTAGTCATTTATATACAATTTTTAGTAGTTTATTTAGTCATATATTGTTGTTTGTGTACTAGTGGTGGGTGTGTCGTCAGTATGGTCGGCCTCAAGTTATGCCTATGGGTTCTACTATTTATGCACGTTGGCAGTAGGAGGTTATAGTGTGGGGTCCACAGATTTCATATGATGCAGTAGTGGCAGATTTTACCAGTTTGGGAGCACAGATGTGGGACTACAAAGTGGATATTCTTGATGGGGGGATGACTCCAAAGTATGGTCAGTATGTATTAGAGCATCTTGCGCCACTTTTATTTGATCCTGATGAGCCTATCCCACTTGTAGAGCAGAGACCATAGATAGGAGGACATAGGCGACAATGAGAGGTAGCTTCAGAGAGTGATGACTCAGAGGAGGAGGATGATGAGTCAAATGGCGATGGAGATAGTAGTGATGAGAAAAGTGGGAGTGATAGTAGTGGAGGAGATGATAGAGGTGGTAGGAGTAGCGGCAGAGGTGGTGGTAGAGGTCATGGCAGAGGTGGTAGGAGAGGTGGACCATGTATGAGACATTCAGATCCATCATCTTCAGTTGATCTAGTGGTACCGATTCAGATAGCTACTTTGTAGAGTAGAGTGTAGAGCTTACAGGATCAGTTAGCAGAGGCACAGGCCTTGGTCACACAGCTACTGGGACAGTTGACTACAGTGATGGTCGAGAGAGATATAGCCAGACGGTATGGTGGGGAGGCCATGGCCCTAGTTGACAATCTGTAGAGAGCAGCAGGAGGTGGCATGGTGAGAGAGCTGACCAGAGTTGTTCATGAGGCAGAGTTTTATAGGATCATATATCATGATGTGATACCACCTGAGTAGTGGTAGAGTTACATAGAGTCACGATCTACACATAGTCATTCTCAGACTACCAGCAGGGGTGTATCATAGCCATTACCTCTAAGAGGTCCATCAGGGGCAGGTGGAGCAGGTCCGTCAAGTACAGGTGGGACAAGTCCCAGACCAGCACCATCAGAGGATAGCACTTCGTAGTGCTTTTTACATAATGTCATATATGTCCTATTGATATTCTATTGAGACATTTGTATACATGCTGATATGATGCCTTTTTTGATGATGTATATCATTTGACACCTTTGTACATTTTGACATTCATTTTTAAGATATATGATATGCAGTGAGGATTCCTTATGTGATGAATGCATCTATTTTCTATACACATGATGCTTATGATATGATTTATGATGTGATGTTCATGATGTATATGTATGCATGATTTTTAGATATGAAAATGAAAGCGCAATGCTATGATATGATTGCAATCTTTTGATGAATGACTATGAATATGAATGTGAAATGATGAATAGTACAAGTCATGAATGTTTTGATTATGATGTATGCTTTGTTATTTTATGATTTTTGGATGCAAATATGAATGAAAAATGCATGTGATGATTTTTTTGGGAATGTCAAAATGTAATCAGTTATTTTATTCGAAAAGATATGAAACATTTGATACTTTTCCAGCTTTTGGGAAAATCTATAAATGCAAAATGCAAATTCTAGAATGAATGTAATCTATACTAACCATGTAGGGTATCCATACAATATTGCCATTCTGAGAGCTTATTTGTGTTGTTTGTGTCATCATAGAGCATTGAAATGTTGAAAGTTAATACAAGCATCAAAGGGTATGTTAGCACCAGTGATGACCTGACTATTTCTTTCATGAATTTTGATATAGCAAGATAATACAAGCATCTAGGTATAATTGAACCGAGATGACCTGAGTATCGCTTGCATAAAGAGACAAGAGTTAACCTATTTCCCATGCAAATTTTGAAATGTCATCAATGATACTTAGTAGAGCATGTCTCACGACCAATTTGCATAGTACTAATGATTTCCTCGCAAACAACAAACAAAGAAAAATCATACTCCTTCCTTGCTTTTCTAGTTCAGTACATCATCGAATTGCTCTAGAGATATGATAGAAAATCCACCAACAATTCAAATCTTACCTAAAGTATTTCAAACATTATTCAGATTAAGATCATCCAACTTGGTTATCAACATTGATGTTTGTGTTGTGATTAATGTTGTTTTGACCATGCTGTTTGATTTCATTGACGTTGAGTGATTGTTTTTGGTGTCGTGATTGATTTAATGTGTCAATGTTTTGTTATGTTTTGACAAGCCATCTTTTGTCCGTTTGTGATGTTCTAAAAGCTCATTGGCCCTCTCTTGTTTTAGTCTAAGTTTCTGCCCCCAGTGTAAAGACAACCTAAATAATATGGATATATACAGATTTCATCAAGCCATGATGAAACACAAAGATTCATGTGGCATGATAGGGATACGATAGGTATGTACAAATGATAGATATGGATAGATGATGTCGTAAAGTGAATGCAAGACATAGGCTTAATAGATAGAGGAGCCCATTTTTATCACAAGTAGCACCTGTTTGCCAAGTTTTCACCACTTGTCTTTATTGCACTTTTTCAAGACTTTTTCTAATTTTTTTGTATTTTTTCAAGACTTTTTCTAATTTTTTTGTATTTTTTTCATGACTTTTTCTAATTTTTTTGTATTTTTTCAAGACTTTTTCTAATTTTTTTGTATTTTTTTCATGACTTTTTCTAATTTTTTTTGTATTTTTTCATGACTTTTTCTGATTTTTTTTGTATTTTTTGTATTATTTCAGACATAGAACTTCTTCAAATGAATGTTGTTGATTGGTTCTTCAAACAAGTCCCCTTCTAATGTAGATAATTGATATGCCCCAGAACCATATGCTGCAATGATGACAAATGGACCAAGCCAATTTGGTTCAAATTTTCCTTTCTTTTCTCTTTCTTGTTGATTGCGTGGACTTTCTTTCAAGACTAAGTCACCTACTTGAAAGGTCCATGGTTTAACTCTGTGATTGTAGCTATGGGACATAACTTGTTGATAACCCTTCAAATGATCAGCTGCATGTTGACGTCTTTCATCTAACAATTCTAGTTCTTGCAGATGAGATACTCAGTAGTCTTCATCATCTATCAATCCCTTGAGTGAGACCCTAAGCGAAGGTATTTCAACTTCCAATGGTAAGATTGCTTCTACTCCATATACCAAGGCATATGGGGTAGCTCTTGTTGGTGTGTGAATGCTGGTTCTGTATGTCCACAAGGCTGGATTTAACTGGACATGCCAATCATGACTAGCATCATTTACTGTTTTCTTCAAGATTTTCAAGATTGTTTTGTTTGAAGCTTTTGCTTGACCATTTCCTTGTGGATAGTAAGGTGTAGAGAACTTGTGTTGGATGTGAAATCTTTCACAAATTTCATCAACATCCTGATTCTTGAAAGGACTCCCATTATCAGTGATAATAGAATTTGGAATTCCATATCGACAGATAATGTAATTCAGAATAAATGCAAAGATCTGTTTACTGGTCACGGTTGTCAAAGGAGCACCTTCAATCCATTTTGTAAAATATTTTATAGCCGTGATGATGAATTTATGCCCATTTGATGATGAAGGATGAATTTTTCCAACAAGATCTAATCCCCATTAAGAAAAAGGCCATGTCGGAGTGAAAGACTACAGTTCTTATGCAGGTGCATGAATAAGATTCCCATGGATTTGACATTTAGAACATTTCTTGACAAACTCAAAAGATTCTCTCTCCATGGTAGGCCAATAATATCCCATTCTAACAAGTTTCTTGGCTAAGGTTAAACCGCTTGAATGAGTTCCACAAATACCACCATGAGCCTCTTGTAAGGATTTTTTAGATTCGTCATGTTCAAGAAATTGAAGGAGTGTACCATCAAGACCACATTGGTAAAGGATATCAGCGATCAAGGTATAATGGGATGATTGGCATATGAAATTCCTTTTTTGGTTTCAGCATAAATCCAAAGGTAAGATGTTATTTTTCAGATAGGTATAAATCTTGCCATATATAGGTGAATCAGAACCAGTTAAATGGCAGATGACTTGGGTTTCAGGATTATCATAGGCGGGAGAAAACAATTGTTCCACCAAGAATTCGTACCATTTTTTATTTTCTGATAATTGCAACATGGAAGCAATTGTAGCCATTGCATCTGTAGCTTTATTATCCATTCTTGGGATTTGTGAAAACTTGATTTCCACAAAATACTTTTTGTAATCGTCCACCATGTTCTTGTAAGGTAGTAGCTTATCATCTTTAGTTTGATAATCATCATTGATTTGATTAATGACAAGTTATGAATCACTGTAGACTTGTAGCTCTGTAATTTGCTAGTCTAATGCTATCTTTATTCCTGTGAGCAATGCTTCATATTCAGCTATGTTATTTGTGCAGGGAAACATCAATCGATATGATTTTGGAATGGTATGTCCTTTAGGTGTGACAAAAAGAATCCCTGCCCCCAAGCCTTGTTGCGTGTAAGACCCATCAAAGTACAATGTCCATGATTTCTTAATTGTTGCTGTAAAAACATTTGCATCAGGAAATTCAATGTGCATTGGGTTTTCCTCTTGTAAAGGTGCTTCGGCCAACTGATCTGCGATGACCTGTCCTTTGATAGCTCTACGATCTACATAGTGAATGTCAAACTCACTTAAGATCATTACCCATTTTGCAAGCCTTCCTGTCAAAGTAGCTTTGCTTAAGAGGTATTTTAATGGATCAATTTTGGTTATTAGGTTAACTGTATGAGCCAACATATAATGTCACAACTTTTGGGAAGCAAACACTACTACTAGACAAGATTTTTCAATGGAGTAATTTAGTTCATGACTTGTTAAAGTTCTGTTGATATAGTATATGGCCCTTTCTTTGCCTATAGAATCCTCTTGTGCTAGTAATGCTCCCAAGGATACTTCTGTTGCTGAAATATAAAGTATAAGGGGCTTTCCTAGAACTGGTGGATGCATGAGATAGTGCTTGATCTAATTGAATGTTGCTTCACACTTTTCTTCCCATTTGAACGAGAAACTTTTATGCAATAGATGTGTAAACGGTAAGCTTTTTTCTGCCAGTTGAGCTATAAACCTCCTAATGGATTGTAGGTGTCCTTGTAGTGATCTGAGTTGACTAATATTTCATGGCAGCGGCATATCCATTATAGCTTGTACTTTTTTCTAGATCAACCTCTATGCCCTTTTCTGACACAATGTATCCCAGGAGTTTTCCAGATTTAACACCAAAGACACATTTCTTTGGATTGAGTCAAACATTGAACTTCTCCATTCTGATAAAAAATTTTGACAATATTTCAAGATGTCCTTCTCTTGTGTGAGATTTTGCCAATAAGTCATCCACATAATCTTCCATGAATGTATGCATCATATCATGAAAAATTGTTGTCATTTCCCGTTGATAAGTGGTTCCTGCATTTTTAAGCCCAAATGGCATGACGTTCCAGCAATAAGTACCCCAAGGGCATGTGAACATTGTTTTATCTTGATCCTCTGGTGCAATCTTTATCTGGTTGTATCTTGAAAATCCATCCATTAATGAATACATTGCATGACCAGCAGTTAAATCAACAATCATATCTATGTTTGGCAAAGGAAAGTCATCTTTAGGACATGCTTTGTTCAAATCTCTAAAATCTATACAAATTTGAATCCTTCCGTCAGGCTTTGAAACAGGTACGATATTGGAGATCCATTCTGCATAGTCAATAGACCGAATGAATCCAACATCTAAAAGCTTCTTTAACTCTTCTTTAACCAATAATACAACATGTGGATGCATTTTTCTAAGCTTTTTCTTCACAGGTTTTGCCCTTGTGTTTATAGATAAATGATGCATTATCATATTAGGATCTAATCCTGGCATATCAGCATATGACCAAGCAAAGTTGATTTGATTCTATTTCAAGAACTCTATGAATTTCAGTACTTCTTCCACTGTTAATGATGCTGCAAGTTGCAAGATTTTTGGCTACTCTTTTGTACCTATGTTGATTGATTTTGTTGGTTCAATCAAAATAGAAGATATTTCTTGATAATTTTTGGGAAGAGTGTCAAGTTTCTCATCCTTCAATGCCTCAAAAAGGTTTTCACCATCAGATTCTCTCTTTATTTTTCTCTTGTTGTGATCTACCATTGTCATTTTTTAGTTTTCACCAATAGATCCATCTTTTATTTCATTTATTTTGCAGCTAAGAGACTTGACTCCCTCCCTATCAAAATCTTGAGTATGAGATTCTTGGATGAAACAATCATTTTCTTCATTAGATGAATAAAGGAAATTTATAAGATCCTCATCATCATGGAATGTAGGGATATGGATAGGTGCATTGTTGTCCCAATCAATAAGTTTCAGATAGACTAAAGGCATGGGATCATTAGGTTGGGTAAGGTCTTGAACTGCCAAAGTCATGATATGATTGTTATTGTCATGATGGACAAGGTCTATGATTGTATTCTCCTATTGATTATCAATCTCGTTAAAATCTAAATCATCCTCACTTGAGTCATGATCGCTTTGCAAAACATAATCAAGTGGAGGCCTTGAGCCCTCCCCTTGTAAGAACGTAGATGTGAATTTATGTATGACATCCACCCTTTTCTCTATTAAGAATGTATCATTAGAGACATCATCCCATTCATATTCATCGGAATCAGTGTCTGAACTATTCTGCAATTAGAAAACTGATCCATAAAATTTTTGTAGGGTGACATCTTCATAGGGTTTATCTAAAATTGATTCTCTTTCATGAGTTTGTTGTGCTTGCTATGAAGTTGACTCTTCTATATCTTTACCATATCCAAGCCCTATTTTATCTTTTGGATGTATTGAAGTAGGTTGAATTGGCTCAACGATTCCTTCTTTTCTTTTTCATATAGGACCATTTCCTTCATAGCCCATTCTTTGCATAATAGTATACCCTTTGCCATATTGCTTGGTAGGTAACTTGATGTGCAAGAGAGATTCATCTTCATCTTTGTATAACCAACTTAGGATGTCCCTATCTTCAGCTTCTTCCTCTATGGTGTTAGCTTTTATGAATTGTCCATCAAACTTTGTGATTGGCACAAAAATTTGGGATGTGGAGGTTGTTGCGATCTTTTGATTTGATAAGGTTGGCTAACCATGTGACCTTAGAGAAGGAGGTAAGGTAGAAAGGGATAGCAAATATTCACCTACTCCTTTTTCTTTAAAATGTAGCTTGGTGTCAAGATTCTTTGTCAATTCTTGCAATTGGCCTTGTAGATTGGAAGAAGAAGTAGTAAAAGCCTCCCTATTGTGTGGCACAAAAGTGTCTTGAGTTGCTCAGAGATTTGAACAAGTTTGGGTGCTATTGTAATCAGCTTGTATATTTATTTCTTGTCCATCATATAGAAACTTAAGGCATTGATCGTATGCTGATGGTACCGCTTGCATATCATGAATCCATGGGTGACCCAAAAGTATGTTAAAGGAAAGATCACAATCTAGAACCTGACAAAAGGTATTTTTCACAACAGGTCCCACTTTGATAGGTAGCATTATTAGTCCTTTAGAAGCTCTTTCTTCATCATCATATGCCTTGATAGTTATTTTCCTTCATGGATCATTGGAATTTTCTGATATTCCTAAGGCATGTATAAGCTTTAAGGTACAAATATTTAAACCAACTCCTCCATCTATTAAGACATGTATAATTCGGTGTTTATGAATCATGACTTCAAGATAAAGCGATGAATTATGCGGATGTGTCATGGAGGCATCATCTTTGTAGAAGAATGAAAGACAAGTGGGGGAAGACAAATGTCCCACCATGGCTTGAAATTTTTTTATATCCAGATTAGTGTCGACAGTTGTGTTTACAAGAGCTTCTTCCAAAATATTCTTATGTACGAGAGATATTTTGAGAAGTTCAAGAATGGAGATTTGAGCTGATGTTTTTCTCAATTGATCAACTAGATTATAATGACCTGGAGGAGGAATAGCTGCCTTAGATGAACTACCTTTTAGGAAAAAGATTTCTTGTCCCCTCATAGTCACATTTACCTATTGATACTCTTGTTTCTCTTTGATTTTGATAATGTTAACCCGTTGATCATCTATGTAGATGTGACGAATTATGTTGTCTTCCACATTATTTATGCTTTTTTCTTTGACATTAGATGTTTCCCATTTTTGATAGTTTGGTAAAGGATCTTTGAATGCTTGATGATCATCATTGGTATGATGTCCCTCAATTGTAATGGTGTCATTGTCAATTAAATCTTGTACTAGATTTTGCAAGGCTTGACAGTTATTTGTTCTATGACCTTTACATCGATGATAATTGCAATAATATGAGTCATTCCATGATGGTGGTTTAACTCATGGCTCATAATATCTTTGTGGTGGTAAGGTGATAACCTTATTATCAAGAAGCTCCTTGAGAGCAGATTCAAGAAACTGACCCAAAGTGGTAAAATTCCATCGATTTGAAAAGAATAAAGGTTTGAATAGATTTGATGTTTGGGTATTGCCAAGCCTGTTATTGAAATTACCACTATTATCCTTGATGTTTTGATTGGTCATGCTTTCTTGGTTGGAGTTTTGTCCTTGTTGATTGGTATTTCCCTGTTGGTTGGTATTTCCTTGTTGATTGTTTCATGGAGCACTTGATAGGTTGAAGATGGATGATTGTGTTCATAGATTGTTAGCATCCACTATACCATCATCGACAACATTTTTATTTCTGTTCCAAAAACTTTTTTTATCATTGTTGTTAAGATTGGATGAATTTGGATTATCAAGTTTGATCACTCCTTCCTTAACCAAGGCCCCTTCAATAGTGATTTCATTTTCAATCAATTTTTCAAAGCTAGGAGGACAATGAAGATTAAGCCTATAGCTTAATTCTTGATCTAGGCTATTGATGAAGATATCCATCTTTTCCTTTTCAAGAATAGGACAGGAGTATCATGCAAACAATCGCCTCCATCTTTGCAAAAATGTAGTGAAAGATTCCCCTACTTTTTGTTTCACTTTACACAAATCAAGCATGGTTATCTGGTGTTGGATGTTATAGGCATATTGTGATATAAACTAATTTATTAACTCAAAGGTTTTGATGGGGGGAGTGATCTTGGAAAGCCACTCCATGGATTGTCCACCTAGACTTTGTGGAAACAATCGCATCAAGTAGGTATCTTCATAAGCAAATTCGAGACTCATATTTCATAAATCCCTCACATGTTCAATGGGGTCTATTTTTCCATTGTACCTATCAAATTTAGGGATTTCACAATGTTTTGGAAAAGGGATCATTTGAAGACTCCTATCGAATGGATAAGGACATATGTCTTCCAAAACATACTTCTTTGTTGCACCTCCTTGCATTTCCTTTATTTGCCCTTGTAATTCTTTTATCTGTTGAGTAAGGGCACTAAAATCATAGGAGGAGTTTTAGCATTTCATTTAATCCCTTTGATATCAAAATCGGAAGGTAACTTAGCTCCTTGATTAGCTAATGAAAGAAAATATCTTTCTTTGTTTCGTTCTAAAATCCTTTCCATAAGAGTATGGAATTGGGGGTCTTGCTCTACTTCTTGAAGCTTTTCTTCTGTTACTTCTCCAATATGAAACAGATTCTCTTCTTTCTCACTATTATCACCCATTTTTCTTGTGGTACTTACCCCTTCGTCCTTTTCTATTTGTTTTCGAGATCTTGTGACAACAAGCATAAGCTTTGTTCCAAAATCTACTAACTTTTGATCAACAGAATGAAATAGTGCAATTTTTGATGGATATGAAAGTCAGGATAGAATGAAGATTCTATGACTTAAAATATTTCTAATCTTTAGCTTGTTTTTTTCTTCCCTAATTGAAAGGATGAAAATCCTATTGGCTGGAATTTAAGCAAAAGATCAAGAAAAGGATGATTTTGCACTTTATGAAGTTTGACCGTAGCCTTGTAAAAGGATGGATTTGTGATAAATGCCTAATGTGATTGAGTTCTCTATTGCAAAAATTGATTTGGACGAGTAGAATATTCAATTGCAGGTTGGGGAATATAACAAAAATGAATACGCTGACTATGGTTATGCCTTTGAGAAAGGGCTCTTCTTTGAAAGAAAGCTCATGAGTATAATGGTTCTACAGCATAATCATTAGTAAAACCTCTAACACAATCATGATATCGATGGAGAAAGGTTCTATATTTTAGTAAAACCTTTCGAATTTGGTACAAGAATCGTCTTTTCTTCAATAGTTTCTTGTAGCTAAATGGTTTCTTTGGATTTTTGATTCGTTTGAGAATGGATTTCTTGACAAAGGTTTTGGATTTCCAATCTCTTAACATGAGAGTAATCAATGTAATCGTGAGTTTTGGATGATCTTTATTGAATTAATGTATTGAAAACACATCAAGCAAGTTGTAGAATAGTTATGTTTAAGTCCTATACTAAACATCAAGTGTATGATGAAAATGTTTTTCAAAAATTGTTTTCACAGGTTTTACACATGATAGATAGTTTAAGTAGACTCACTCTTAGTACTCAGGTAGGTCACCATAATAATCAACAGCCCACATCTTAGAACTACGTCGACTCACACAACTGTGTCACCTCCAAAAGGGTGCCCGTGTTTTTGTCTTTTCTAGGCGTGTACTTAGAGTGACGGAAGTGGATACTGGATCCCCTGAGCAAACGGTCCTTGGTAGTTATATGGTGAGTATCTTAGGGGTATATTCTTCCCTCCCCTGCATTATGATTATTATGATGTTCAGAAACTGACTTCGGTTGGATACTACACTAAGTTCGTAATAAGGGTTTCCATTCGGTGCAAAAAATGATAGACTCCCTTGAGAGACCTCCCAACCTTTAGAACAAAGGCTTTGGGGATGGTTATCAATGCACACTACCGTCGAATGGGATTTTCATCAACCATCCACATTTGATTAAAGTGGGTTGGAAAACTTGGCTTTAGTTGTTCCCACTTAGGTCGTTCCTGTAGGGTGAGTACTTTTTCCCACTACAGTAGGCCTTCTAAAAGGTTGTAATTAAAATAGTAAAGTTGTCTAAAATTGAAAAGGAAAGTCTGGTATTTTGATCACCTAGTTAAGGGGAGAGCATAAACCTATTGCCACAAACAAAGCAAACAAATGTTCTTTTTAAAACCCAAATCACAATGTTCTAATCTAAATGAAGATTTTGCTTCACAAATACATGGTGTTCTTTTTAGTCCAAAATAAAAGATGAAGTGACTATCCTAGGATTGATTCATTCCTTCCAATTAAGTGAGTATCCTAGGATTGCTTCATTCTTTTAAAGCCCTTACTGGTCGCGGTCGCGTTAGATCCAGTCAAGCCTTACTTAAGTTATACATTACATTGCAGACTTTAAAAAAAATAATTACACTAAAATAGACATCAAGGGCGCTAAAATAGAGTTAATAGGCACTGCAAGATGACTTATGGGCGTTGCAGAATTCCTTATGGGCATTGAAGGATGCCTTATGGGCACTACAGAATACCTACTGGGCGCTGAATTATGCCTTATGGGCATTGAAGGATGCCTAATGGGCGCTGAAGAATGCCTTATGGGCGCTACAAAATTCCTGATGAACATTGAAGGATGCCTGATGAGCGCTGAAGGATGCCTTATGGGCGCTAAAGGATTCCTTATGGGCACTACAAAATGGCTGATGGGCGCTGAAGGATGCCTTATGGGCGCTGAAGGATTCCTTATGGGCACTGCAAAATGGCTGATGGGCACTAAAGGATGCCTTATGGGCACTGAAGGATTACTTTGGGCGCTGAAGGATGCCTGATGGGCGCTGAACTGGGTGTGAACTGTGCTAAAGCATGTTTAATGCGCTAATACGCACTTTTAGCTATAACCTATCAAAAAAACCTACAATAAGTTGTTAAAATTAGGGCAAGGGCCCCACAGTGGGCACCAAAAATGTGTGTGGGAAATATTAGTATCAAAATAAGATAACAAAAACACACCAATGAAACATTAAACTAAAGAAAGCTAAATAAAATATGAAATAAAATCAAACAGAGCTTCTTCAGATTCGTCCCATTGTCCTCTATCTCTAGGGATTTGCTTGAAGCTACTTGCTCTCAAATTGTGTAAGCAAGGCTTCTCAAAATGGCAACCTATAGAATGAGTATGCAAAGGGAAAGTACTTCTCTATGCTATATGTTGGTGGAGTGAAAATGTTAGTATACGGATATGCATAGGGGTATGGATTATGGATGCTATTGAAACCAAGCTATGGGGATGATTGGCAATGATATGATATGATTCTAAAATCTATGGATGCTAAAAGGCTATGCTATTGAAAATTTGGTATAGTTTTCTTGTATGAAAGCTTCTCTGATTTCAAAGACCTGGCAGTCCCTTTTATAGATTTTCACAAGCAAGAGCCTGGCTGGCAAAGATCAATGGCTGTGAGATTGTCTGGCAATTTTGAATGGTGAGAGATGGAGAGGTTGAGAGGAAGATGGAAGATGTTGGGGAGTTGGAGAGAAGAATGGAGGTTTGTCTTCAACCCACGTGAACAAGCTTGCTCAGAAACAGAGAAATTAATTTTTTGTTTTGCAATTTGTTTCATGGTTGTTGAAGATAATCCAAATTAATTAAATAAATAAATTTATTTAATTTTTGTGTGAGTTTGATATTTTATTTTAGGACTATAGAAGATTTAATTAAATATTTAAAATATTTAATTTCAAATAGACTTTAGAAGAATCAATTAAATATTTTGAATATTTAATTACAAATGGAATTGAGAGGATTTAATTAAATATTTGGAATATTTAATTATGAATGGAATTTAGAGGAAAAGAATATTTAACCTTTATTTGAATAAAATATTCAATCCAAGATTAAATGATAATTAATATAAATAAATCGTAATGTTTATTTAATTAATTAAGAAATGAATAAGAAAAGTGATTAAATAGAATTATTTATTTAATCTAAATGAAAGAATGAACAATATAAATAAATTATTTAAATTTATTTATACACAGATTGAATTCAGAGACTTAATTAAATTTTAAAAATATTTAATTAATTACGAGACTATTATGATGTGGCCATTTTTAGATGTATACAGTTGAACTTGCTTCCTCTTGCACATTCTTTACTTCTTCTTCCTCCATCTTCTTCATTTCCTTCAAAGAACAATTTATTTATGATCTTTCTACTTCTTCAATCACAACTACAAAAAATTCCTCTTTTTCATTCTTTTCCACCATGCCTTCTTCAACACATGCTTTTCTTTCACCCTCTTTGTTCTTTCTTGCAACCAAAATATCATTAGGAAAATAATTTTTTTCCAAGGCATCCATTCTTGTCTCAATTTTTTTCAACTCTTCACGGAGCTTTCAGTTCTCCACTTCCTCCCTATATTCTTCCCAAAATAGGATTATCACTAGTCTCCTCATGATCCATCTCGCCCTCTTATTTCAAGACACCTTTTCACTCTCTCAATCTACAACTTTTGCAATCTCCATACATACACAATTTTTTGGAGTTAATACTCTCTAGAATTGCAAGTACTCCCTACAACAAAGTTCACACTCACCCTATACTCAACCCAATTGAGATATTAGAATATGATCTTCTAAAGACTTCCTATACCAAGTTTCACTTAGTGGAGGAAGTTCATGCACCTTTGACCCAACTTTATCTTTGCTAGCTCAAACAACCAATACACTTTGCTTCTCTAAAGTTTCAAAAATTACAACAATTTTCTCTCCATACTTCTCTACACAAACAACCCACCCTAATACCAAATGATGCAAATCAAATAATGTGAGCCTTTTTAGGTAAAGAATTATTTTCAAATGGAATGTGTTCAATTCACTTTTCACTTTCAATAATAAAAAATCAAAAGCTATAGGTAGGAAATTTATCCTTCTAATCAATTCATACACCATCAAATTCAACATAAAACAAGAATCAAATTCCCTCAACATTTTATTTAATTAAATTTATTTTGAATCTTTATGCAATCAGCTCCAAAATACCACACAGAGAATTCATGATGTAAATTCCCTCTTCCAATTTCAATGTCTCATTTTTGTTTTTTAAACAAAATTCTCATTCCTAAAGAACTTCCATGCCTCCCCTACATTTTGGATTGATTTCTATCAATTCTAAATTTCTAGACACTTTTCTCTGGCTTCTCTCTTCAACCTTCACCAACAACAATGCCAAATTTTCTTCTTTTTCTATTACCTAATTTTTTTTCTTCCTCACCTGGAATCCAATTTCTTGACTCATCCCTTCCCATCCAACTCTCCAATTCCCTCTTTTTGTCCTTACCTATCTCTTCATTTCTCCAAGGCCTCTTTTTTCTTTTTGGGTTTTTTAATAAAAAATTATAATTTCACCAAGAAAAGATAATAGATTAAAATACAAATGTTGCTTGGAAATTCTAATTTTTAAATTTCTAAGTGAGCATAAGAATTAATTAAATAATCAATTCAAATTTCTCCTATTACTTCATTTGTATTCTATTGGAAGAGTGTGAAATTAAATTCTCCAATTCCTTCCTACACACTAAAACCAAAAAAATTGAAATTAAATCAACTGCAAGGAAAATCACACATTATTTTTTTTTGGGTGATGAGGATTTCCATACACCTAGGATGCTCCTACATTAGACACACTAGGTATGAAAATTTGTGATCATAGCTCACAAAGTTGATTTGAGTAGTAGGACTACTTTTCCAAGTTTTAAACAACCTTATAGTGAACTCCATTGCTATAAAAATTGCATAAAATTATTTCTTCCTTTTTTTCCAACTCCTAGCTGGAACAAGTATCCTTCTCCAAATTTGCACACTGCTCTTCTCTCCTCTCATGGATTTGTATCCACCATTTATTGACCTCCTCCTCTAAATAATTTTCCCTCTCCACATTTTCTTTGTGGGATAAAACCCACCTCCAACTAACCACCTCCACCAAAATCCTGCAATATCCTTCACAAATTTTGTATACAAATACTACTTCATACAACAATCTTCAAATTTATATACTCTCTTACTATATACTTGAACTAGCTCCTCAACACTATGATATTTCAGCTCAAATTACTCATCATTGAATTCAATAAAATTTAAATTTACCTCTTCTTTCATTATTGCAACTTCATCATTTGTTGCAATGTATTCAAACTTTACTACTGCAATATCAACTTTATCTTCATTCTTTATAGTTGAAAGATTTTTCATCCACTCATCCTCTATCACCAACATCTTCAACAAAAAATCTTCTTCATCCTTGTCATCTTTAGTTACTATTGTTGCACTTGCTTCCTCTTGCTCATTCTTTACTTCTTCTTCCTCCATCTTGTTCATGTCCTCCAAAGGACAATTTTATGATCTTTCTTCTTCAATCACAAATGCAACAAATGTCTCTTCTTCATTCTTTTCCACCATGTCTTCTTTAACACATGCTTTTGTTGCACCCTCTTTGTTCTTTCTCTCAACCAAAATATCATTAGGAAAATAATATTTTTCCAAGGTATCCATTATTGCCTCAATTTTTTTCAACTATTCATGAAGCTTTTGGTTCTCCACTTCCTCCCAATATTCTTCCCAAAATGGGATTATCACTGGTCTCCTCATGATCCATCTCGCCCTCTTACTTGAATACATTTTTTCACTCTCTCAATCTACAACTTTTGTAATATGCATACATACACAATTTTCTAGAGCTAATGCTCCCTGCGATTGCAAGTACTCCCTACAACAAAGTTCACACTCACCCTATCCTCTACCCAACTGATATTCTATAAGATTCTTCTCTATAGACTTCCTCTACCCACTTTCACTGAGTGGAGGAAGTTCATGCACCTTTTACCTAGCTTTATCTCTACTAGAGGACAACCAACACACTTCGCTTCTCTGTAGTTGCAAAAATTACAACAATTTTCTCTCCAAACTTCTCCCAAAAAACAAGCAACTCTAATACCAAATGATGCAAATCAAATAATGTGAGCCTTAGACAAAAAATTATTTACAGATGGAATGATTTCAATTTACTTTGCACTTTCAACAATAAAAAGTCAAAAGCTACAAGAAAGCAATTTATCCTTCTAATTATTTCATACATCATTAAATTCAACATAAAACAAGAATCAAATTTCCTCAACATTTTATTTAATTAAATTTATTTTGAATCTTTATACAATGAACTCCAAAATACCACACAAAGAATTCATGTTGTAAATTCCCTCTTCCAATTTCAACATCTCATTCTTGGCAACAAATTTAACATAAAAATCTGCAATAATTTTTTTTTAAAAAAAAAACATAACTCTCCTTCCTAAATAGCTTCCATGCCTCCCCTACAGTCAGTATTGATTACTATCAATTCTAAACTTTTGGACTTTTCTCCAACTTCTCTCTTCAACCTTCATCAGCATCAACCTCTGATTTTTTTCTTTTTCTGTTACTATTTTTTTTCCCCCTTTCCTGGCATCCAATTTCTTGACTCATCCCTTTCCAACCAACTCTCTAATTTCCTCTTTCTTTCCTTCCCTATCTCTTCCTTTCTCCATGGTTTCTTTTGTCTTTTTGGTTTTTTTATAATAAAAATTTACAATTTCACCAAAAAAGATAATAGATTAAAATACAAATGTTTTTTTTTTGAAAAAAGTGGACATGCCATTATATTATATTAATATATATAAAATATTTACATAACCCTGCTTCAGAGGGCATACCAGTAGGAAAGAACCAGGAAGAAGACCTTTAGTTATATCCCATTCGATACAAAAGTTTGATTTGAATATTACACTTAGTAACAAAATTATCCCACATGTAGGGGATGAAATATTCAATTTTCCAAAAAACTAACTACAGTACCGCCACCTTAAACCAATTGAAGACCTGATACATGATTGGTGAAAAATGAGGCATGATTTTCATAGCATGTGTATGCAAAAGCCTCTTCCAAAAAAGAAGAAATTTTTTTTAACTGCCCAACTTTTTCTACTCCTTGATTTGCTCTACACAAGTTGAATTATGATCCTACACCACATCTTCATCATCCTACTACTTAGGTTTACTTGGACGAGGTATTTCCTTTGCAAAAAATTATAGGCCCCAAATAGAGCCTCTTCACCTATTTGGGCCATAATTTCCAATCGACTAACTGCATTGGAACCCTAGTGCAAAGAAATGACACACTCTACATTTAATAAATCATGTGATTCTCTACACACATTAGGTCCCTCAATGATTGAGTCAAATCCATAGCATTTGATAAGAAAATAAAGAGCAATTAAAATACAAATGTTGTTTGGAAATTCTTATTTTTAAATTTCAAAGTGAGCATAAGAGTTAATTAAATAATTAATTCAAATTTCTCCTATTACTCCACTTTATTTCTATTGGAAGAGTACGAAATTAAATCAACTACAACGAAAATCAAACACTTTTTTTTTTAGGTGATGAGGATTGCCATACACCTGGGAGCTCCTGCATTAGACACGCCAGGTAGGAAAATTTGTGAGCATAGCTCACAAAGTGGAGTTGAGTAGTAGGACTACTCTTCCAAGTTATAAACAACCTACAATGAACTCCATCGCTATAACAATTGTGTATAATTATTTCTTCCTTTTTTTCCAACTCCTAGTTGGAACAAGCACCCTTCTCCTCCAACTTTGATCACTGCTTTTCTCTCCTCTCATGGATTTAGATCCACCATTTACCAACCTCCTCCTCTAAAGAATTTTTCCTCTCCACATTTCTGTCATGGGATCAAACCCACCTCCAACCGACCATCTCCACCAAAATCCTACAATATCCTTCACAACTTTTGTATACAAATATTGATTCATACACCAATCTTCAAATTTATATTCTCCCTTACTATATACTCAAACTAGATCATCAACAATATGATATTTCAACTCAACTTCCTCATCATTGAATTCAATAAAATTTAAATTTACTTCTTCTTTCATTGTTGCAACTTCATCATTTGTTGCAATGTATTCAAACTTTATTGCTGCAATATCAACTTTATCTTCACTCTTTATAGCTGCAATCTTTTTCATCCACTCATCCTCTATCACCAACATATTCAAATAAAAATCTTCTTCATCCTTGTCATCTTCAGTTATTCTTGTTGCACTTTCTTGCTCATGCTCATTCTTTACTTCTTATTCCACCATCTTCATCATGTCCTCCAAAGGGCAATTTATTTATGATCTTTCTACTTCTTCAATCATAGCTGCAACAAATTCCTCTTCATTATTTTCCACCATTCCTTCTTCAACACATTCTTTTTTTGTACCCTCTTTGCTCTTTCCTGCAACCAAAATATCATTAGGAAAATAATATTTTTCCAAGACATCCATTCTTGTCTCACTTTTTTCAACTATTCACAAAGTTTACGATTCTCCACTTCCTCCCAATATTCTTCCCAAAATGGGATTATCACTGGTCTCCTCATGATCCATCTTGCCCTCTTATTTGAAGACATCTTTTCACTCTCGCAATCTACAACTTTTTAAATTTGCATACATACACAATTTTCTAGAGCTAATGCTCTCTACGATTGCAAGTACTCCCTACAATAAAGTTCACACTCACCCTATCCTCTACCCAACCATGATTCTAGCAGATGCTCCTCTAAATACTTCCTCTACCCACTTTCACTTAGTGGAGAAATTTCATGCACCTTTGACCCAACTTTATCTCTGCTAGAGGACAACCAACACACTTTGCTTCTCTGCACTTGCAAAAATTACAACAATTTTCTCTCCACACTTCTCCCAACAAACAAACCGCTCTGATACAAAATGGTGTAGATCAAATAATGTGACCGTTATTAGGAAAACAATTATTTGGAGATGGAATGAGTTCAATTCACTTTGCACTTTGAACAATAAAAAATCAAAAGCTATAGGAAAGAAATTTATCCTTCTAATTAATTCATACACCATCAAATTCAACATAAAACAAGAATCAAATTCCCTCAGCATTTTATTTATTTAAATTTATTTTAAATCTTTATACAAACAACTCCAAAATACCAAACAAAGAATTCATGCTGTAAATTCCCTCTTCCAATTTCAACGTCTCATTCTTGGCAACAAATTTAACATACAAATCTGCAATAAAATTCTAATTTTTTTTAAAAACAAAATTCTCCTTCTTGAAGACCTCTCCAATTCCTTCTTTAAAACAAAATTCTCCTTCTTGAAGAAATTTTCTCTAGCTTCTCTCTTCAACCTTCACCAGTAGCAACCTCAAATTCTTTTCTTTTTTTGTTACCCAATTTTTTTCTTCCTTTCTTGGCATCCAATATCTTGACTCATTCCTTTTCAGCCAACTCTCCAATTCCCTCTTTTTTTCCTTCCCTATCTCTTCCTTTCTCCAAGGCCTCTTTTTTCATTTTAGTTTTTGTTAATAAAAAATCATGATTTCACCAAAAACATATAATAGATGAAAATACAAATGTTGTCTGGCAATTCTGATTTTTAAATTTCAAAGTAAGCATAAGAATTAATTAAATAACAAATTCAAATTGCTCCTATTACTCCACTTGTATTATATTGGAAGGGTATGAAACTAAATTCCCAAATCCCTGCCTACACAACAAAACCATTTTTTTTAAATTAAATCAACTGCAAGGAAAACCACACACTCTATTTTTGGGTGATGAGGATTGCCATACACCTGGGATGCTCTTGCATCATACATGCTAGGTAGGAAAATTTGTGATTATATCTCATAAATTGAAGTTGAGTAATAGAACTACTCTCCCAAGTTGTAAACAACCTACAATGAACTCCATTGCTATAACAATTGCATAAAATTAATTCATCCCTTTTTTCCAACTCCTAGCTAGAACAAGCGTCCTTATCCTCCAACTTTTCTCACTGCTCTTCTCTCCTCTCATGGATTTGTATCCACCATTTACTAACCTCCTCCTCTAAAGAATTTTTCCTCTCCACATTTCCTTCATGGGATCAAACCCACCTCCAACCGACTACCTCCACCAAAATCCTGCAATATCCTTCACAACTTTTTCATACAAATACTGATTCATACACCAATCTTCAAATTTATATTCTCTCTTACTATATACTCTAACTAACTCCTCAACAATATGATATTTCAACTCAGCTTCCTAATCCTTGAATTCAAGAAAATTTAAATTTACCTCTTCTTTCATTATTGCAACTTCATCATTTGTTGCAATGTATTCAAACTTTATTGCTGCAATATCAACTTTATCTTCATTCTTGATAGTTGCAATATTTTTCATCCACTCATCCTCTATCACCAACATCTTCAACAACAAATATTCTTCATCCTTGTCATCTTTAGTTACTGTTGTTGCACTTGCTCCCTCTTAGTCATTATTTACTTCTTCTTCCTACATCTTCTTCATGTCCTCCAAAGGACAATTTATTTATGATTTTTCTACTTCTTCAATCATAGCTTCAAAAAATTCATCTCCTTCATTCTTTTCCACCATGCCTTCTTCAACACATGCTTTTTTTGCACCCTCTTTGTTATTTCCTGCAACCAAAATATCATTAGGAAAATAATATTTTTCCAAGGCATCCATTCTTGCCTCAATATTTTTCAACTCTTCACAGAGCTTTCAGTTCTCCAAGTCCTCCCAATATTCTTCCCAAAATGGGGTTATCACTAGTCTCCTCATGATCCATCTCGCTCTCTTATTTGAAGACATATTTTCACTATCTCAATCTACAACTTTTACAATCTACATACATACACAATTTTCTAGAGCTAATGCTCTGTATGATTGCAAATACTCCCTACAAAAAATTTCACACTCACCCTATCCTTTGCGCAACCGAGATTCTAGAATATGCTCCTCTAGACACTTCCTCTACCCACTTTCACTTACTGGAGGACGTTCATGCACCTTCGACCCAACATTATCTCTGCTAGAGGAGAACTAACACACTTCTCTTCTTTGTAGTTACAAAAAATACAATTTTCTTTCCACACTTCTCCCAACAAACAGCCTACTCCGATTCCAAATAATGTGAGCATTATTAGGAATACAATTATTTTTAGATGGAATGAGTTCAATTCACCTTTCACTTTCAACAATAAAAAATCAAAAGCTACAGGCAGGAAATTTATCCTTCTAATTGATTCATACACCATCAAATTCAACATAAAACAAGAATCAAATTCCCTCAGCATTTTATTTAACTAAATTTATTTTGAATCTTTATACAATCAGCTCAAAAATACCACACAAAGAATTGATGTTGTAAATTCCCTCTTCCAATTTCAATGTCTCATTCTTGGCAACAAATTTAACATACAAATCTGCAATAAAATTTCTTTTAAAAAAAAAAATCCTCCTTCCTGAAGAAATTACATGCCTTCACTGTAGTGTGGATAGATTACTATCAATTCTAAATTTTTGGACACTTTTATCTAGATTCTCTCTTCAACCTTCACTAGCAGCAACCTCAATTTTTTTTCTTTTTCTGTTACACAATTTTTTTCTTCCTTTCCTAGCATCCAATTTCTTGACTCATCCCTTTCCAACCAACTCTACAATTCCCTCTTTTTTCCCTTACCTATCTATTCCTTTCTCCAAGGCCTCTTTTTTCTTTTTCATTTGTTTTAATAAAAATTTATAATTTCACCAAAAAATGATAATAGATTAAAATACAAATGTTGCCTGGAAATTCTGATTTTTAAATTTCAAAGTGAGCATGAGAATTAATTAAATAATTAATTCAAATTGCTCCTATTACACCACTTTATTTCTATTGGATGGGTATGAAATTAAATTCCCCAATTCCTTCCTACACACCAAAACCAAAAACTTTGAAATTAAATCAACTGCAAGGAAAATCACACACTTTTTTTTTTGGGTGATGATGATTTTGATACACCTAGGATGCTCCTGCATTAGACACGCTGGGTAGGAATTTTTTTAGCATAGCTCATAAAGTGGAGTTGAGTAGTATGCCTACTCTCCCAAGTTGTAAACAACCTACAATGAACTCCATTGCTATAACAATTGTGCAAAATTATTTCTTCCTTTTTTTCCAACTCCTAGCTGGAACAAGCATCCTTCTCCAACTTTTCTCACTACTCTTCTCTCCTCTCATGGGTTCGTATGCAACATTTACCAATCTCCTCCTCCAAAGAATTTTTCCTCTCCACATTTCCTTCGTGGGATCAAACCCACCTCCAACCGACCACCTCCACCAAAATCCTACAATATTCTTCACAAATTTTGTATACAAATACTGATTCATACACCAATCTTCAAATTTATATTCTCTCTTAATATATACTCAAACTAGCTCCTCAAAAATATGATATTTCAACTCAAATTCCTCATCATTGAATTCAATAAAATTTAAATTTACCTCTTATTTCATTATTGAAACTTCATCATTTGTTGCAATGTATTCAAAATTTATTGCTGCAATAACAACTTTATCTTCATTTTTTATAGGTGGAATATTTTTCATCCACTCATCCTCCATCACCAACATCTTCAACAACAAATCTTCTTCATCCTTCTCATCTTCAGTTACTATTGTTGTACTTGCTTACTCTTGGTCATTCTTTACTTATTCCTACATCTTCTTCATGTCCTCCAAAGGACAATTTGTTTATGATATTTCTACTTCTTCAATCATAGCCACAACAAATTCCTCTTCTTCATTCTTTTCCACCATGCCTTCTTCAACACATGCTTTTGTTTCACCCTCTTTGTTCTTTCTTCCAACCAAAATATCATTAGGAAAATAATATTTTTCCAAGGCATCCATTCTTGCCTCAATTTTTTTAACTCTTCATGGAGCTTTTGATTCCCCACTTCCCTCCAATATTCTTCCCAAAATGGGATTATCATTGGTCTCCTCATGATCCATCTCACCATATTATTTGAATACATATTTTCACTCTCTCAATCTACAACTTTTGCAATCTGCATACATACACAATTTTCTAGATCTAATGCTCTCTGTGATTGCAGATACGCCCTAAAAAAGATTCACACTTAGCCTATCCCTTACCCAACCGAGATTCTAGAAGATGCTCCTCTAAAGACTTCCTCTACCCACTTTCACTTAGTGGATGAATTTCATGCACCTTCGACCTAGCTTTATCTCTACTAGAGGACAATCAACACACTTTACTTCTCTACAGTTGCAAAAATTACAACAATTTTCTCTCCACACTTCTCCCAACAAACAACCCACTCTGATACCAAAACATGAAGATAAAATAATGTGAGCCTTATTAGGAAAATAATCATTTGCAGATGGAATGAGTTCAATTCACTTTGCATTTTCAACAATAAAAAATCAAAAGCTACAGGTAGGCAATTTATCCTTCTTATTAATTCATAAACAATCAAATTTAACATAAAACAAGAATCAAATTCCCTCAACATTCTATTTAATTAAATTTATTTTGAATATTTATACAATCAACTCCAAAATACCACACAAATAATTCATGCTATAAATTCCCTCTTCTAATTTCAATGTCTCATTCTTGGCAACAAATTTAACATACAAATCGGCAATAAAATTTTGACTTTTTTTAAAAATAAAATTCTCCTTTCTAATGATTTTCCATGCCTCTCCTATAGTCTAGATTAATTACTATCAATTCTAAATTTTTGAACACTTTTTCTCCAACTTCTCTCTTCAACCTTCACCAGCAGTAACCTCATATTTTTTTCTTTTTTTATTAATTAATTTTTTATATTCCTTTCCTGGCATCCAATTTCTTGACTCTTCCCTTTCCAACCAAGTCTCCAATTCCCTCTTTTTTTCCTTCCCTGTCTCTTCCTTTCTCCAAGGCTTTTTCTTTTTTTAATAAAAGTTTACAATTTTACCAAAAAAAAAATAATAGATTAAATTACAAATGTTTCCTAGAAATTTTGATTTTTAAATTTCAAAGTGAGCATTAGAATTAATTAAATAATTAATTCAAATTTCCCCTATGAATCCACTTCAATTATATTGGAAGAGTATGAAATTAAATTCCCCAATTCCCGCCTACACACCAAAACCAAAAAAATTGAAATTAAATCAACTGTCAAGAAAATCACACATTTTTATTTTTTTAATTTTTTTCTGTTGATGAGGATTTCCATACACCCAAGATGCTCCTGCATCATTGAATTATTCGATAACAAGGAAAACCATTCCAAGGTAGTATCTTTCAAGGATCTATGGAATAGTTTAGCTAGAAGTTTTTCCTCAAAGATGAAATCGCTACATAGAGCAGTAAAAGTAGAAACATGGTTAACAAGATCTCCTTTCCCACCATATTTCTCAAATTGGGGAAATTCTACACCTTGTGGCATTTGTTCTCTCAATATCTCCAAGGATAAGGGAATTTTTTTGATATATTGTGAGGGTTGACCATTGTTGTTTTTATTTAGGGTTGTGACTTGTTAGAGGGAGGCCATGCTTTGTAAAAGTGTGTTAATGATAGCATCATTGTTGTTGTAAGGTGGAGGGGTATAAGGTGGAGTAGTGTATGTATGCAAAGGTAAAGTGAATTATAAATTTGGGATGAAGGAGGTTTGAGGAGATATTGTAGTCAAAGTAACAAAGCTAGAGGAATTCCTTGTGGAAATTCCTAAGGAAGTTTTCACACTGCTAGGAGGTTGAATTGTTATGGTAGGTTGAGTACTAGTGTGTGTAGAGATGGAAATGAGTGTCATAGAAGTAGGGATAGAAGTTTCACCTTGGATTTGAGTGCATCCCAAAGCTTGAGTGGAGCCAGGGATAGTAGGGATAGTGTTGTTAATGGGAAACATAGTAGTTGAAGGCATGGTAGTCATGGGAAGTGACATATGCATACTAGGATCCATATATGGTTGATTATCAACACTATCAGGAAGATAGCTAGAGAACCCAAAATCCATGATGAATGGTGTATTGCAGTATGACATGAGTCTCGAACTACATCTCACAATAGTATTGCTAATAGGACATCAAGTTGGAAAGCTCAAACAAGATTTCACAAACTTAGTGGACAAACCCAGAATGGAAAGAGGGTAAAGGGAAATGCAAGGACCTAAAATGAAATGTGAATGCAAATTTTAGATTCTTAGAAAGGTAATTTTGTTGGTTACACTATGTAAAAATATAAAATTAAATGCTCTAAATGCAATTTTGGATTTAAGCAATGCACAAAATGAATTGATTTAAGCTTAGATGCAATGAATTGAAGAAAATAAAATCTCTGTAAAATTAAATAGATAACTAACAGTAGAAAAAAAAACATAGAAACAAAGTTTTTAATGTTGGAAAATGCAGTTTAAAATATGAAATGGGACTAAATCACTCAGAGGGGCATATGAGTCCTAATCAAGGTTTTTCAAGGGTTTAAATGTTGAATAACAGTCACCATAGAATACCCAAAAATCAGAAAAAACCACCTATACTGGGACTAAATCACCCAGAGGGGCATATGAGTCCCAGATTAGGGCTTTTACATTTGGGTATGTTCATGATCATCGTGGAAAAAAAAATCCCTTAAGTGGCAAAAATTTTAGAAAAATCAGAGTTAGGAAACTTGACATAAAAATTTGAATAAGTTATCAATATTATTTCAAAAATATGTAAGAATAGAATCTATAGCAAATTCAATGTAGTTTCTAAACTACTAGGTTTATTTAAAAAATAAATAAATCTATTTGGTGAAAATTGAAATTTCAATGCAGTAGTACTTCAATTTTAGGGAAAAATAAGTAGGTGTCTGTCTGACCAATCCCTAACAACAATAAAATGATAATATTTTTTAATAAGATTTTATATACAAATAGAGGGCTCATGTCTCAATGTGATGCATATTTTTTGTAAATTTCTTCCAAGTAAATAATTAATTGTGATTTTTATTACAAATTTTAAAAAATATAAAACGCTGTATGTTTGACCACCTTAACTTGGTAAAACTTCATGAAATTTAGTTTTTCTTTTTAATCCTATAGTATGCATAGAATGTGACACATGTTTTGGATTCAAAAAATATGATACCATTTGAAAGCTATAGATGTTTTTCAATCAGCCTATCAATCAACTTTAGTCGTAATTCAAATAGAAAATGAATAATAATTATTTATTAAATTCAAAGTAAAGCATAATTTATATTGGTGGAAAGCTGAGAATATCCTTTAAAAAACCTTTTCATTTCAACAATTTTGAGTAAAAAAAAGTAGTGAGCCATATACCCTACACATACCCATCATATCGCCAGTTTTTGGCCCATCATGATCCTTCACATACCCATAAATTTCATAAAATTATGAGTGAAATTTATAATTTTTGGTTTGTATGATGTCTAGGATACGTGAAATTGTTGATTTTAGATCAAATTCAATGATGCAAGATGCAAAATGAAACCTATATACACTTTCACTAATGCAAGATTTAGAAACCTAGATGCCAATCAACTAATGCAAAATCTTAATGCAAAGTCGTTGTAAGCTAGATCTAGGACTATGATGCACTCCAAATCAAAAAAGAGGTGTTCATGTCAGTTTTTTCAAAATGTAACAACAGAAATAAGGTTCCCCACCTTTGAGGAGATGGAGCACGAGGACAGGGTTCCTATTTCACTATTTTTTCATTCAAGGAAACCTTAGAGATCATAATCCAAGGATGAAGTGGGGGAAAGAGATCTTGTAATTAGGTATCCTAGGGTGTGATTAAGGACTAAAAATGGGGTTCTCCACCAAGGTATTTCTTGAAAGGACAAGTAACATGAAAAACCTAATAATGAAACCTAATTATATGCAAGACATGAGTAGATGACCTAGAAATGAATGCAAAATAAAACAGTAAACTAAAAAAGTATAGAGGTGCACCTAGAAACCTATAGAAGCTTGAATGAAGGCTTGAAATTCAAAAATATTAAATTTATTTCAAAATGGGAATCATATACTAGGTTGGGCTATTTAGTCCTAGATTGGGGTTTCTAGGCAAGAGCATAAATCTGGCAGTGACAAGTCTAGAACTCGTAAAATCTGGCAGTGGAAAATATGCCAGAAATGGTGTATCAATCTTTCTTAGCTCTTTTGGAGGATAAAGATCTGAATCTAATCTTCAATCTCTTCCCTTTCTTCTCAACCTGATTTCCAGATCTGAAATGTTGAATTCTACTCTGTAGATGCCTTTTAGTGATCTTGTAATCAAGGTGACAAATTTGACAACTTGACAACTTTTCTCCAACCTTTCTCTTCAATGTGTCTTCAACCTAGGCCTGTAAATCACAAACTAAAGAGAGGGAAAAATGTTGATTTGTTAGTAGAAGTGGGTTTTCCTTGGTCAAACCCTATTTAGGTAATCAAACCTTGAAATGAAATGAAATGGAAAGGAAGAATGATGAATGAAAAAAATGATATGTTGTAACTCACCAAACCCTAGGAATAAAGTGTTGTGAACATGTATGAAATGGCTAGCATAAATGTGGATGTTGAATCTTTCTTGAATGTTATGGATCTTGACTTGAATTCTTTCTTGGATCATGAAACCCTACATCACAAATGTTAGCTCAAAAACAAACATAATGCATGATGACTTTGACATGATGCTTGATACTCGAATAATGCTCTAAAACACTTGATAATCAGCTCTTGAATGCTCTTGTAATCTCCAATTTTCTATTAGAAATTCTCTCATGAAAATATTTAGTCACTTGATTGCTTGATAGGTGAAAAATGAGTGAAATAACCTTGTATTTATACTTGTTTATGATAAATTTCTCAAAATTACAACACTACAAGCCAACATCAGATCAAGGAGAATAAAATCTTGCAAAGAATTTGAATTTAATTTGAGATTAAGCCACACAAGACTCATATGCTAGAAGTGGAATATGAGTCCCATTAGGTTAGGCTTTGGGACATATTTTTCAAGAAATGTTTAGATTGATGTGAAATTTGGATCGGGGCCCTGAAACTTAGGTGGGACCCATATGCCCAAGGTGGTGTATGAGTCCTAGATCATTAAATCTAGACCATAGAATCCATGACCACCTGAATTATGATTGGAAGTTAGCTTATGTTGGGATTATCCTAAAAAATATGCATTAATTAAGGCTTGTGTATGAAAAATAGGACCAAATAAGGCATAGAGAAGCCCAATTTATTAATGAAACCCTAGATTAGTGTGAAAGTGTAAAGATACACTTTACAAAACCCTAAATAAGGCACAACTAGGTTCATTTAGTTTACAAGGGTCCAAGACCTAATATGAATGTGTTAAACACATTACAACAATAAATTAAGGCAACATTATGTTCAATTTAATAGGAAGGGCCTAAAAAAGTGAGGAAATGTAAGGGGATACACTTTCTGTCATTACATTTTATTGAGCTTTATAAAATAATTTCATTGGGCTTATTGTAAAAATTTGTACCAGGCATAAAATATTATTTGGTGGAATTTTATTAAAATAAGGGTTTAAATAATTTTGTGGCCTACATTTTTTGGTACCATCATACCAATGCCATATCATGTCAGCTATCTTATTCACGACCAAGTTTTTCCTTCGACATTAGTCCTACCTCTTCTGACCACCACTATTTCTCTTTCTCCCACCGACATTTTCTATATCCATCATTCTGTCGAGCCCCTTGCCTTAGGCACTCAATCACATCCTAGTCAAGGGGGATTTATCGACCTGTGGTGGTGCCACTTGCACTACCACCATCACTCCACTCGCCCACCGCCCACTTGGTAGCAAGATCATTTTTTTGTAATTTTTCAACCCATTGTCATATGGGGAACCTTGGGCCTATGCCTAAGAGCTAAAATTTTGTGGCCATTTAGCCTTAATTTTTGCACCTACTTAACCTTAACTATACCCCCAAGTGCCTAAAATAGTTATTTTTTCCTTTTTCCATAGCGTTTTTCCATGATGTTGAAATTTTGCAAATGAGATATTGTCAAAAAGTTGGTTCCATGTACTTCATAGTGTCACAAGCCATTTTGCTATATTTTTTCTATAGGTACAAATTATAGCTATTTGAAGTTAGATCTCCCATTTCGACCTCTAAGCTCATAAATTTCTGCCAATTTCTTTGATTTTGGTGATTTAGGAGCTCTTTCATTGTGCCCATGCACTTTTCTAGATTCAACCCCGTGTATTATTTATTCAGTATTTTTCATATTTTGCATTGTGACTGATTACTTGGACATCCTAACTCTTGGAGAGGTTCTATCAGTTTGGGAAGACTTCATTTGTAGTATATATATCATATTTAGGAGTTTCTATTTGATATTGAAGGTTATTTTCTTTGTAATATTGGAGATATATCATAGTTCATTATGGGATTTTCATTTCATCCTACTTTGATTATGTTGAAAAGGTAAAAATATAAAAAATGGAGGTATGGTATCATAAAAAAATCTTTGACGGATTCACTTGTTGCACCATTTGTATAATCTTTTTCCCCCTCTTGGTACTCATAGTAATAAATTTTCATGGAATTGCAAAAGGGAACATGTCTTAGGAGTCATTGCAATGCATATTGATGCTACCATTTTGAAAGTTATTGATCATTGTGATTTCCCTCACACTCTTTGGATTAAAATTTGGGAGATATACAATGATCTTGATTCTCTACCATTCCTAGATGATCCTATTTTAGATTGTCTTGTGCCTCTTCATTTTTTAGATAGGATACCCTATGATGTATATACTATGTGAGAGTTTGAATATTTTGACTAATTTGAGTCTTCATATGAGGATGACGAGGGTTCTTCAGATGCTCTTTCTTCTCCATTAGAGATAGTTGATGTACCTTCACCTTCAGTGATTCATTTTGTAGAGTCATTGATTGAGGCTCATATCATTCTTGTTCATAATAGTTAATGTACCTTCACCTTCAGTGATTCATTTTTTAGAGTCATTGATTGAGGCTCATATCATTCTTGTTCATTAGAAACATTCTTATGGTGATGATTCATTTAGAAAATATAGTGATTAGTTACAAGTATCTAATTGTCTTCCTAATTGGGATCCCCATCTATCAAAAATTGCATCCTTGTTTGTGGAATCTCACATTTCAGATTTGGAGGACACATTTGAGGGGTTATCTCTCCTCTTTTGTGATAGTCATTTCACAACTATTTTCAACCCATATGGTCTTTGGATATTGTTCAACGTTAGTTTTCACATTGTCCTAATTTTTCAACTTCTTCATTGATTGGGAATGTACCTAATTTGAAAGTGGCATCTTCATCTTTAGTGGAAAAGGATACACATGAGAAGCTGGCAGAGACATCATCATCATACATATTCATCATGTATTCCTTCAATTCCTAGCTATAATGGGAATAATTCATGCATTTGTACTTGATTTTGTTTCTTCTAAAAGGGAGAGAAGTTATTTTTTGATATTGGATCATGTACTTTTTTCAAGAACTTACCATTTTTATAGGTGATCACACATTATGGGGGGGCTACATATTCTCTCTCTTTCCCTCTTATGGGGGTGCTATCAACATGTAACGCCCCATCGTGGGAACCCCAAAGGACAATAATTACTGCACATTTTTTTTTTTAAAGTTAACATAACATACATGTATTACACATTAAGTCATGACATGAATTTCATTTAAGTAGATTCACTAACACATACATCCCTTGGGGTACACGAGGAGTCATTACGCGACTTAGATCCACATAACAACAATAAAGAATAAAAGCCAAAGATATAATCCATAACAAAATAAACATTAACAAATGTAACACATACATGATAAAGCATTGACAAGAAACCATTTGTGTACACAAATACAACATATGCATGATTAACTTAACACATTGAATAACAACTATCATGGCCAATATTTACACAAGGTTTAACGTTTCATTACAGTACAATGTTTAAGAAATACAATGATACAAAAGTGTTCCAAATATGAATGGAACCCATACAACAAGATAACATGATACAAGTAAATAGAGAAATACAAAGTATCATAACTGCCTCCAAGATAACTACAACACTGGAGTAATTGCAATAGCACCAATCCGCACCTCTCGATCCTTGACTGGGGACCCAATGGGGTGCTTAGCATGTTCCACCCAACCATGTGAGTCCGAAGACCCACCCCCCGTGCTAGGAGCTAACAAGAAAGAGACCTCAACCAATAACATCCAAACAGGGAACCGCAAGACTCAACGTCATACAAAAGTATCATAAACCTCAAGGATTACAATGACATAATCAACAACATCCAAGAGTCAACATAATAACTTAAAATCATAAATCTCATCACATAAGTCAAAGAAATGACCAGTAAACAAGTAACCAAAGGATGATCATGAAACACTTCCAAATCAGACTGAAATAATAAACATAATACAATTGCAATTAACCAATACAATAACATCATGTCACAGTACCATAAGAGTACAAGGTCATAAGTCAAATATCACTGACATCATACAAAACCACAAAGTACACCAAAGATGTATCAAGGCAATACTCCATAAATCAATGCAAGTCCATTCAACAACAATCTAAACCAACTCCCATAACATACTTCCAATCATAGACATATGACCAACTCAAGCGAAAAATATAAACACATAAGATCACTCAAACAAAACAATAATAAATCATCAATTCAAGACAAAGGACCACTTCCAGTGGATTTCCAAAGAAGCAACATAAGGAGTGTTAGAGGAGAGTGTCATCGCATGGCTTAACATGGATTCTCCAGACTACCTATTGCAAGGTGCCGCCTCCATCTACTGACGGATTATCCAGACAACCAAGCGCTAGGAGCTGCCTCCATCTATGGTTATCCAGGCTACCTATCTCAAGGAACCGCCCCATAGGGTTGCTCATGTGGAACCGTTAACCTTTCATGAAGACAAGGCAACGATCTTGCCAACTACGGCCTTCTCAATCCCCTTTAGCCTATGATAGCACTAAAAGGTGGATGAGGCATCAATTATCTTTTTAGTGTGATTCTACCCACCCCCTAGTTAATTACTTAGGTTTTCACTTATTAATCACACTCTAACGAGGGCTATCCTGGCACCCCTTTGTGCACCGACCACCCACTTAGAGCCACTCTCTCTCTAGACACTCAAAACATAAAAACCAAAGTCCAAGGGTTGTACAACATAACAAGAACATTCGATCACAATAGAGAAACATGCGAGGCATTACTCATCTCGCTGTAAATACATAATCAAAATCTCAATGATTCTCGTACAACCCTTTCAAAATCCTGATACCAAAACACTTGCCACTTCAGGGGCACATAAAAGAAAGAACATCAACTCACAATCATCTCAAGCCTCTAGAAGCCAAAGAACGACAATCCACAAATGAGGGTAAAATGAAGCAATACAGTCCCAACACAAAACTTAACATATGGAAATATCCTCAACCAAAAGGACTCAAGCGGCGACCAAAATAATAAGGATCCATCAAACTCATTCATTAATCAAATGTGAACTCAATGAATAAAATCACCTATGAAAACCAAACAACTCAAGAGGTATATCAAAATAATTTCATAAAAATCATTAACACGTGAATACACTTAATAAACAAACAATAAACAAACAAACACATTCTATCCATCCATTTATGAAAGAGAAATTTTAAGTAACTAAGGATGCTAAGTAATCAAATTTCATAATCATCTCAAGACATATTTTCATATTCTTAATAAGATTATATCAGTAATTAACTTTTTTCACAAAACATTATCTATGAAGTATTTATAACGAATTATTCTTGTTTCTGCATCTCAAATTAAATTAAAAGGTCATCTCTATCCAATAATCATTTTGAGACAATCATAATGTAATTTCCTAGTTAATTAACTCTTACAATTCAACTATAAAGGTTCTATAACTCATGCTACTCACTTAGGAATTAACGAAGCATTGTCCCATTGAATTCAAGGTCATCTGATAACCATATAACAGCATTAAAATGGTACCCATTAAATGTATTACTACTAGACTTATAGATGTATAAATATTTATTTATCTTTCAAATAAAAATTCCCAATTGAATTACGATACATAATGTGCTTAGGTAAGTTGTAATCGAAATCTATACATTGTTCAAATGTCTTATAACAACTCAATTTACATATTTAATTCTTTTATCATCGTCCTCCAGTTTAAATTCCATATATTATGTATATATATAAGCCTAGAATAAATTTAATATAATTAATATCTTCCTTTAATCTTAATTAATTCATTCTCTTAGTTAACTAATTCTTTTTAGAAGTAATTACTAAATTTTACAAGAAAAAAAAAATAGAAAGATATTTACTACTCTAAAGTTACTCATACAAGAACTAAATATTATTAATAAATGAATATGCATCCCTCTCAAATTAATTTCCTTATAAATATTCTCTTAAAAGAGAAATTGTGATAAAACAAAAGTATCTTAAAAGGTGAGATAAAGTCTTACCTCTTTTTTTTTCCTATCAAAAATTAAGATATATTTTCTCTTTTAAGAAGGTTTCGATTTTTATTTCCTAACCCCTAGATCTAAAAAGGAAACTTGCTTTATTAAAAACATTAGACTGAAATAGTGACTATATCTAAGGATAATGGAATGAAATCATAACTTAATAATTATAAATCCAAGGGTTATAATGGAACCGAACTCATATATTATTCGCATAAATTTTAAGTCCCCTAGTCCCATTTGCTATTAAGCATAAAGAGAGAATATAAGTCTTTGAAAATTTGTGTCCTTTTCTATATATGTGTCTAAATCTATTCAAGTTTAGACGAAGCTAAAACAATTCCGAGAAGTCATTAAATAAACTAAAACTACAGTTTACTGGATTATCAAACTAAGGCAGCAAGCTTGCAGGGTAGAGAGGGTGCAGCAAAGAGTTAGTCATTATTGCTCTTGTCTCAACCATCGCCCTTCCATGGGTTCTCATTTCCATCACAGTCTAGCATGAATTTATAATACCAAAGGCAGAGGAAAAGGTGGCATGTGGCTGAGACAGATTGACAATGAAATAAGAGAGAGATTATTAAAACTTTTAAACTTCCTATTATGCTCAAGCTCGCTATTGAGACAGGATGACAAATGACAGGTTTTCACTGAAACCAGAGAGATTATTTGATTTACTACACCTTTGCAAGTCTAAATGTTGCAGCTGTGATGGAATGCCAATGGTTTCAAGGAGACTATTTAATTCTATACAATGCCTCAACTCTAAATGTTGTAACAGTGACAGGTTGCCAAGTATAACAGAAAGTGAATATTGGAATTTGGAAAAATCGCCATCTACTTGCATTATCATCAAATCTCAAATGTTATCCGCAAGACTAAAGGGAAAAAGAAAGATGAGGTGCAAGTACGTGACTTAAGGAAAGGAGAATTAATGTACAACTTTTCTTTTTCTTAAAGCATTTCTGTTTGGTAGCGAGTTTCTAGAGACGCGCTCAAGTTGATGTTTGGACATTAAACTTCACCACGACCAATGGAAACTCTTTATTTTATTAAAAAAAAAATGACAATATCTTATTTTCAAAAGCTGCAACTGTGATAGATTGCCAAAAGAATCAAATAGGTTAATTAAATCTTTAAACTTCCTATCAATATCAAGCGCTACAGCTGAGACAGGAAATTATGCACAAAAATGCTGAGGCACAGATGAGGCTCATGAACTGTTTGACAGATTGCCTCAAAGAAATGTGACCTCCAAGACAAGATGCGAAGACTATCTGATAACCACCTCCCAGAGATCTCAACACCTGGAAGAAAAAGATAAAGGGATACACGCAAAGAATAACCGTCCTAACATGAGATACAAACAACAACACACTAGGAAAGAATGATACAAACTTAAGGGACTCCTAATGCAGGGTAAACGGTTTGGGAGAAAGGCATCAAACCATAAGAAAAGATAGAGCAGATTAGATGAGACAGCTAAGCAACCTCAAAATCCAAATTACACGGAGACCATCATAAAACGAATCTTCCCATCGAATGAGCAAGAGAAAGAGGTATTGACCTCCCAAAGCAAGGAAATTCATCCTTAACACAAGGCGAAACTAGAAGATCAATGCAACAAAGATTAAGTTGGGAGAGGTATGCAAAAATTGAGATTTTATCCTCCAGAAAGTGGCAAAGTAGCCCACAGAACAATTTTCATTTTTTATTTACAAAGCGAAAAGCAAGAAATCACGGATTGATTGACAAGGCCCATAACTTAAAAGTAAATTCAAATCTATTGAAATCAAACTGATGCAACAATTTCCAAACAATATATATAAAAATGGTAACTAGTAAGAATGAGATTGTAGCTCTTCAAGTAAGTCACCTACAGAAATAATCAACAAAAGGAAATTTCAAGGATAGAAAAGAGCCTGGCTGAGTCATTGCCATCCCATCTTTATAGTGCGATTTAACCTGTTCAACCATATTGAAAAGTAGATCTAGAATACCTTGAATGCTATCTGATTTTGCCCTAACTGAAGAAATTGGATCTTTGATGAAAATCCTCAATTCACTACTTCATCCCAAGGACTCGTTTCCCCAATTTGTTTCAGGCCCGAAAGAGGCGTACCCCCCATCAACACCCCCAAATTTTCTTTTATTCTCCTGATCTCCCCCCCAGAGTTGTCTCTTCAATTCCTAACTAAATGTCTTTTCACATTCCCCATAACCGAAACTTGAAATTCAAATAATATTTCTTTGCCTGTTTATTATTTATTTCACACAGAAATAATAATACTAAAAAATCTTATTTTTATTGCATATGAAGTATTTTATCCTCCGAAAATAATAATAAAGAAGTCATTTAATTTTATTTGTTGTACTATTATTCATTACTTCCACAATCATTTATTTATTTATTTAATTATAATAATCAAGTTTGATTTATTTAATTCATTTTAAACATTAATAATATTTTATTTGACAAAAAACACAAAAGTATTATAACTTTTATTTTATTTAATACCTCAAAACACAAACCGAATAAATTGAATCAATTCAAATCATGCCAATCAACACTAACTTTACAATCGAGTTAGAGGCAACACAAAGACATCATAGATGGAGGGGCACTACATGACAAATGGTGTAATTGGGGGTTATTATGGTGTCCTCCATCCTTCCTAACTTGATTTAATTTTTTCTCTCTTTTGGAGAGGAGTTTTATCGTAATGGGTTTTCTCTTTTTCTCCATTATGAGAGATTTCATTTTCATTTGTAGATGGGTACCTAAAATGGGCATGTAGATTAGACCCATCATTGCATCGTGATTTTCATAATAATCTTCTCCCTAAATGGAACTTATGGGGGGTGTTGGTGTAATTAATTATTTAATTACACTTACATAAGTTTGCTTAGGAATTTAATTATGTTCCTAGGTTGCATTCACTAGGTGACAAGTTTTAATGGGGCCTTGACCCTTAATCACATGTTTAGCAAATAAGATTCCTTCTAGAAATCTTATCTAGACTTCACATTCTACTAGGTAGTTAGTTAGTTGTCACATGTCATAATATTATGAAAAATTTCAACATCATGTTGCATCCTACATCTCAACCTTTCCTATATAAGGAAGGTTCTTGTACTCATTTTTGTCATACTTTATCATAATTAATACCTCATCATTTGATAGGTCTTAATATAAAGCAAGCTCATATTCTTGCATATCCTCTTGTGGAAGTTTTTCATTTTTTTGTAGGTGGTATTGGGTATTGAGCTAATCTCCATATCTTACAATAATAAGGTAGTGGTATGCCCCCTCGAGAGGACATGTGAGTTATGATAACATGGGTGTTCTCTTGAAATGGATGGGAAGGCTAAAGGATGAAGGATGAAAAGATGAAAAAATAAGGATGGAAGGGAGAAAGTAAGGATGATGACATGGATGGAGAGGGAGGATGGATTATTATCATGTTGCATTGATAAGAGTAACCTTGATTTCAAATTTTACTTGGCATTATGCACCAAGGTATAAGGAACTAGGATGACAATATACCAAGTACATGGTCGAAAAGGTCAAGTACAAACATATGCCTGATGACACCATGATATGGAATACCATGATACCCCTATGTAAATAGAGTGCAAAAGACCATGATTAATATAAACAAAGATAACATACACACGCAACAATAAATCATGCACATACAACAAAAGAAAACAAGGACTATGCTCCATGTCAAGTGAAAAAATGATTGATGGTTTGATTAATGGATTGGTGATGATGATGATAAGGATAGAAAAGTTAATGATAAGAACACATGCATTGGGAAGGATACATCCCTATGATGATAGTTGTATTAAAGTGGATCAATGGATTTGAGCTTGATTTGAATTAAGATGACGGATCACTTAAGGATGATGAGATATATTGAAAGGTTGGATTGCATGGACTAGGATTGATTGCATTGGACAATATTGGTGGAAATGATTGGATTGGAAGGATATATGGATGGATAAGATATGATTGGATGGAGGATAAGATGATTAGGATAGAAGGATGGATTGGATCCAATGACAAGGGAGAACCAAGTCTTAGGAAAATGATGGAAGGATAAATGGATTGTGTGGATAGGAGATAAATGGATTTAGTAGATGGAAGATAAGTAATGGGAGGATAAGAGTATGGTGGATGAAGGAGGATCGATGTGCAAGGACTAGTTTCAAAGGACTGAGATGCCCTACACTAGAGGTTGTGTAATCATGGATGGAAGGATAGTAGCATGAGATGGAAGGATTGTGAATAAGAGATATGAATGGTAGAGGACTAAAGGTTTCATTTTCCAAATCATGTATAGATATTTTTCCCCTATCTTTATGAAGATCAAGGGTGAAAAGACAGGGTGAATTGGATAGTATGGGGGGATGTAGATAGGATATGTGATGGAAGATATAGATAGGATGATCAAGATAAAGTGTATAAGATATGGATGTATAAATATTTTTACCCTAGTCTCTTTATCAAGATCAAAGATGGGAAAGTGAGATGGATTTGGATATGATGATGGATATGTGATGGATGATATGGATAGGATAAGATACATGGTGATTATGAAGATCCTTAGCCTTGTCAAGATAAAAGGTACAAAGGGGAAGATGGATTTAGATAGGATTATGGATAGATATTGAAGGATAGTGGAGGATGTGGATAATAGGTGATATGGATGAAGCTCACCCCTAAGTGTAGAGTACAAGCAGATGGGGAGGAAGGACTCAAGAATCTAGTTTCATAGATGGTATCCCTTAATTATGTGATATTATGCTCATAGACATTGGTATAATTATGGTAAGGGGGATAAGATGGATTGAAAGATGGAGAGGGATATGGATTTATGCAAAGGATTGGATAAGAGGGATGGAAGGATGGAGCATGGATGTTGGATAATGGATGGATTTATGGAAGATATGTGGATGAGTGGATGGGAATGTTGGGAAGATCTACATTGGCACACACATCGAAGGGTGGTGGAATTGTGAAAGAGAAGTGTATTGTAAATTTTGAGGTTTATATGGATGAGTGGGTGTAGATTTTGGGACATAAGGACCAAAAATGGATGAAGGTGATGGGGTATTATTAGATGGGATGGGGGACTTAGAATGGGATGAAGCTTTTGGATTAGCAAGTTTGGATACCAATTTTGAATTTTCTTTGGGATGTATTGATTCTATGAGTATTTTTAGAATCCACATAGTTTTTGTCTTTGATTTTTTCTTCATGGGCCTTTGTAGCCTTTGGGATTTTTTATTTTGGATCATATTTTTTTTTTTTTTTCATGTCTTTTTTAGCGGACATGTTGATCCTTGGAATTTTGTGGTTTTTGGATTTATGCATTTGAGATTTGGCATCCAAATTGCTTCCAAGAGAAATGGGATTGGTGGATGGACATGAATGATGTGGATGTATTATGGATGGGTTGGTTTAAGTAGTATGTTGGAAGGATTTCTAAGATGTGTGCCTTGGTTGATCTTGATTTGGGGTATGAGTTGATGGATAGAGGATAATTGGATTTTGGAATAGGAGTAATAGGTGGTGGAATGTAGGGACCCAATATGAATGGAGGGGATGAGGGACTTTTTTTTGGGACATAGAGATCCAAAATACATGGAATGCATGGGGGTTTGGGATTTTTAATATAAGGGCCCAAGATAGATTTTGAGGATGGGGAATATCAATAGTGGAATTTAGGTTGAGGATTAGGAACATAAGGGACCAACATAGGGACCAAAAATGAAGAAGGTAAAGATGAATATGAAGTGAAATAAATGAAATGCATAATAAATAACCACAAATATTTTATACCTTCATAGTCTTCTCCTCTTCATGGATTGAGCTCATAAGAAGCACCCATTTATTGCAAATTTTCTCCAAAGATTGAAATGGATGTGGTTGCTCAAGATCTTAGCATGATGATGGTAGTATAGTGATGGATTCAGGGGATATTTTGATAGCATAAGGATGAGATGAATGTGTGTTGAAAGAATGAGATTGAATACCTCATTATATAGAAATTCGGTGAGAGCGATCAAGGGATAGGATTAGTTGGTTAATGGAGGATTGAGATTGAAAGAAGGATGTGGTCTACATCAAGAAATGAAGATTGATTAGATTTGTGACAAGTGTCACAAGATGGATAGTGGTGAAATGGGGATGTGTTCTAACACATGTGTGAGCACACATTGGAAAGAGAGTCCTTAAATTCATGTAAGAGATGGGGTGGCTTGTATAAGGGGTTAGTGGAGGTAAGTGAGATGTAGGAATTTAAAATTGGGAAGTTATCATAATGATGATTAGGTATGAGGGTTAGATCAATTAATCAAGGATTAATTAACTTAAGTGGGATTAGGATTTCAGAGGAAAATGGGAAAATGTTAGATTTAATTAAATAAAATCAATCTAGATTTATTTAATTAAAGGTGATAGAAAGTAAGGATAATGGGAAAATTAATTAAATAAATATGAAATATTTATTTAATTAATTATTAGGATAAGTGAGATAGGCTAAATTAAATAAATAACAAGTATTTGTTTAATTAAATATTATTTTGGGTGACTACAATTTGCCCCTCTTTGAGGTGATGTTGCAACTAAGAGAAGTAACATCATTTCAAAAAAGAATAAAACATCGTGGGTAGGAAAGAGACAAATACTAGTGGCATGATGCCCTAGTCACTAGGAAATATGACGAGAAGGTAGTGGTATGCCCCCTCGAGAGGACATGAGAGTTAGGATAACACTTGTGTGCTCTCAAAATGGATGGGAAGGCTAAAGGATGAAGGATAAAAAGATGAAAACCATAAAGATGGATGGGAGAAGGTAATGATGATGAATACATGGATGGAGAGGGAGGATAGATGATCATCATCTTGCAATGATAAGAACAACCCGGCAACATCCATTAGTATCCCAAAAACAAAGATTAGATGAAAAAAATAGATGAACGAATGTTTAAAAGTGCAACTTGAAACACGGGTGTAGATTTGTAGATAAATTTGTTCCTTTGATAAAATAGAGGCACCATCTTGTGAACAAGGGTGCAATTTAGTAGATTGAGCAAAAAAGAGGGCTTTTGTGAGTGAAAATTGGATATTTTTGAGTAACCTAGTCTAGAAAATAGCTTTAAAATGTAGTTAGGGACCCAAAAATGAAAAATTGATGCCACAAAGACTTGAGAAACCCAAAAATATTTCCCCTAAAATAGAGGCGCAACAATTTTTTAACAAAGGCATAATAGTTTTGAACAAAGGTGCCACTTTGTAGAATGTGCCAAAAACTAGTTCCCAAAAGTTAGAAAATGCAATTTTGCACTAACCCATATGGGGAAATAGATAGATGAAAATTTAGGGGGCTAAAAACATGAATATCTAGCCAAAATACACCCATAATGCAATGAAAATGAGCTCAAAGAGAAGAAAATCATTGGTGACCTAGAGAGATTACATGAAACCCTAGCTTTAAGGCTAATAACACTTAGTTTAAGCATGAAAATGATGGATAAACCTACAAAACAGAGTGTTAGGACAATGAAGACCTATGAAGCAAGATGTTAGAAGCCCAAAAAACCCTATATCTAAGCTAAAATTATGAATGAAGTGCCATAAAGCATAAGCACAACAATTTAGAACCTAGGGGCCTTAGTTTTGCACATAGGCGCAATAGTTTTGAACTTAGGAGTAGTAGGTTTGAACTTAGGTGCCATTTTGTGTAGTAGAAGCGTATATTTGTAGACCATATCTAGAAATGACACCTGTAAATTCAAAACTCACAAACACTTAATGAAACATTAAAATGAAGAGTGGGAAGCTAGTGGGTGTGCCAAAATGGAGGGATGAATAGAAATGCATATGAGATATACACAAGGATGTTATACCTTCATATTCTTCTCCTCTTCATGGATTGAGCTCACAAGAAGAGCCCATTTATTGCATATTTTCTTCAATGATTGAGATGGATTTGGTTTCTCAAGATATTAGCATAATGATGGTAGGATAGTGATAATCTAAAGGGATATTTTGACAACATAAGGATGTGATGAATTTGTGTTGAAAGAATGAGAGTCAAGGCCTCATTATATAGAAATTTGGTGAGATGAATAAAGAGATAGGATTGGTTGGTTAATGGAGGGTTGAGATTGAAAGAAGGATGTGGTTTGAATTAAGGAATGAAGATTGATTAGATTTGTGACAAGTGTCACAAGATGGATAGGGGTGAAATGGGGAGGTGTTCTCACACATGTGTGAGCACACATTAGGAGGAGAGGCATTAAATTTTTGCAAAAGAAAGGGTGGCTTCTGTAAGAGATAGGGTGGCTCATAGGGTGGCTTGTGTAAGAGGTTAGTGGGGGTAGGTAAGATGTAGGAATTTAAAATTAGGAAATAAACATAGTGATGATTAGGTATGAGGGTTAGATCAATTAAATAAGGATTAATTGATTAATGAAGATGGGTTGAGTTAATAAACCAAGGGTTTATTAACTTAGTTGGAGTTAAAATTTGGAGAATGGGATAATAAGGGTTATGAAGTGAATAAGGTTAATTAATCAAGGATTAATTAACTTAAGTGGGATTAGGGGATTCTAGAGCAAAATGGGAGAATATTAGCTTTAGTTAAATAAATGTAGATTTATTTAACTAAAGGTGGTGGGATGTAAAGATAATGGGGAAATTAATTAAATAAATAATAAATATTTATTTAATTAATTATTAGGATAAGGGACATAGGCTAAATTAAATAAATAACAAGTATTTATTTAATTAAATATTATTTTTGGTGACTACATTTCGCCCCTCTTTGAGATGATGTTGTGACTAAAAGAAGTAACATTATTTCAAAGAAGAATAAAGTATAGTGGGTAGGAAAGAGACAAAAACGAGTAGCATGATGCCCCAATCATTAGGAAGGATTAGGAAGGATGATGAGAAGGTAGTGGTATGCCTCCTCGAGAGGACATGCAAGTTAGAATAACATGGGTGTGCTCTTGAAATAGATGGGAAGGATAAAAAGATAAAAAACATAAAGATGGATGGGAGAAGGTAAGGATGATGAAGACATGGATGGAGAGGGAGGATAGATGATCATCATGTTGCAATGATAATAGCAACCCCACAACATGCATTAGTAGCCCAAACATAGAGATTAGATGCAAAAATTAGCTAAAATAATGCTTAAAAGTGTAACCTGAAACACATGCACAACTTTGCAAATAAATTTTCACCTCTAATAAAGAAAAAGTTACATTCTATGAATATAGGCACAATTTTGTAGATGAGGCTCAAAAGAGGGCTTTCGAGGGTGGAAAATGGATGTTTTTGAGTGACCTATTCAAAAAATAGCTTGAAAATGCAAGTAGTAACCCAGAAATGAAAACCTGATACCACAAAGACCTGAGAAACCCTAAAATATGTCCCCTAAAATAGAAGTGTAATATTTTTGAACATAGACATAACAATTTTGAATAGAGGTGCCACTTTATAGAATGTGCCAAAAGGCATCCCCTGGAAGTCAAAAAATCCAATTTTGCACTAACCTAGATTGGGAAATAGATAGATGAACATGTGGGGTGCTAAAAACATGAATATCTAGTCAAAATATCCCCATAATATAATTAAAATGAGCTCAAAGAGAATAAAATCCAAGGTGACCTAAAAAGCTTGCACAAAATCTATCCTTACAAGACTATAAAATACTTTGTTTAAGCATGCAAATGATGGATGAACCTACAAAATAGAGTTTTAGGACAATAAATAACTACAAAAAAAATGATAGAAGTCAAACAAACCCTATATCTAAGCTAAAATGATGAATTAAGTGCCAAAAAGAAAAATTGTAGTGGTTTAGAACCTAGGCACCTTAGTTTTTCACATAGGCGCAAAAATTTTGAACTTAGGCACAACAAGTTTGAACTTAAGCACCATTCTATGAAGTAGAAGCATAGCTTTGGAGACCCTATCCAAAAATGACACCTACAACTTCAAAACTCACAAACACTTCATGAAACATTAGAATGAACGGTGGGAAGCCATCGGGCATGCGAAAATGAAGGAGGGGAAGATGAATATGAATAGAAATGCATAATATATAAACACAAGGATGTTATACCTTCATAGTCTTCTCATCTTCATGGATTGAGCTCACAAGAAGCACCCATTTCTTGCATATTTTCTCCAATGATTGAGATGGATGTGGTTCCTCAAGATCTTAGCATGATGATGGTAGGATAGTGATGGATTGAAGGGATATTTTGATAGCATAAGGATGTGATGAATGAGTGTTGATATAATTAGATTCAATGCCTCATTAAATAGAAATTTGGAGAGAGGAATCAAGGGATAGGATTGGTTGGTTAATAGAGGGTTGATATTGAAAGAAGGATGTGCTTTGGATTAAGGAATGAAGATTGATTAGCTTTGTTACAAGTGTCACAAGATGGATAGGGGTGAAATGGGGAGGTGTTCTCACACATGTGTGAGCACACATTAGGAGGAGAGGCATTAAATTTGTGCAAAAGATAGGGTGGCTTCTGTAAGAGATAGGGTGGCTCATAGGGTGGCTTGTGTAAGAGGTTAGTGGGGGTAGGTGAGATTTATGAATTTTAAATTAGGAAATAAACATAATGATGATTAGGTATGAGGGTTAGATCAATTAATCAAGGATTAATTGATTAATAAAGATGGGTTGAGTTAATAAACCAAGGGTTTATTAACTTAGGTGGAGTTAAAAGTTGGAAAATGGGATAATGAGGGTTAGGAAGTGGATAAGGTTAATTAATCAAGGATTAATTAACTTAAGTGGGATTAGGGGAATTTAGGGGAAAATGGGAAAAAGGTTATATTTAATTAAATAAATGTAGATTCATTTAATTAAAGGTGGTGGAATGTAAGGATATTGGGGAAATTAATTAAATAAATAATAAATACTTATTTAATTAATTATCAGGATAAGGGACATGGGCTAAATTAAATAAATAACAAGTATTTATTTTATTTTATTTTTTTGTGACTACACCAGCGCTATTATAAAAGATTCTTCTACAAGAAATTTAACCTTGGTGCATCCTGAACTGATAGAAATAACTAGTGGCATTGGTTATTATCCTTCAAAACAAATGAAAGAATCAAATAAATCTTTGCTTAATATCAATGTTATCACACAAAACACTCCTATGACATATTCCAACACATTTCTTAGTAATGATTGGGGTTCATTATATTTTAAACCCTCCTTCAAGGGAGAGTACAAAATATCACAATCTAAAGAGTCTTTTGTATGTATGACACCTTGTAGTAAGTAAGAGATAACTTTGTCACAAAATAAAGGGGCATCTACTATTGATCAAGAGAATATCTTTTTGAGACTTCTCCAAGATCACTTCATATCTCTCCCTCCAAAGACACGAAATAAATTTTACAAAAAAAATTCATTTTGTGCATATCATTGAGTGCATGGTCATTCATCCAATGAATGTAAGGCCTTGAGTAATAAAATTCAACATCTTAAGGATTTTGGTACTCTTCCTTGTGTTGAGGCACCTATTTCCTCTAATTGATATTGATTTTCATCCTATCATGTTTCTCATCACTATGTGGCATTGGTAGCTTTATATGTCTTTCTTATTTCCATGCATGGTGGTAAAATATTAGGTGCAACCATATTTCTCTTGGTATCAACTTGATAGTCCTTGGTGATTATCTTTGGCTCTATAATTTGGGGGAAAGGATAACTACTTCTTCAAGGTGTGCATTATTTTCAAGGATAGCCTCTTCATCTCTTTCTATTTAAAATACCAACATAGCAATTATGTTGAAATTTTAAGTGGGGGGCATATTGTCCCTTGTTCATTGTTTGCATGTTCCATTCTTAGTGATGATAACATATGTCTCCTAGGAAGTGTGAATTTATTTTCAAAGTGTGGTCTTCTAAATTAATGTGACATTTATTCCTTGTGGTGATATTATGTTTGATTTCCTTCAAGAGCACAACCTTTCTTCGCATGTGAAATTCCTCTTAGTGGTGATGCTACAAATGGTATTCCCTAAGCTATGAATATTTTATCCTAGACTAGATCTCTCTTGGAGAAATTAGGCACAATGTTCCCTAAGGTGAGACCTTTAATGAACTAACCAAAACCCCTTTGAACACACCTTATCTTATATGAATTTTTTTGATGAGTGTATAGCATAACACATCTTGCTAGTGTTATGAAGCTCAAAGTTCATGTTGTGTGGCACCTTATCAAATTTATTAGAAGGTTTAACTTTGGTATGGTTAGTACAATGGGATCATGTATACTTGGCATGACTTTCTCATTGTATGATGAGAGCCTATATACCTAGTATGACTTTCTTACTTAGCCACTTTTTGGGGGCTCACTTAGTGTATATCAAACTGCACTAGCCCTTGTGAGTGCATAGTATTTTTCATAGTGGACAACAGGTTTCACTTGTAAAATATTTTTGGAAAAAAATATAACACTTGATCCACATTGAGTTGGATAAACAGTTGAGGCTTGATCCAACCCTTTTTTCTTTCTTTTCTTTCTTTGAGTCTTTGGCATTCTATGTTTGTGTATCTTGTCTTGTTGCTTCATATCATACATCTTATGTGTGTCACTTTGTGCTTATGTTGGTTTTCCATGGGATCTTGATCTTGGGGTCTTGGCCACCTCCTTGATCCTTTTCATCCTATCCCATCAATATTTGTGTACTTGGACCCCTCTTGACACTTATTTTTCTACTTTAGTGAGTTTTCACTTGCACTCATCCTCTCACTAAAGTGGAGACTAAATGTAGTGTAGAAAAATGTACTCCTTTATAGTTTCACTTTTTTGGGTCCCTCCCAATTAAATTGGACTTAATTAAGCCTTAATAATACCTATTTTACATCTAAAATCCTAATAAATTGTATTTTCTTAAGGGTAAACCCACAATAATTAATCTCAATACATAACACTTTACCTTGAGGAATGTGTGTTCCAAGAATACGAACCTAGGACCTATTCACCCTCGGTGAATGGGTCCTCCCTAGGCCTTGGGACCCATTTTTAAATATTCTTTTGGTAGTTTTTTTATAATCCAAATTCAAATTTCAATGTCATCTTGTAATGTTTAATTTTTGGGAAATTAAGGATAGATATCTATAAATATAAGTTTATTTTATCAAATCAAGTAGAATATATTTTAGAGAACTTGAATCACAAGAGAAAATATGATTGCAAAGAGCATTGAATATCATATTTATCAAGAATTTGTTGCATTATTCAAGATCTCAAGCATCATGTCAAAATTATGTTCATTCATGCATGTTTTTGGAGCTAACATAGTGATGTAGGTTTCAATTTTTCAAGTCAATATTCATGTACAAAATCAACATCATCAATCAATCCATTTCATGCAAGTTCTAGTCCTTCAAGGATCTCCATTCAAGGGTTTTATTCGAGGGTTTGGTGAGTTGAAACATATCAATTGTTCGATCATCATTCCTTCTTTTTATCATTATTTCATTTCAAGGTTTAATTATGAAAATAGGGTTTAAAAAAGAAAAAAGGTATTTTGATATATACACAAGAAGTTAGCTTGTACAAAAAACATGTGTGTTCAAATTAGAGTTATAGTGACTTTAAAAAATAATTAAAAAATATATGTAACAAAAATTATCAAAAAATATCCTTTCCCTGGATATTGATGTTGAGAATCTATATTTCAAAAATTAGAATTTTATCCTTTATAGAAAAAAGTTATGTTATACAACAAAAACATTACTTTCAGAAAATGTTATTTTTTGTTTAAAACTATTTATTAAAAGATATGTTTAAATATTCGTGATTGATTTTTGAATTTTTTTAAAACTATATATTTAGAATCTACGCACAAATTTCCACAAATCACTATTTTGTATCATCTTCAGATTCTTAATGGTTTAGCTACTATAGGTATCAAAACATGAAGATTCAGTTAAAAATATTGATGTGAATGTCCATCTTGGGAAAAAAGTGAAACACAGTATTGTGATTTCACCCTTATGTGGACTAATTTCTTATAGGCCTTCAAGGAAATTCATGTATTATCTATCAACTCTTTGCATAAACTTATGGTGTGACATCACTTCGATAGGGATTTCATGCCTAAGGTTATTTTATCAATTGTCATTTATTTATTACAATAATTTTACCTTGTATTTTCCCAACCTAGGGCACATGATTTATACCATCATCATTTTCTATATTTGGAGGTGGAAACACCAAAATTGGGATTTAACTAAGGTAAACTAGTATACAACAAAAAATTTCCCCTCTATTTCATGTGTGTAGGCTAGATCAAAAAATATTTTTGATAATAAGTTGTAGAAAAATAGAGAGTAGATTGTGAGAAGTCTCTATAATCGAAGAACATCTTTAAAACCTAGACTAGGGGTCCTAGCACCCTATTATTAAATTTTGGGCTCATCTTTCTATCATAGGTTCCCTTCTACCTACACATATCAAATCTATGTCTATTTCTATAATTTTCCATTTTCATTTTTGTGATCATTTTTATTTTCAGATATAGGGTTTATTTCCATTAAGTTAATTAAATCACACATCAAATTTTCCCTCTTTGCAACAAAGGAATTAAACCCTAATAGATTGGATCTCTTTTCAAGTAGCTAGCCAATCATCAAAACCTAGTTTTTTTGTGTTCCAATGTAGAGTGAAAAATAAAATTTAGATATAAGCTACTTAACTTGTTGGATCTTGGTTCTCCTTTCACTTAATAGGAAAATTTGAGACCTCAACAACTCAAAAGTATTGCAATCGTGTGTTTGAATCAAGCAAGTTGATATCCATCAAATTATGCTACAAATATGGCATCATTGCTAGGGATGTTTTGATCTTAGTTCATACTTTGAAGATAAATTCAACTAATACCAACATAAGGGTACACCATAGATATAAGTTCTTTCTTGTTATGTTAATATTTCAGGTTTTTAGGAAATAGTTGGTCTCTTCCAAGTGAAGAGTAGAAAATCTATTTCAATCCAAGCTAGAATTAATTTGCATATCAAAAGACTCTAACATGGAGAGAATAATTTATATTTTAGACTATCAAGAAAAAAATGAAGCTACCACTCATTTATGGAGATAAAGTAAAAACTAGAATGCTCAAAATAATGTTAAGTCACTTAGACCTACCTATAGATATTAAAGGATGAACATTAAGAAGAAAATTTTTATTCATGGATTCAATATATCACTGGTACATTTTGACCCATTTTTCAAATGTTGGGTCAGAATTTCAACGTTTCAAATGTCATCAAAATTCTAACACAATAATAGAGATGAACAACCATTGAAATTTTGACGGGCACTTGTCGAAAAATGGGTTAAAATGTACCAGTGTATCAATACTTGTACACTTTTAAAGATTTAGATGATAGCATACTCATAACACAAAAAAATACATAGGTATAATTATGAGATAAAAATAAATGATTAGGCTATTAGTATAATAAATAGGGATAGATCATATGATGCTCATACTCCTCATCCATATCCTACTTCTCCAAGAATGTGATATAAGTATGAAATTGAACAAGAATATTTGCTAGATTACTTGAGACTAGAAGACAATAACTTCTAGAAATAGTTGAATTTTAGGAAACTCTAATCAATTTGTAGCAAGCTTAACTTGCTACACTTGAACCTACAAGTTCCCTCTTAGTGAGTAAAGAGGAAGAAATTACTTATGAGGAAAAATTTATTAAGCACTATGAATATGATGGTAATTTATGATGCATCTTGATATGAATCTATAGAAGGAGAAATAGAGTATAGTGATTGTGATGTAGTTGATCCAAGTTTTCTATGTGAATATTATGTTGATCGAAATTAGTGATTTTTTGGCTCAAGAAGTTGAATAATTAAAGGAACTCATGCAAATATCCCAATATTCCAATCCATAGTGTGAAGATAGAATGACCGATGTAGACACAATAGTTATGGAAATTGGAAGTGTATATTATGTAAGAGTTAAGAATGTGATTGTAGTAAGTGATGTTACTTTTTCTATATCAAATCGAAATTATATGTACAATAAAAAATATAAAAAAAGGGAAGACAATAAGATGAGGAAAAAAAATTCTACAAGGAAGGCAATATAGAAGATGATTCTATTGACAACGATTTCACTTGTAGAAAGCAGGGAGAATAAATTCTCAATAGACAAGAATGAAAAGAGCCTATCCTTTTTGAAAGATATGGAACAAAGAAAACCTAAGGGATAATTCTACATTTACAGGGCAAAGATTGGCTTTTGTTCAATCCCAAATCTTTGATAAACAGGTCATGGTTTCACTAGGGTCGCTTTCAAGTAATGATGTGATATTGTTGTTAATTTCAAAGGCACTATGGTTGTTTTTGAATATTTTAGATATACATTCCAAATTGAAACAATGAGTTCAAACACCATGAAACCAAAATATTTTCCATAATATTTAATGAATATCACAAATTCTTTGCTATAACTTAAGTATATTTAGCATTAAGAATTCTATAATCATATGGAAAACAAAGGATATTCATCAAAATTCCTTTCATTCATTTAAATTTTTTGGAACATTTTCAAATATTCAAACATCTATTCTAAAACAAAGTATAAAAATACTAAAAATTAAAAGTTTCTCCTAGTTATTCTCCATGGATGCCTCAAAGAATTAATTAAAATAGAGCAAAAAACTTTATACTTCACCAGATTGTTTCACAACTACATATAAAATGGTGCAAGCTTTTAAAAAGTGGGGTTTCATTTCTATACACTGAGTAGGTTCTATATGCACCCTTAAGTGATGCAACATACATTATTGTTCAATTGAACTAACAAAACTAGCTACAAAATATACTAGGATAGGTATCTATCTAATAAGCTCTGATATTAATTAATGTCTATGTGCATATAAATTTTTATGCTAGAATGGTTTAGAAATCAGGAAAAAGAAAAAAACTTATAATTTTATGCTCCTCTAACATCCACAAATTTTGAACTTAAAATAAAAATGAAGCATCCTCTAGCCTTTTATAGAACACAAGGCTCAGAAAAGATATGACAACTACATGATTGGAAATACAAGGGACCAATGTCATCAAGGCACATGGAATATAGTGACCAATAGGAGAATTTCAATTGAAGTCAATGGAAGTCAACTACAATTACACGTTGAAGCTCTTTGGGTGTTGATCCTGAATCTTCGTCAAGATGATACATCAAATCATGATAATGTGTAAGGGGTTCCCATACATTCATAATGAAAAGGTATAATTTTTTCCCCCACACATCACTTGGCTCCAATTCTATCACTCTCGGGAATGGGCTCTCCCAAAAATTAGCATTTGTTCCCACCGCATGTGAAATACTGAGATCCCTAGAATTTTGGTGGAATTAAAGCCATTTGCATTATCACCTCCCAAAGTGATCAAACTAGACTAAAAATTATTCCATCCATGATTCAAGTTTTCCTAACCATCCATACCCAAGCTTTGCATCACAATCGATATCTCCTGCAATCACAAATTCCACACATTAAATCCCTTTAAAAAAAACATTTATAACATGTCATGTAAATAAACCAATATTCAAATGTTAGTACAAAAATCTCATAATTAACATGCCTTTTAAAAGCACATCATGAATCCTCATACATATACTAGATCAACGAAATATTAGACAAATTTAAATTTTCACATTTTCACTATACATTATAACCTGGTACCCGGTATTTAGCTTGACCTACTTACTTTCCTAGACCTCAATTATATCAGAACTCCACTATACTAGAACTCTTCATACTAGACTGCTTCATATTGGAACAGAGACTTTCGCTTGAACTTTACATTACCTTTTTCCTTTTCTATTTTTTTGGTACTCAATATCTGGTGTACAAAACACTTACAATACAAAATACTTTATTATCAAATATTTTCTATTTTACTTCTGGTGATCTTCCAATTTGTTAGCTCCTGCCATAAGAGTTACACTTTTTTTTTACTTGGGTCCCCATGTCTTTTTAGTCTTGGGACGTGTTGTGAGACTGCACAACAACTTGCAACCAATAAAACCAAATTTAAACCAAACTTGAAATTAAATCACGAGTTGTAAATTAAAACTTATACATATTTTAAACCAATAAATTTCTACCTTTACCTAGATTCTGGCATAAAAAAATGAAACTCCACCAGAAACATCCATGTGTGCTCTAATTAATTCTTTTTTTTGGAACTTAGTAAAAATAATCAATTCATTAACATTAAACTACATAATATAGTAATCCTCCAAATCCAACCATGGATAGAGCCTTGCTGCCTATCAAGCATCCATAGCCTTGACAAGGTTATCATCGTAATTCCCCCTAACATACTACTACTAGTCAAGTGTCCATAGCCCTGGTAGAGTTATTTGGATAGCCTAAAGAGTTGATTTTTATTTTTATTTTATTTTTTTAGATATAGCAATGATAACACATTTTCACTTTTGATATTTCAATAATAGGTTTTTTATCAACTTGCAAGCAATGAAGCACCTCTATTAGGTTGGGAATTACAGTGGTAGGAAAGATTACTTTTTGAGTTTTCATTCAATGTAAATCCCTTCATCAATTCACTACATCCCAAAAAATTATTTAATGATTCCCTGTAGGTGTGTGTTTTCAGCTAAATTTTACTAACTTACGCCAAATCCTAGCTAACTGTAGCTTGCTATATGTTAAAAAATATGCATAAATTAAAATTTAGCAATAGACTACTTAATTACCAAATTTAAATCTAAATTTAGACACATTATTTACCACCCTTCCGATTAAATTTTATGGAAACTACTAAAAATTTTGCTAGCTATTTTGACTTGATGGCACTGCACTTCATTAATGGACTAAAATTTTCATGATTACCTTGAAACACAATCACATTATTTTATATTAAATTCACACACCTTATTCAACACATATTATCTCTTCAACTTACTTGGGTGATGACTAATACTGCCTTGCTGACTTCATTTTCTTGTGTATTCTGCACACATAAGCACCTTCATAATTAGTATGGCTCTTTTTAAACAATTTGAAATGACCATTATTAATTTTGAATATTCAACTTGCTTGATTCACAATCTTCGTATTGCTCAAATTTGAAGTAATTTCACCAGATATGTGTAAGGAATTAATTTGATATAACTTTTAATTTTGAAGATTATTGTTCAGCTGCCACCTTGCTTATGGTTTCCCAAAAACAATTACTCAAGGCAACTATGTATTGTAACATCCTTACAGCTCTTTGTAAATTCTAGCATTTCTTCTCGAATTCTCCACACTTCTCTTTTCTTTTTGTATTTTTTTTGTTTTTGTAAATCCACTCTATATCTTTGCATTTTCTTCTTAGCCATGGATACTCCAATTTTCTTAGGTTGTTCTCATAGAAAAAAAAAATTCTTTGGAAGTATCACACCATAAAGGCTTGAAAATGTCTTCTTCATTAGGACTTCTAGTTTCACTATGCCAATTTAAGCTTAGTCCTTGGGGAAAGATATGTTGCGTCCAACCGCTACTTTCATTTCTACTTTGATATTGCTTCTCACTTTGTAGTGTCACTTTTGGATATTGGGCTACCTATTGAAGATGTTTGCACTGCTAAAAAGTTAATAGTGAAACCATAATTCTTAAAGAATCTGGATACCATTGTAGTTGTTACACATCCAACCATTGGGATTCCCTCCATGGATGAAATTCCTCGATTCCTAGAACATGGGGAAGTGGTTCCTCTTCAACCCTTTCTTATTGATCTCCATATCCAATACTTTGAAGCTCACCTGGAACTCACCTACATAGGGTATTTAGCCTTGATAGAAGAGGTTTCCGACATTGACTAAATGACTACTATCGTCTGCAACTTTACTCACTCTTCTTTTTTACTCTTTTTTTAATTTTTTGAATGAGGATTTTTTGATATCTCATGTATATATGTGACACACACACACACACACACACACACACACACACACACACACACACACACACACATATATATATCTTTTAGTACATTTTAAAGCATTTTTTACTGTGTATGACTTTATTGTTTCTCTTTCTCATTTCAATTTCACAAAATGTTTGAATTCACTCTCAGGCGTAAGATAATTTTAAGCAAAATTTGCTAATGCAGAGGCCAAACAAAGGAAAAGAAATTAAAAAAAGAAATAAAAAAAAACATGAAAAAGCCCCTTAAAAAAAACTACTACTAACCCTAACAACCCTAACTTTAATAAAGCAATTTATTTCAATTTCTATGGTTATTTCTTCTATAGTTTTAGTATCAATTACAACAGATTTGTCTTTAAATTCTCTTATCAAAAAAATTCAATATTCTACTATAACAATGGGTTATCTTAAATATTTTGCATTTAAACACCTTGAATTCAAAAGTGTACTTACCCAAAATTTGGCTCAAATGTTTGCAAACAAACTCATTAGAGATTGATTGCACACATTTTGTCTAATGAGGCCATACTGTACCTTCTTCCAACCCTGGTCCATTTCCATGAACGGCTATGTTTATTCCTCTACTTCCTTCTCTTCTAAAAATCTTCATATCTTCAACCCTGTCTTAACTTTGCATTTTGTTAGACCAAGATTTATGACTATTTATATTACTATTAGAAAGAGAAAAAGTAAAAAGTTGATATTTTGTATCTTGTATAAAATCAGGAAAATGTCCTTGTATAGCTAGTGAATTTCCAACTTGAAGCACAATACATGTGTTTCTTGCTTGATTTTACTACTCTATCTCGTTATCTATGTTTTCTACGTATACAAGAAATGATGATTCATCAATCTCATTTCCCTATTTGTGATGAAATATCTCTAGAAATTGACATTCTCACCTATATTCTTGCAGAGCATTAGAATTTTCTTTATAATAATCATAGTTTTCCAATAGTTTTGGTATATCAATTGATTTTTTAATATTTCCAACTTCACTAGGGAAAAAAAATTTCTCGTTAACAATCCCTTTCTTTTAGTAGTTAAAACTTCCTTTCTTAATGAAATTACTCTACTTATGGCCAAACAAACTCTAGTTAGAAAAATTTCACACTCTAGTTCACCATGATCATTTCTATCATGAATTCTACACTTGGTGACTCTTCCAAAAGTAAACAAACTCAAAGGGTGTAGTTCTTGATTAAGAATTTTACAAAGTTTTCCAACTTGCATTCAATCTCTCATTCACAAGCTTCTTTCCAAACTCAGAACTGATGTTTTGAAATAGAATTTTATAAATTCCAAGAAATGATACCTAAAATATTAAACAGAGGCCCTCCTTTTAGCGCTAGTTCATGTTGATGAAAATTTCACTCGCAAAAAATAGGGAAAATAAATTCTTCACAGACAAGACCGCAAAGAGCCTATCTTTCTTGAATGATATGGAACAAAGAAAACCTAAGGGGGCATTCTACATTTTTAGGGAAAATATTGGCTTTTTTTCAATCCCAAGTCTCTAATAACCAGGTCATGGTAGCACTACGGTCGCTCTCGGGTAGTGATGTGATATTGTTTTTTTTTTTTTATTCAAGGGGTAAACGCTTTTGACCGTAGCTATGAACTAGATACAACCATTCAACAATACCACCCCAATGGGGTTTGAACCTTGGTGGCAAGAACAACAATGCCACCTATAAACCATCACACCATGCCAATACCGGCATCATATTGTTGTTAATCTCAAAGGGACTGTGGTTTTTTTTAATATTTTAGATATACATTCCAAATTGAAAAAATGAGTTCAAACATCATGAAACCAAAATATTTTCCATAATATTTCATGAATATCACAAATTATTTGCTATCACTTAAGTAGATTTAACATTAAGCATTTGGCAATCATATGGAAAACAAAGGATTTTCAACAAAATTCCTTCACTCATTTAAATGTTTGGAAAATTTTCAAATATTTAAACATCTATTATAAAAAAAAGTATAAAAAATAATGAAAATTAAAAGTTTCTCCTAGTTATTCTCCATGGATGCCCCAAAGAATTAATTAAAATAGAGCAAACTGCTTTATACTTCACCAGATTGCTTCACAAATACATATAAAATTGGGAAATCTTTTAAAGAGAGGGGTTTCATTTCTGGACACTGAGTAGGTTCTATATGCACCCTTAAATAGTGCAGCATATAGTCTTGATTAGCTAAACTAACAAAAATAGCTACAAAAGATAATAAGATAGGTACTTATCTAATAATCTTTGATATTAATTAATGTCTATGTGCATACAATTTTTTATCTTGGAATGGTTCAGAAAATAGGGAAAAAGAACAAAACTTAAAATTTTATGCTCCTCTAACATCCACAAATTTTGAACTTAAAATAAAAATGAAGCATCCTCTAGCCTTTTATAGAACACAAGGCTCAGACAAGATAAGACAACTACATGAGAGGAAATCCAAGGGACCAATCTCATCAAGGCACATAGAATATAGTGACTAATAGGAGACTTGCAATTGAAATGAATGGAATTAAACTCCAATTACATGTTGAAGCTCTTCGGGTGTTGATCCTAAATCTTCTCCAAGGTGATAGTTTGAATCATGATAATGTGTAGGGGGTTCCCATAAATTCAGAATGAAAATGTAGAATTTTTTCCCCCACACATCGCTTGGCTTAGGTTTTGTCACTCTCGAAAATGGTCTCTCCCAAAAATTAGCATTTTTTACCACTGCATGTGAAATACCAAGATCCCCAACATTCCAATGGACTCAAAGTCATCTACATTATCACCTCCCAGAGTGATTGAACTAGACTAAAAATTATTCCATCCATGTTTCAGGTTTTCCTAAACATGCATACCCAAGCTTTGCATCACAACCGATATCTCCTACAATCACAAATTCCACATATTAAATCCCTGAAGAAAATTTTTTTTTATAACATCTCATGTAAATAAGACCATTATTCAAATGTTAGTACAAAAATCTCATAACTAACACACCTTTTAAAAGCATATCATGAATCCTTATACATATACTGGATCACCAGGATCATTAGAAAAATTTAAAATTTCACATTTTCACTCTACATTATAACCCGATACCCAGTACCTATTATTCAACTTTACCCACTTACTTTCCTAGACCTTGGTTATACTAGAAATCCACTATATCAGAATGCTTCATACTGGACTCGAGCCTTCCATTTAACTTTACAATACCTTTTTCCTTTTACGTGTTTCTGGTACCTAGTATCTGGTGTATGAAACACTTACAATACAAAATACTTTATTATCAAATATTTTCTCTTTTACTTCTAGTGATCTTTGAATTTGCTAGCTCCTACCATAAGAGTTACATATTTTTTTACTTGGGTCCCTAAATATTTTCAGTCTTGGGCCATTTTGTGAGACCACACAATAGATTCTAGTGTAGAAATGGATAATTATGAAGAAATAGGTGCCAAAATATAATGAACATGAAGTTATTAAAGGAGAAAATCCAAATAATGAAGCACAATGAATCCAATCCTAGCCATTGGAAGATAATGTGTACATAAAGTGAAGGAATAGTTGATTTTTATTTCTTGCATTCAATTCATGACTTGCATTCTTGATGTGAATGATTTGACCTCCCCACATTATCAAATGGAACTATCACATTAGGAGGTTAACCTAAAAATGGAAGAGAAACAACTACACATTGTAGACGATAGCTACACAACCACATAGGAATCGCCATCTTTCAATGTTGGTCATAACCTTATCTTGGGATAATGATCAATATATTCTTGCTTTCCTCATTTTTCTTGCTTCTATTAAGGATATTAGTGAATAATATTATACTTGGAGAAATAGAAAAATTTATGTATAATAATGGAATCTCTTCAAGGCACATTAGCCTTCATAAGTTTAGATTATTTTAAACCTTTCCCCCTTTTCCAAATCCTATATGGTGTCAATAATATTTTGTGTATCAAAATAATGAAGATGGTAAATAATAACTTATTGCACTTATGAGTAGATCTTCACATCATGATAAATGGAGGTGTGTAACATGTAATGACAAGATGACATCCCAGAAAGAGATTGGTGCAATTTTGGATGTGATAGAGGTTAATTTGAAATTTTAAATTACGCATCCATATTTCTCACCTTGAGGAAGATCCAAGATATAGGGATGACATATTTTTTAAATAATGTGAACTATCCCCTATAATAAATGATAATTAGTAAAAGGCACCTAAGTTGTAGTTCCAAAGGTATGTTTTGATGCTATGGAGAGATCATAGTGAGTTGCTACTTAAATTCTCAAATTTGAAAACAATATTGCTTGTGTTGTGGTCATATAAATTTATTGAGGTTTTTTGTCATATGCATACTACCTAAATATTATTTTTCCCAAAAATCCCATGGACTTACTAGGTCATGACAATGGATTAAGTATTACTTTATGTAAGCAATGGTCCTCCCTTGTATATTTTGTTTTTTTTTTTTCCTTGCGTAATCATGAAATATATTCATCATGATGGAGTGTAATTATGATATTCCCATATTTTTGCCCCTTTTGATTGTCTACTTCTAATGATTGCTAGATTCTTACTATGTCTAGAAGAGGAATATGCCCCCAACTATGGGATATATTGGGGCTTAATTCTGTAATTCCAAAATTTTATTGGTACAAATACCTCTATGTATTTGACCTCATTATTCCTATCATATACTAATTCAAAACATTTGTGTATGGGTCCCCTTTTGGTCAAATGTGCACATGTTTCTCCTTTTCATGTTTGGAAAATGTGTCTGAACCTTGAAATTACAAAAGGATTACTATTGATAAGTAAGCACGAGGGGTGCATGGGGTATCCCCCTTGCAAGGTCTAAGGGCTCATCCCCTAGATAGGGGATTTGGGGCCACATGCCCTGGCATGGGTTTGGGGATAGTGCCCCTAAAAGCCACATTTTATGTATATTTTATTTTTGTAAATCTAGATCGTTCATCATTAGGTTTCAGATCTAATGGTAGATATTTTGTTGGCTTTTTTTTCCCTAGAATGCAACCCTATTTTATAAGGGAATTGTATTATGGATTTGTATTGTGATGTATTTTAAGAGTTTGATAGTGGTTGTATTGCCTTAGGATCTCTGGTTGGTGATACTCCTATGAGAATCTTGCTTTGCAAGTATATTGTAATCTTCATGATTTCTAAATAATATATTAGGCAGCATTTAGAGTGTGGGTTTTTTTCTCTTGAAATGGTTTTCCCCATGTAAATCATTGTCTTATATTATGCATGATATATATATATATATATATATATATATATGTTTATTTATATTTAATTTTTTTAACTATTGCAGAGATATATAATTTTTTTCATTATCCTCCTCTCAAGATCAGTGTAGGAAGTTGTTATACTACCTTAGCTTCCTTACATTTCATCCCACATGTCATTATCTATTGCTGAAAGTTTCAAAAATTCCAAAAGGTTATAATTCCAAAAGTGATTTACTCATTTTCTCACATTTCTATGAGTTTTTAGAGTTTATATGGATTATCAAACTTCTTCTAGTTGTCTAATTTCCTATTCCAACATCCAGTCCCACATAAAATCTTTACAAAATCTATTATGTTCCCTTTCTCCTTTCATTTTCCTTAATTTCCTCTTATGAGATTATTATGTTCCTCCAGACATTTGTGTCTCATCTTATCCTCCTATCCACTTTTTTCAAGGTTTCCCCACATGTTCCCATTTTCCTACTTTATGTATTTATAAAATTTGGGTGGTGGTTTCAACGTTGCTTTCTCATCCCCATGTCTAGACCTCCCTTCATTTCCTATATTTGTCCCCTACCTTTCCTTATCCTTTCTATAATTTCAAAGTGGAATTGAAATTATTTCTTTTCACTTCCATTTCCTAGACTTCCTCTATTTGGTTCCACATATTTTTGCCACTTTACCTCATCTCTTTTCATGCAAAATTCAATTGTACTTATACAATTAACTCCAATATCTAATTCCTATAAAATTTCCACATTATTTTTTTTGTTCATTTCTTCTTATGTGGAGTTCTAGCTAAATTTTGGACATCTAGTTCTCCAGTCAAACATCTCATCTTGATGTCCAATCCTACATATTTTCCTTGTGGTTCTCCATAATGCCTCATTTGCTTGTTTCAAACCTTTTATAAAATTTAGTTTAACTTTATACTTTCCATTCCCTAGGATCCTATCCCAACCTTTGTTCCTTACCAAAAACTTTGCATATCCCATTCTCACTTCCTCTTTCACATCAATCTCTACACTTCCTCCATTTCACCTTTGTCACTGCTTATATCTTCTTGGAAGAACAATTAATGCCTAATTTGACCTACAACTACCTTAGCCAAAAATTTCCCACCCATAATCCATTTTTTATCTTAAGGGTACATATTCAAGTTCAAACTCAATAATGGAGTACAAGAGTGACCATTTCACCATTAATTTTCTAATTGAGCTTCATTTTCCAATCAACCTCACACTTTGTCCAAGCCATCCATTTAATATATTTCATGGGATTTTTATGTTTTTTACAGTACATATTAATAACATCCAATTCTTACTTAGATTCCCACAATTAATCTAGTGATTAGATAAAACCCTATAACCATCTATTCTTTTTCTAAAATATAGTTCAGACACAATTTTTGATATATACATATAATCAGTCCTATAAATCTGATTATGCTTGTAATATTTTTAATTATATTAATATAAATAGTTAGGCCTTGGCCTTTTATCTAAAAAAAAAATATATAATTCTTACTTAGATTCACACAATCAATCTAGTTATTAGATAAAACCCTATAAATATCTATTCATTTTATAAAATAATGTTCAATCATTTGTACTCTCCATATGACTACAAGTGGTGATGATCTTCTAGGGTTTCAAATACTAGAAATCTAGTCACCTACATGGCATCATATTTTATAAGTTAAAAAGATTTTTTCTTTTTTTGTAAATTGTTTCTATTACTAAAAGTCTCCATTACTCCATTTTTAAATCTTCATGGAAATTCCATTCTTAGCTTATCTTTTTCCACATGTTCTAGTATGATTATAATAGCTAGTTGATGAGTGTCTCAACATTATAATAAAATTTACAATATTTTTAATGGTTTCTCTATTAAATATATGGATTTTTGTCTTTTGGGGATGGATAAATAAGTATTCTTGGTTGATAGTTTATTTATGGTGTATGTTTATGATCATATTCCTTTGTGATTTCAATATATTATTTATATTAGTATATTGTGACTATTTAACATAATGAAATATGTTCTTGTCTTGGAAGTAAATGATCTATTATGCACTCTAAATGAAAACATATTTAATCAATAGATTAGGGTTAGGTAATTAGTTTGTATACATTTCATTATTCAACAATCAACCAAGGAAATATCTATAGCAAGTCTTAAGAGTTGTTGTCTTAAAGAAAAATGTTTTGGATATCAACATCTTGCAGTTGTGTAATGATGTCTTCATCAACTTAATAATAGGTCTATACATGTAGTTGGTTATTATTTGGTCTAGTGATATCCTTTGGTACCAAGCATGTACATTGGGTAATACTACAATACCTTCAAATTTTTCATCTTGAGTTGTGATTAATCTTGATAAATAGAATACAAGAGAATCCCTATTGGATTTAGGTGTGATTCAAGTGAAGGATATATTATCCACTCTTAATATTTAGCTATAAATCACCCATTTTCTATTCATGATTTGATCTATCCACCTCTAGGAATGAAATATCTTTGGCCTTGAAGAAAATTGATCCCTTTAGGAGTGCACAAATGATTCTAGGTACTACTATAATACTTTTAACTTGTTCATATTAAGTTGTGGTTAATTATATTAAGGATATCTCTGAGGAATCCCCCTCAGGTCTAGTTGATCTTGAAGTGAAGGAGATATTATCCACCAACAATAATTAGCCATAAATCGCCCATACTACATTGATAATACAATCTATCCACCTTTAGGAATGACATGTTCTTGGTGTTATCCCCCTAATCCTATGGTATGTATTGTATTATGAGTAGTTGACTTGTAGTTATCTTAACTCTTAAATAAGCCATGTAATAATTGTTTGAAATATGGGAGCCTTGCAACATGAACATGTAGTGGATATAGGATAGTTTGGTTGTTCTAGTCTTTTCAATGATGTCAACATTATGGTAACATTGTGGGAAACATATTTGGTATATTAAAAGTTGATCTATACCAGAAGTGCTCTTTACTATTGATCCAATACATTGATCTTAGAGTTCAAAACTCACCACAAGAAGAGATATGAATTCTCTCTCTTAATCTCACTATTATGACTTGTTCAAATAACTATGTCTAGGATCTTGAAAAATTTTGTGTTGACAACATAAAGTTATCATTGACAGAGTTTAACGATGTACACTACAGTCGATTCTCTATTAAGTATACCAGTGTGGGAGACTTCACATTTTCTTAGGAAGAACATTTTGATGCTATGGTTATAATGGTAATCTCTCTATTGTTAATGTGATGAGAAAATGAAGTCATATCAGATCTGTAAGGTGTTTACCTTGAGAATTGTGTGTTGGTTTAGAGTTTTTGTGAGTAGGTTTTATTCTTGGTCGGCCTAATATATGACATGTATTAAGAAGAATAATTATACTTTGAAGATGTTAGTTGGATCCCTTATAGATCTACGCCAACTTGATATGATACACCACACGTATAAAAATGTTTTTAAATCTTATGCGGTGTTGACAAGAGCTATTTTGATTGATTTTCTTAGATCTAATTAGGACAACCTAATTGATCAATGCAATATACTCGTATATATACATAAGAATTTTTAGAGTTGAAGAGTGTGTACAAGGAGATTTGGAAAATATTTGTATGAGATGAAGAATATTGAGAATGTTCAAGCTTAAATGATTTATCAATTGTGAGCATTATATTGTCAAAGAAGACAAGGATCACAATAGAATTGTTATGAAACTACTATGCAAAGAAATACTTCACATTTAGAGTGTCATTAGAATTGAACACAACATATGGAAGGTGCATTCCATCAGTTCATAATCTTGGCACTGAGCCATGTCATTTTGTGTCTTGGCGGTTAGCCATTTCATTTGGTATTCGAGTTGTGAGCCTTCTAAGGACAGTGAGTCCTGGAAGTGAGCCCTGCAATATTCTATATCTAGATATATTATATTGTGAGCTAATCCTCACTATGGTTTTTCCCATCTTTTGTTATCCACTTAAAAATTTGGTGTTGATGTGTTTTGGTGTGTCATGTTCATTTCAATTTCTTCATTATGATTTGCAGTCATATGTACTTTAATAATTGGGGGGTTTATAGCTGAATGGTTTAATAGAATACCAATTCACCCCACCTCTCAATATTCCAAAAAATTAACAATAATAATTGCAATAATATATAGGTATTTAGGTAATTCTATGGGTTATAGTTAAGTATCTAATTTAGCCTAGGTGATAGCCAAATCATAATTAGGTATATAGAGGTAATGGTTGGTTATTATCATCATGTTCCAAGTATTTTATTCTTATTAAAGACTATTGGAAGTATCCCCCTTGAAGTGAACCAAGAGGTTTCCCCCTCAAAGTAGCATGTTATTATCAAGTATCTAAAATATATTTACTATTATACTCTCCTATTGTGCAAGTTTTTCATTAGAATTGGTGTTGAAGTAGACCAATCCATTTGGGAGTGTGGGAAATGATTTTGGGAGCCAATATAATAATTTTACAACTTTTACCAAATCTACTATGGAAGTCATTCAACATCTTTGTTGAGGCTATTTTTATGGCTCTATTTTTTTTCTAATAGTGATGTTGCATCTCCCCTTTTTTAAATCTATTAATTAGTTTGTGAGCCCAATTAGTCATAGTCTCTTATTAAGTGCATGATAAAGAAATGACACCATTCAATATCCTTATCTTTGAATGATGCATCAAGTGATCAAAACATAATACTTTCTTCAACAATTTGTGGAAACTATAATATTTTAGCATATCATGGAGATGATCTATTGGAGCATCAAGGTTTTTTCTAGAGTAAATTATGGGAGTGAGTGTAATGCTACATATGGGATAGCATCCTAGATGTTAGGTGGATTTAGTGGGATCAATGGTCCTCTAGTATTCCATGTTAGAAAATTCTAGTGGTAGTGCTACCATGTGAGGAAATTCATGTTGGATTTTAGACATTACTTGAGGCTTTGGTCATGATATTATTCTAAGAATAAAGGTAAGGATGGAAGTTTCAAGGGATACATGCTTTTGAGTAAGTTAAATTAGTAAAAATTGCTAGGTGGTAATAGTGAAGTTTTATTAGACAAAGGGACACCAAGCTTGGGATTTTTTTAAGTATGGTGATTATTTTTTACTTATAATTATGTAATTATGGGTTTGAGGCCCATAAATATGTAAGGAAACTTGCAGCCATTTAGTGACAATTTCTACATAACCCAAAAGAGAAATTTATGCAAATAAGTATGTAGAATCCATATGCAAGAGAATAGACAACATACCCATCAAATATGACACAAGATATACCTTGGGAAAACCCTTATGAGGGAAAAACCTAGCCTCCAAGAGCATCCATACTCTATCATATTAATCAACAATAAATCAAATACAAGAGTTACAATGAAAACCTCTAAAGCATCAAGCCCTCCAATGCACTCTCATATGTCCAAGCATGAATCCACACATCCCATGCCATGCTTCACATATGCACTCCTCAAAAAGACTCAATAATGATAGACAACCCACTCATCCAACCTAAACCACTACACATGTGTTTGCTTTTATAGACACAAGCTCACACAAAAGACAACTAGTGATAAGGTAAAACCATGTAACACAAAAACCATGTGAATAAAAAACCACTAACCCCTTATTTAATACTGGGTAATAAGACTTCACTTCATTTAATATTTCCCCAATATTAAATTATTATCATGTTTCCCACACATTAACGAATAATAAAATGTTACAATACAACATCAAGTGACCCACAAATAATTACCTAGTGTGATTAACCACACCACCAAGGTGCATCACAACTAAATAATTATTTAATTACAACATTATAATAAAACATTTTATGTAATAGTATACAACACCATATCCCAACATTCTCCCACTTTCCATATACATTGCATAACATGAAATACATCATCATAGCCATGTACATGAAATCACATGAATCTCCAACATGATCTCATGCTCCATCAAGATTCCTCCAACAAGAAAAAAGTGACCACAATCTCAAGGAAGAACTCCTCTTATCCTCTAATGTGCCACCTATGGAAGAAAAGGAACATGCCAAGGTGAAAGTGCACCAATCTAAGAACACAAGCATCAAATACAAGTGATAACAAAGGCTCCAACCAAGCTATCCTCAACTTAAAAACCCACATGATCAGAAATAGCATCCATAGAACATGATAATACATCCAACTATCCATACCTCCAAGGTATCAATACATCAGTAAACTCATTCCAAGAACATATACAACCCATAAACCACAACCACAAGCTCCATGTATCAAACCTATCAATGAATAACATATATGTCTAGGAACTCCCACTATATAGGTAATGTCAAATCATATCAAGTCTACCAATCAACACTATATCAAGGGGTGATAAATAAATCAAATCATGAAGTATTAAGAACAATAACAATGATCCACATATGCAACCTAAATAGCTGCATAATCTCTCACAACATGTTGCCACCATCCTCCCCAAACCATGAACATCTAGGAAGGAACGATGAAGAGAAAAACCTATAAATCATAACATTTCATCCTACCAACACCTCATAAGTGTATTGTTGTTTCAAGTATGATATCCTCAAAAAAAACCCAAATGAAAAGCCTCAACAACATCCATACGACTCAATCTCATAGACCAAGTACACCATATGAATCAATGTAACAATTCCAACATAGATGTAATCCTTTCTAATCAAGAAGATCAAACTTAAAGTAACCATTCCCAATACTAGAAATCATCCCATAAACCATCTCCTAACAAACCTCATCAAAGATTGATATCATAAACTCAAATGCACAAGGAGATAACCATTCCATAACATCCCTCAAGTTGAATCCTCCAAAACTAAATATCCATAGCTCAAGATCCATATCAATGAAAGATAAAGCATATAAACTCATGCTAAACAATCTTCAAATGAGTCTCCATAATCAATCACCATGAATAAACGAAATCTTGTAAGAATCAAAGCATGAAACATGAACACATCTAAAAGATCTAATGGAAAAATACCTCTCAAATAATAAACTACCAAGTAGACCAAGAGTGGGGAATGGCAATGCCCCTCCAAGATAACCGAGCCATCATGACTCACTCCAAGAACAGTATCCTCTATAGGTCCATCATGAACTAACGTTCATATCCAAGTGAAGGCTCCTCAGTCATCCTATCAAAGCCTCCAAAGAGTAACCATCTCAAGTAAATGTCTCTAATCACAAGAAAAATCCAACCATCACCTACATCTCTAATATTTTATTACTATTATGAAATAATATATATATATATATATATTAATTTTGAAGACCAATTATGATGACTGTACAGCGAACAAAAGGGGGTCGAGCTAAAAAAAATTGCATTTTTTATAGTAACCAAAATAGGTCAAATTTTATATCAATATTTGTCTCTCAGCCAACCTAAATCCAACCATGAGGTCCATTTTGTCCCAGGAGGTCATTTACAAAATTTCTTCCACAAAACCCTCATTTGAATGTACAACCAAGAAACCTTTTTTACCCAATATTTTTCACACCCCAAATCTGCAAACAACCCATCATAACAACAAACCTAAAACCCTTAGATCTATAATAAACAACCTACAAAACCCTCATATCTTGTCATGAATTTCATTTTCTCGTGAATTTCATAGATTCAAACTCAACCAATATTTTCTCAACCTAGGGTTATAATAAAAAATCTTCAACCATGAAAGCTATGATACCACTTGTTATGAAACTTGCAACCATTTAATGACCATTTCCATATAACCCAAAAGAGAAATTTGTGCAAATAAGTACTCATAATCCATATAAAAGAGAATATAAAATACACTCATAAAAGATGACACAATATATACCCTAGGAAAACACTCAAGAGGGAAAACATTAGCCTCCAAAAGCATCCATACTCCATCATATTAATCAACAATAAAGAAAATACAAGAGTTATAATGAGCACCTCTGTAGCATCAAGCCCTCCAATACACTCTCATTTTTCCAAGAATGAATCCACACATCCCATGCCATGCTTCACATATGCACTCCTCAAAAAGAGTTAATATAATAATAGCCAACACACTCAGCCAACCTAAACCACCACACGTGCTTGATTTTATAGACACAAGCTCACACAAAATACAACTAGTGGTAAGGTAAAACCACGTACCACAAAACCATGTGAATAAAAAACCACTAACCCCTTATTTAATACTGGGTACTAAGACTTCACTTTACTTAATATCTTCCCCAATATTAAATTATTATCACATGTCTCTCACACATTAAATAATAATACAATGTTACAATACAACATCAGGTGGTCCCCAAATAATTACCTAGTGTGATTAACCACAGCACCAAGGCGCATTACAACTAAATAATTATTTAATTATAAATTTATAATAAAAAAAATTATTCAATGGTGTACAACACCATATCCTAGAAAAATACCTAACTCAAAGTAATCCCATTTGAAAAATAGACATGATGGGCTTGTATTTATTTATAGAAGAATAAAGAATATTTGCATAAACATATAGTATGATCCATATAATAAATTTGATGACAACCTCATCCAATAATTTATTAAGAGTAATAATAGGCATCAATATTCTTAGTTGTGCTACATATTTCTTACAACTCAAACCTTAGACCTATGATACTCCTTTGGTCATTTATGAAAATCATGATCCAAGTTGATGGGATCAATTAATGGCTAGTTTTCCTTTACTATTTATGCTTTTATCATTCCATCTACTAAGTTTCAAAGATATTTCCAAGACCTTGTATATTTTATATACCTTTCATACACTTTTAAGTAGTTTCAAGTATATGGAAATGAAAATGTATTATGTTGATATATGTCTATATGAATGAATAAATGTATATGAAATTTAGTATGATTATATGTTTAAATTATGATTGTTAATAATGAGGATGCCTTAGGAATGAGACTAACATTTTGTAGCAAGAAAGACTATTAATCTGTAACAAAAAAAATTCAACCCACAACATAAGGATTGTAGATGGTTGTAGGGGAGAGGGAAAAACAACTAAGGAATGACACTTTTAGAAAGAATGAAGGTGATAATTTATTGATCAGCCATGAATCATACTCTTTCTCATCGAATAAGACCACCAAGAGGAGAAGGAGTCTATTCTTAGCGAGATTGATTTATGGTGTGACTATTCTTAGGAATACATCTCTATCATAGTAGTTAACCATTAGGCATAGAGTTCTACATTAGTTTCTCTACTTCTATTTCATCATTATTATTTTATTTTTTAGACTAAGTTATCTTCCTATCTTTGAGGAAGAGAGGACAATTACTTTATGAGTTTTCTTTCTGTCCTAGAATAATAAAACTCCTCACAGACCCTATATAGAGGGATTTGATGTCGAGGAGTAAATTTAATTGCTAGTAGCTATTTTAGTTGTTCATTGATCAAGCTAATAACTTAGTTTTTTATTTGTTATTAGTTATAATATTAGATATATGTTATTGAATAAGAAATATTCAATAGATTCTTGTTGGATTGCATGCAAGAGTTCAATGCTTATATGCAATTAAAATGAAGAAAAATCTATGTTGGGTTATCAAAATGATAGTATTGAAACTAAGGTAACCTATCTTCCCACAAATCATACAAGAAACAAGATTCCTTTAAATAATTTACTAGCAACACTTTTAGGTGAATCAATTCAATGGTGAAATCTATTAGTTTCTTTTTATGCTTGAAGGATGGGGTTCAAGGTCAAATAACACTTTGGGGAGAAAGACTAAAAATAGTAAACTAACTGTAAAATACAATTTAATATTTGGACCTTAAAGATGAAACTAAATTCTAATAGAAATAGAAAAAAAATGTAGTTCTGAGAAGGGGAAAATCTTGTGTACATTTCACAAAATGCTATTTTTGGAAGCCTTCCTAGGACTCATTCACCCATGGGTGAATGGGTCACTAGTGAGGGTTTTTATGCAACTTTTGGGAGTGTCTAGTTGTATCTCTACACTTCTAGATTCTCTAGGTTTTAGTGTTGAAAATTCTAAAACAACTTCAAGATCTAAGTTTCTGTGAGAAGATGACAACTTTGATAAATTTTGCAACTTTAATGACAACTTCTTCAAAAAAAATTCTTCAAAATATCTTCAAGCCTTCTTTAATCTAAATCTGCAATCACACACACAAGAGAGAAACATGTTTTTTTTTTTGTGAATGGGGGTTTTCCTTGGTCAAACCTCATTTTGGTAATTAAACCTTGAATTGAAATAATGCATGAAAGAGGGAATGAAGAATGCAAAAATTTATTTTACCACTCAACAAACCCTTGAATGAATTTTGATAATGTAGATTTACAACTTGCATGAGATGGCTGATGGATGTGGATAGATTGATCTTGAATCTTGCTTGAAATATTTCTTTCAACACATGAATGGATCATGAAACTTACATCACAATGTTAGCTCCAAAAACATGCATGATTCAAGAATATTTTGACATGATTATTGGGTCTTTATTCTCGCAAATAAAACTCTGATATTTCTACCCTTGAATGCTCTTGAAATGCTGCAATAATTCTCATAAAATTCTAGGTGAAACATAGTGAAATGACCTTGTATTTATAGGAATGTATCCTTAATTTCTTGAGATTAAAATATCACAAGCCGACATTTGATAATACATTTAGAGACATTAAAATCCTACCAAAAACATAGTTTAAAATGTGGTTCAAACACCTTGGGAAGACCCATTCTCCCATGAGTAAATGGATCCCAAGTCCCGATTCTTGAAACAAACATTGCTCAAGCTAAAGTGTTGTGTGTAAGCATTAATTATTGTCCCCTTTGGAAAATGTAATTAATTAGGCTTGTAGATGAATTAAAGGGATAATTAAGGCCTAATTAAGCTTGATTAATTAAGAGTTCCCAAACAAGTGTGTAAATGTAAAGAGGTACATTTAACAACACTTAATTAAGGCATTATTGAGTCCATTTTAAATTAGGAGGGTCCAAACAAGCGAGAAAATGTAAAGGGTTACATTTTTCTACACTAAAAGAATAGGGGGAATTAGTTGATATCATGAATTGCTAAGTAAATAAGTAGATGTTGAAAAATTTTATGGAAGCAAAAAATCAAGCAAGGGCCACTTGAAGCACTACTAATCCACTTAATTTCTTGTTGTTAGATTAAATGATGCATTATTGAAATTAGTTAACTTGTTTCCAATTATATGCATGTGTTGTAATTCATGAACACCATTTTGTAGTTTTGAATTGAATTTTATAGCTTCATGTCGGTTTCATAATTTAGAGGAATCAACCAAGAATTAGTTTTAATAGTTAACTGTTATAGTCTTATGTGTTAGGTACCCATAGCAATAAATTATATTTTTTTCTTTTTTTTGTGAATTAGCAATTCATTTCACTTTCCAAATTTTGCATCCTTTTCTCCATGTGTAATTACCTATACTCCATTGATGCAAGATGTTCTTAGAGTCCATGAACACATATTTTTCTAAAACTACCTAAAGTTTATGAGTCCTTGGTTCATAATTAAATATAGCCTCTTTTGAAAGATGAATCGTTTAGTTAGGAATTCATACTTTGAACTATGTGTATACTTGGTAGCACTAAGTTGATTAGACATTACAGGTGCTGCATTTTTGGTGTCATTGTCATGGATGGTGCTAAGTTCAAGATTCTCCTATGTATTTTTTGTAACAAAGCTAAGGTAGCAAAACAACTTCCTACACTAATATTGAGAGGAGGATAATGTTAAATTTTTATAGATCTTTAATAGTTACAAAACTTAAATAGAAATAAGCATAAATATCATGTATACGACAACACCATGATTTACATGGGAAAAACCCTTTTGGGAGAAAACCCCCACTCCAAAAGCTTCCCAATATATTATTCAAAAATTTAAAATATTACAATATACTTGCAGAGCAAGCTTCTCACAAGAGTTTCACTAACCAAAGATCTAGAGGCAAAATAACCCCTATCAGACTCTTAGAATACATCACAATACACAACTATAATACAACACCCTCATAGAATAGGGTTACCTTCTAGGGCAAGTCAAGCTATCAAAATGTTGACTATCAGATTTGAGACCTAATGATGAATGGTCTAGATTTACAATAATAAAACATACATAAAATGTGGCTTTTGGGAGCATTTCCCCTGAACCCCTATCAAGGCACGCTGCCCTTGGAACCCCTACAAGGGGGTACCCCCTACACCCCCCACATTGACATATAAATAGTAACTTATGTATTTGCAAGGTTGAGACACATTTTCCAAACATTTTCAATTCCTTTCAAGCTTTCATAGTTTAGCAATTATGTTTTTAGCATTAGGGTAATTAGGTTTTAACCATGAATTGTAGCATGAGTTACTAACAATGTGCAAGAACCATTTATCTAAAGAGTCACAACCATTGTATGAAGAGGAAACAAGATGCTCTGGGAAGATTTCTCCCCTCAGCACAAGAAGCATTAGAAGATATCGGTAAACAATGTAAGAAAAACAAGGGAAAATTTGAAGAAGAATCATCCCTTACACTAGTATAGGTTCACCAACCACAAAGGAGACTTCCTAAATGCATCTAGTCACTATGAGTTATGTAGTAGTAGATGATCCACCATAGCATGTAATGTTTGAATTCCCTATAACCAACTAGGAAAGGGTTACTACTTTGAAGAACATAACCTCCTTTAATGCTACATGCCTTCTATGGGCTAGTCACAAAGGAGTCATACACCTTTATTTTCAAATTTTATGTGTTATTTCAAAGCTATGACTACACCATGGATTCTCACAAAATAAAAAAAATTCCAAAAACACTGAAATATGTTGCTCTATGATGGCTCATGGGGTTGGGAAGAGATGTTGTTCCCAATTGGAATACAATAAAGACAAAATTCTTGGAGAAATATTAAGATTATTATAGAGGAATAGCTATAAATAGGTATGAAATCTATAGTATGTCACAAAAATACAATTAATCTTTGGAAGACTATGTTGAGAGGTTCTAGTTCTACCTCAAGAAATCCCATTAAAACATACTTTTGGTTGAATCCCTAAAACTAGTGTTCCTAAGGGGTGTTCATGAAGACTGTATGGATTCTCTCAATCTCCTTGGAGTAGGATACATCTCATACTTACCATTTGAAGAGATTTATAAAGTTTCTAAAAACTATTCCAAGTCTTTCATCAGGAAGAGTAGAGGAGACATGACATCCTCTCTCAAAAAATCTTCCAATAGAGTCTCAAGGGTAGATTTGAGCAATCTTTTATCGAACATGAAGGAGGAAAGAATTATCCACTTGGCCACCTAATTAGATATTCTCCATATCAAGAAGAAGAAATAAGAAGTAGAGGAAAGCCTCACAAAATTCTTCCCAGAATATCGTCATAAGAGGATTAATTGCAAACTTGCAAGAAGTTGGCTAGCATTTTTTAAGACAAGCAAGGGAAGCTATAATATCATGCCTTGGAAGATGATGAATGTTAAGTTTTTTATATATCTCAATGAAAACCATGGAAGCCAAGACAAGGTATTCCCTCAGATCCCTTGACCTATAATATCTCATTTCTAGCTAATACTGCAAATTTCCCAAATTGGAACCCTCAATCTTGGACCAATGTGTAAAACTCACAATGGAAAATACCCCAAGCCTCCAATTGGAATCAACAAAAAAAAGGTCTGTGGCCACTATATAATTACCACATATCAAATTATAATTCTCAATGGCCACCCTAAAAAATCAATGGGAACCATAATGGAAAATAGGTTAGCATTGGCAAAATCAAAATCAAAATTACCAATAGCCATAACAATACTTGCAGCCACAACAACAAGCCATAATGCCAAATCCAAAAATAGATACACCAAAACCCCCAATATCACCTCAATTTCTAACACAACCTACACCTAACCCAAAGAAGAAGCTTTTCCAATAGGCTTATGCTAACGACACCATATAATACCCTACTTATGGGGTGGAGATGAGTGATGACCACCTCATATCAAGTAAAATGATAGTTGGGACTTCATTTCCTCCTATCACAAAATTAATTGATGAGGAACTCCCAACATAACCTATGGAAAAACAACCTAGGGAACCTAAATCAAATAAGGTCAACCCAACAAACATAAGTCTAAAATCCTCATTCCTTGAGAGATTAACGGTAAAAAAATAATATTCACAAGTTGAAATTGATCTATTGGGACAACACAAAGATGTTTGCATTAAAATACCCCTCATCCAGGAAATCAAGGAAGTGCCAATTTATACCAAAACATTGAGATACTTATGTCTCAAAAATCTAGGTAGGAAACACAAGGACCCTTAGACTATACATTTCTTAGGAAAAATTGTAGATGTTATGTTGGGAAGCATAATTATCCCCAAGTATGTAGACCCTAGGAGCCCTATTGTGGATGCCAAAATCAATGGCACTCTCATCAAGAATATGTTAATTAACCTTGGGGAAGCCATTAATGTAATGAACAAGGAAAATATGAAGTTATTAAAACTAATGGAGTTGATTCCTACACCTGTTGTATTACAATTAACAAATAGTTCTATAGTCAAACCTAAGGGAATCATAGAAGACTTGGTAATAACATTAGACTCATGGGAGTACCCCATAGACTTTATGGTGTTATAGCCTAAATCTAATCTTGTAGGATATATCCTAATATGAGGGAGACCTTGGTTAGCTACTATAGATGCCTTAATAGGTTGCAGGTCTAGTAACATGATCATTTCCAACAGAAATGTAACCAAGAAACTAGTCCTTTATCCACCTACCTGGCCACAAGTAGACTTGGAGAAAATTTTATGGGCTACCCTAGATGAGGATGATCAATACCCATTACAAAAGTTAATGACTTTTGGAAGAATTTCTATGTTAGAAACCAAGAGGAGGATAAACTACTTGCAAATAACATGAAAAATAATTATGGTAGGGACCCACAACAACACGACTATTTAACATGCTTGCAAGACCCTTTGTATAAAATAATCCCTACCAATACATTTGAGTCCATTTCTCAAAATTTCCATAAATTATTGTCACATAACTATAGCTCCAATATAGCGGGTTTTGATATATTATCTATTTAAGAATCATCCTTGACTTTGGATATTGCACTAGGAAATAAATTAAATGTAAACAATCAGCCTATTGCACAACAATCTTCACTATTGAATGTGTTACAAGAACATGAAGCTGCATTTCCATGAGGATTACCATGATATGAAATGAATAGACCCAAACCTATGCATGCAAGTTGAATTTACATCAATGATGACTATAAATCAGTCCAATAACCCCAAAGGAGAATGAATCCAGATGGTTGTGATATAGTAAATTCAGAATTAAAAAAATTGTTGGATGTAGGATCCACCTATCCAATCTATGATAGTTAGTAGGTGTCCCAACTAGTACTTGTACCTAAGAAAGGATGGAAATGGTGAGTGTGTGTTAATTTCCTTTAGTTTAATGTAACAAGTAGAAAATATCACTTTCCCCTTCCTTTCATTGATCAAGTTTTGGATTCCTTACTAGGGAAAAATTACTTTTCTTTCTCAAATGGGTTTAGTGGATACAATTAGATTAAGATAGCCCTAGAAGACCAAGACAAGACAGCCTTTACATTCCCTTGGGGCACATATTCTTACTCTATCTTTCCATTTAGGCTATGCAATGCACCTGCCACCTTCCAAGGGGTAGTACTAAGCATATTCACTAATTTTTCTCATGATTCCATGGAAGTTTACATGGATGATATTTTACAACTTATGTAAATACCTATGAAGAAGCACTTGGTAATTTGAAGAAGGTACTTTAGAGATATCAACATCACCTCTTGTCCCTAATCCATGAGAAATTCTTCAAGATAATGACACAAGGAGTAGTTTTGGGACACTTTGTTTCCAATAAGGGAATCCAAGTAGACTCAAATAAAATAGAGATAATATCAACATTTCTTGTACCTCAAAAATAGAAGGATATTAGAAGATTCCTTGGACATGTTGGCTACTATAGAAGATTTATACAATATTTTAGAAAGATTGTGACACCATTGGTTGTTCTATTGTCTAAAGATGTAGAGCTTGATTAGACACCATTTTGTCAACATGCCTTTCAAGATCTTATGGAAGCACTTACAAAGACAACAGTATTAAGAGGGTTTAATTAGAAATTTCCTTTTCATATCCATATTGATTCTTATGATTTTGAAATTAGAGATTTGTTAGGACAGAAGGAATGGAATCTAGAGTATTCCATATATTATATTAGTAGAACCTTCAAGGGGAAAAGCTGAACTACATAGTGACTGAAAATGAGATATTAGTAGTAGTCCATACAATCAACAAATTCAAACACTATATCACAGGGTATTCTATATTAATCTATACATACCATACAATAATTAGGTACTTGATGAAAAAACTAGTTGAGGGAAAACTTGTGAGATGGTTGTTGCTACTTTAGCAGTTTGATATCACCATAGTAGACAAATGAAGAAAAATAAATATCCTAGTAGAATTTCTCTCCAATTTGTAAATAAAATCATATGAGGAAATTGTAGATGATTCATTTCCAAATGAGCACTTATTTTCCCTTTCTTTGCATACACCTTGGTATGCTGGCATATCCAATTATCTAATTGTAGGGAAAACACCATCCCATTTCTTAGCAAGGGAGAAAAGATATTTAGTTCAAAATATTTTTTATTATTCATTGATAGCTAGATATTTATTTTATTCAGGGCCTAATAATATTATGAGGAGGTGTGTTAGAGAATTTGAAGTCCATGATATTCTCAAGGCATGTTATAATGAACCTTGTGGAGTAAAATTTGTAGCAAAGAGAAGAATTCTAAATATTTTGACTACTGGCTATTATTAGCCAATAGTTCATAAAGATTTAGTCAAATATGAAAGGAGTTGTGATGAATGCCAAAGGATGGGATGGCGTACAAAAATATATGAAATTCCATTACAACCATAATTAGTGCTAGCACCATTTGATGAATGGGTGTTGGATTTTATTGGTGCTATCTCTCCAACATCCGACATCAAGGAGTATGCATTGGTTTATACTAATTATATAAAAAATGGGTGGAGGTCAAAGTTTTGGAATTTATAAGAGATGGAAATTTACATAGGTATCTAGTACACAATTGGGTGAATTGGGTGATATAGCATAATAGGGCTAGAAAGAAGTGACTTTAGTTGAGATACTACAATGGGGGTGACATAGTGAGAAGGGAACCAACAACCCATAATTTTCTATTGGAAGATATATAATGCCTACCTATCTTCTAGAAGGTCAACTAGTTGGACTACTTTTTGAGACTCATAAAATTCAATGAAGTTATGACCCAACAATTTTCTATTACGCTACAAAATTATGAGGCAATTATTACAAGGGTGGGAGAAGAGTTTCTAGTAAGCTCAAATGCAATTACAGCTACCTAAATGAATTATCCTTGCTAGGGGAGAACTTGGAATTTTCCTCACAATGTACCAAGTTCTTATCTTTTCCTTGGCTTTGGGCCCCTATAGCTTCCCATAACATTAGGTATTTGAATTGTGATGGTAGACAATCACAATTATATACAATACATTTCAAATTTCTTAGTCACTTATGCCATGGGAGGCAAGTCAATGTTCCAAATTTTCTTTATAATTTTTTGAAGAAAATGTCATTTTAATATAAGAAAAAAAGAAATCAATCAGATCTATCACATTTTTGTTTATTTACTTTATTGGTTAAAAGAAGCCTTAGGGTTCAATTTCCCAATGTGCCTTGGGAAGAATTTCTGAATTATAACAAGAACAAGAAACAAAAGAACTTTTTATGGCTTTTCCTAAGGGAGAAATACCCTTTGGTTCCCCTATTACAACACCTACCAGCAACATAGAGGAACCAAAAGAGCAGGGTCTACAAGAAACATAACCTACAGCCTCTGCTAAGTAGCCTGCAGTTGAAGATAATCTAAAAACCATAGCTTCTAGTAAGAAGACACCAAAAGCATAGAAAAGAAACAATGGGGCTTCTACCTCTACACCTACAAAGTGGTAGAGGAGGGCCACACCTCAAGAAGGTGATCACATAAACTAAGAAAGAAGGGGGATATAAAGGGAAAAGATAAAAAGAAAAAATGAGATGTTGTGATGATAAAAGCATACACATATTTGGAGGGAAATTCCCCTAGTGATCATGTGAAAACACCAATTGTATATCCTTTTTATTTTACTAGCACTTCTGAATCTAATTCAAAAGACATTTTTGTTGGGAAAAATAAAAGATCTCCAAAGAGCCTATCTTAGAAGGGTTTATATGTACAAAAGAGGTGGTAGAGGAGAAATTTTTGTAGAAAAAAGAGGAATACAAATAAATAACTATAAGAAGCCTTGCAGAGAATTAATCGATTAGAAGGTTTATTGAAAACATACCAGCAAAAGGATAGTGAGAGTTATGTAAGAATTAGGGAGTTGGAAGAAAGACTCCATAAATTTGAGCATGGATCAAAACTTAAAATATTGGTACAAATTTCCATGGTGGAAATAGATGGGAAATATCCTATTCCAAAGAGCTCAATTGGACCTATAAAGACCCCCAAGTTGCATCTATTGTTGTGTCATTAGGTATTGAATTATGGAAGAGAACACATGAATTTTACCAAAAAGAAAAAGAATGGGAAAAGGTAAAAAATTAAATGATGTCTAATCATGTCAAGACAGTCGAGAAGAAAGAAATAAAGATGAAGAAATTGAAGGTCAGAATTGAAAAACTGGGAGATAAAATAGTGCAGTTGATGAAATGTATACTGCTTGCCAGAGTTTATGCCCTATTTTCCCAAGATTTTTTTTTATGTTTTCATTTTAGCCAGATAATTAGTGACTTACCTATTGCAATGAATTTAAGAATTTTATTTTTAGAAATTTGACAAAAGTCCACACTTGAAATGAAAGACCAATTGTGTAAGTTTTATTTGCATAATTTTGTTCTTTCTTATGAAACTACATGGAACCCATTGATTTTTGTGGGGTATCTATAGACAAGGGCCTTGGATTCTTATGCTAGAAATGAACATCAAAGGGGTTAGATTCTATAGGAATATCATGAGAGAGAGAGAAATCCCCCCTAAAATTAAGAAAGGAGTCAAAATAAGCTAATGCAATGGTTGGATCTCTTAGAGCACATGGGAGTCAAAGCAAAGATTACAGAATGTAAAGAACAAGATTATAAGAGAATGAAAGGACCAATAGGTGCTAACATCAAATATGCTTTTAAATTTGTTTAAGTTACATGGAATGAGCTCACATAGAATTAAAATGGAAGGAACAACATTCTATGTACAATTGTGTAGCAATGATTCATAGACATAAATATATTTCAATTGCAATGAAGAATGGAGTTACTTATTTCCCACTTTTCTTTCCTCCACCTATATTCTTATTTCCTATACAACATTAGATAGGGAGGAACCAAGAGGAAGAGGCAACAATAGAAGATAAGATATTGGTGAAGCTCTCAGATAAAAGAGATTACTACTTGAAGCAGGGTAAAGGAGTAGATTGTGTGGTAGATTTCAAAGAGATGGCCCTGCAATATAACCTTAAACCTTAAATTTTCTTGAGGAAAATAAATAGCTTTAGCTGGGGGGGAAATAATGGATTTGTTTTCTTTAATATATATATATTTTTTATCATTTCATTTGCCAAATTTAAAAGACATTCCCAAGACCTTATATATATTTGGTATGCCTTTCATATGCAAATAAGTATTTTCAAGTATGTGGAAATGGAAATGTATTATCTTGATACATATCTTCTTGTACATTGCTGATATGTGGTTGTCATTGATTTCAACACTATTTCCATTAATTTCTTTAAGGTTGTCTATGTCGACGATATTGAGTAAATTGTAATAAAATAAGTTGTAGGTTGTCAGTGATGCAGTGAAGTTCACTATGGTGGCTAGCTCAGTATATTGTTGATAAGAGGTTCTAAATTAAATATTTTTTTGACAAGTATATCTAGTTTATCCACATGAATTTTTTGAGGTTTTCATGAAGATTTGATTGATTTATGAGTATTTGTGTTATGCCAGTTTTTTATTGCTTTAGTTGGTGTTCCTGAAAGAAGATGATGCAACTCTAGTAATTTGAGTTATTGCGGATGTTTCTGTGGTGATTCATGATGCTTATGGATGTTTCTAGATCATTCTCTATCTATTTTGTTGATCCACATTGATTGTTGTGCTCGCGATTGGTGATTTTCTTCTATCAATTCATGTTTTTCATGATCATGGCCGACAAGGTGATTGTAGCATGTTGTGGATCTTCGAGGAATAATTGTTTAAGGTGTTATGTATTTGAGGATTTTTTTTGGGTCCTTAGTATGTTTTGGCCTACATTTTTTGGTTCTCATTGATAAATTATTTATTGATTTGGGCTAATAGTTTGTACACATTTCATATCTTTTTGGGCCGACATGCAATTGATGTTATCCTTAGTTGAAAATATATAAGATTGATTTTTTATACCATGTGATGGTATGGTGTGTGATGTATGCTATGTGATAAGTTTTAATAATTTTCTAATATCTTGAAGGAAAAAGTAAAGTTTGAAGAAGAGTGAGCAGATGAAAGTGTTTTTTGTGCTTAACCAAAATTATATTCAGGCATTAGAAGATGTTATTTTCTTAGCTCAAAATCTTTTGGATGTAATATGAATTTTACTGTAAGACAGTGAGTCTTCTTTTGGGTAGTAAGCCTTTTGTATTTGAGTAGTGAGCTCTAGGCAGTGTGCCTAAATGCATGTGCATTCCCCATTTGTAATACTTTTAATAGGGTATAATCTTGTGGATTAACCTCCACTGTGGTTTTTCCCCTCATAGGGTTTCCACATAAAAATCTTGGTGTGATGTGTGTTTTTGATGTGGTGATGGTTTATGATTTCATGTTTATTTATCAGATCTAAGAATAATTTTAATATGTATAATTTTTGTGACAACTGATTCACCCCTCCCCTCTCAGTTGTCTGCCTTGTGTTGCCAACAATTGGTATCATATCAAGTTCCACTGGAGAAGATTGACCACTTGAGGTGATATGGGATGGTGACATATAAGAAGGATAGTCTGAGATTTGATGGAACTAATTATTCTTTGTGGAAGACTCGAATGGAGTGTCATCTAAGATGCATTGGTGAACCTTATTGGACAATTACAAATAACATGTATGTCATTCCACATAATGTTCCTTCTACTATAGGTGATATTAAGGAAGCCGAGTACAATATAAGGGATAAGGAATCATTATTGAGTGCTTGATTGATTCTGAGATGACAAATGTAATGGAGTTGAAGACTACTTAGTAGAACTAGAAAAATTTGGAAAATTTGTATGAAGGTGATACCCATGTGAAGATTGCTAAGTTGCAAAGCCTGAAAGGGAAATATGAAATTTTGAGAATGGGTGAAGATGAGAACATCACTTATTTTATGTAGAGAGTGAATGAACTTTTGTGTATTATCAAATCATTGGAAGAATTAGAGATTGTTGCTAAAGTGATCAAGTCCTTTCCTATTGCATACAAACACAAAGCTATTGATATTGAGGAGATTTGGATTGTGACAAATGTAACTAGAGACATTTTGATTGGTGTGCTTGTGGCTTTTGAGTTAAGTGAGTTTGGTGAATCTCTTCCTAAGAAAAAATCTGCATTCAAGGCTACTATCTCTGAAAAAGATAAGTAAAGATATGATTCAAGAGAAAGTTCTTCTAGAAAAATGTCCAAGTATGAGCAGGAAATGAGAGAGATTGAAGAAGAAGAGAGAAAAATAGATGAGCTTGAAGCACTTATTGTCAAGAGGGTAGCTAGAGTAGAAGGTAAATATAAAGGGAAATTTCCTCTTAAATGTTTTTCTTGTAAAAATATAGGTCATTTTTCCTAAGGGTATCTAGAAAGAGTTCCTAAGCCAAGACCTAACAAGCCTAGATTACAAAGAAAGTGTTATTATGTTGCTAATGAAGGTGTGACAAATGATGAATCTGATAAAGGGAATTTAAGTGAAGATGAATGGGTATTTATTGATATCAAGGAAAATGATCCAGTGCCTACTAAATTTTCTAGTTGCATAAATGTGGAGAAAGCTCTAGTTGCTAGAGTTGAAGAAAGAGATGAATGGGTGATTGACAGTGGATGTTATCATCACATGACAAGTGATAGAAGTAAATTTGTGAGCTTGGAAAAGTATGATGGTGGTGTTGTAAGATTTGGTGATGGAAGATTTGGTGTAATATGTGGCAAGGGATCCATTTCTCTTGATGGTAAGCATGATATTGATATGTTATATATGTGGAAGGTTTGAAGCATAATATCTTAAGTGTTGGATAGATGGTTGACAAGGGATACAATCTTCAATTTATGGATGGAAAGTGTAGAATATTGGGGATTTTCATAAATGTGATTGCATTTGGAACAAAAACAAAAGGTAATATCTTTCACCTAAGTGATACTAGTAAAAGTTGTTTGTTGCTCAAGTTGATGAAATTTGGTTGTGGCATAGGAGATTGTGTCATGTAAAATTTAACAATATTATCAAGATAAGTTCTACCCAGTCAATGAAAGATCTTCCTGAGATGATGAAACCTATTAATGTTATATGCAAGGAATGTTAGTTAGGGAAGAAAACTAGAGTTTCATTACGGAGAAAACAACATTGTTCAAATGAAGTGTTGAAGCTTGTGCATACTAACTTGTGTGGTCCTTCTAGAGTTAGAATTTTACAAGGGGATAGGCATTTCATATTACTTATTGATGATTATCCTAGATTGATGTGGGTTACTTTCTTAAGGGAAAAATTTGAAGCTCTAGAGAAATTCAAGATTTTTAGAGCTATGGTTGAGATAGAGACATGTCTAAACATTAAATATTTGAGATCATATAGAGGTGGTTAATTCACTTCCGGTGAGTTTAATTCTTTTTGTGAAGAGCATGGGATAAAGAGATAGTTATCTTCCCCACAGACCCCTCAAAAAAATGGAGTTGTGGAAAGGAAGAATAGGACAATTCAAGAAGCTTCTAGGACCATGATGTTGGAAGGAAATGTTTTGCATGTATCTACTAGAGAGAAGCTATGAGTATTACACTCTCAACTAGGTACATGTCAAAGGTTATACTGGTAAGAAGCCTTATGAGCTATGGTTTTTTCATAAGCCTACTATTAGATACTTCAAAATCTTTCAGAATAAATGCTATATCAAAAAAGATGAAGATATAGGAAATTTTGATGCTAGAAATCATGAAGGAATATTTCTTGGTTATTTTACTAAAAGTAAAGCCTATTGGTGCTACAAAAAGAGATTGAGGAAAGTAATTGAAATATATAATGTCAAGGTTGATGAAGACACAGTCAGACCATCTAGAACCTATGGATATGATTCAAATGATCAAAATAATAGTTCAAATAAAGGAAAGAAAGCTCAAACTCTAAATCAAGTTCAAATCATTCCAGTGAATCTGGAAACTCAAGAGGAAGAAACTAGTGAAAGTGTAGAAATGAGATCACAAGAGCCTAAAGTTCAAGAATACCCTAAGAATCTAAGATATGTAAGACTAAATCATTGAAAAGATTAGATTATAGGTGATAAGAACAAACGTGTTCAAACTAGGAGAAGAATTGTAGAAGAATATTGTTTGATCTCAAAGACTCGACCTAATAGTGTCAATGAAGCATGAAAAGATGAAAATTGGGTGGAAGGAATGAAAGAAGAACTACTACAAATTGAGAAGAATGATACATAGATTCTTGTTCCTAGACGTAAGGACAAAAATGTAATTGTAACTAAATGTGTCTTTTAGAACAAATTGAATGAGCAAGGTGAAGTTGTTAGAAACAAAGCAAGACTTGTGTGTAAAGGATATTCTCATATGGAAGGAATTGACTTTGAAGAAACCTTTTTTCCTATTGCTAGGATTGAAGTTGTGAGAATATTTCTTGCTTATGTTTATTACAAAAAATTTGAGGTTTATCAGATGTATGTCAAGTTAGTATTTCTAGATGGTGAACTAGAAGAAAAAGTATATATTGAGCAACCTGATGGATTTCAATTGACTGATCAGGGAGATATGGTTTGTCAATTGAAGAAAGCATTGTATGGACTTAAGCAAGCCCCAAGAGCATGGTATGCCAGATTGGACAAGTATTTGTTGAAGCTTGGATTTAATAAAGGTACTGTTGATAGTAATTTTTATTTCAAGATTGGTCATGATAAAGATTTGATTGTTGAAGTCTTTGATGATGATATTGTTTTTGGAGGAGATGATAGTTTCTACATGAAATTTTCTAATGAGATGCAGAGTGAGTTTGAGATGTCTATAATTGGAGAAATGAAATTATTTTTGGGATTGCAAATTACTTAGCTAGATAGAGGGATCTTTATATCTTAGTCCAAATATGTGAAAGAATTGCTAAAGAAGTTTGGTATGGAAGATTCAAAGTTGGTTAGTACACCTATGGTGACTAGAAGTAAGTTGACACAAAATGATGATTCTCCTAAAACAAACCAAACTAGATATAAATCCATGATTGGTGGATTGCTCTATTTGAGTCAAAATAGACCTGATATCATATTTGGATGTATTGTTGCAAGATTTCAAGCTGATCCTAAGGAATCTCATGTGATAGCTGTGAAGAGAATTTTCAAGTACTTGAAGGGGACAGTTGATTTTTCCCTATGGTATCCTAAAGAAGATGACCTTACTTTGAGTGCTTTTACTAATGTTGATTGGGTAGTAGATGTGAATGACCAAAAGAGTACCAATGGTGGTGCATTTTTCTTAGGAAATAATTTGATTTCATGGTTAAGTAAGAAGTAGAATTCCATTTCTTTATATATTGCATAGGAAGAATGCACTACTGCTACTAACAAATTTTGTACTCAAGTATTATGGATGAAGCAGATGTTGAAAGATAACAAATCTGTGTATGATGAACCTATTGCTATATTATGTGATAATTCAAGTGCAATTAACATTTCTAAGAATTTGGTGATGCATTCAAAAACCAAGCATATATCTATGAAGTTTCACTTTTTGAGAGAGAAGGTGAGTGAAAAGGAAGTCAGATTGGAGTATGTACCCATTAAGGAACAAATTGTAGATATCTTTATGAATCCCTTTCCTAAGGATATTTTTTAGTATATCAAAGGGATGCTAGGGGTGATTACCACTCCTAATCAGAATTAAGATGCATTGACTTGCATCATTTTGTGCATTTCATAGTCATATCTTGTGATCTAGATTGATTTTGTGGTGGTTGCTACTCAGGGGGAGTAGTCAAATGTTCAAAAATGTGGTTCAAAGCTTGTGTGGAGAAAGATAATTTGTATCTTTTTCATTGATGTCAAAGGGGCAGAAGATTCATGTGAAAAACTATGAAAGAGTTAAGGAGAAAGGAGTCAAAATCTAAGGGGGAGAAAGTGGTAGAGGAAAGTATTGTTGATAGAATTTTTCACATCATGTGTTTCCATCAATGCCAAAGGGGGATATTTTTGGATATTGTTGATATGTGGTTGTCATTGATGTCAACACTATTGTTGTTAATTTCTTTAAGGTTGTATATGTTGAGGATATTGAGAAAATTGTAATAAAATAGGTTGTAGGTTATCGGTGATGTAGTGAAGTTCAATATGGTGGCTAGCTCAATATATTGATGATAAGTGGTTATAGATTAAATATTTATTGAAAAGTATATCTAATTTATCCACATGAAGTTTCATAGGTTCATATGAAGATTTGATTGAGTTATGAATGTTGTTATATTGCTTCAATTGGTGTTCCTAAAAGAAGATGATGTGACTCTAGTAATTTGAGTTGTTGTGCATGCTTTTGTGGTGATTCATGATTCTTGTGGATGTTTCTAGATTGTGGTATATCTATTTTTTTGGTCTACATTGATCGTTGTGATCGTGATTCATTATTTTCTTCTATGACTTCATGTTTTTCATGATCATGGCCGACAGGGTGATTGTAGCATGTTGTGGATCTTCGAGGCATAATTATTTAACTTGTTTCTTATTTGAGGATGTTGTTTTGGGTCCTTACTATGTTTTGGTTGAAATTGTTTGGTCTACATTCATAAATTGTTTATTGATTTGGGCTAATAGTTTGTACACATTTCTTATTTTGTTGGACTGGCATGCAATTGATGTTATCCTTAGTTGCAGATATATATGATCACTTTTTTATACCATTTGATGGTATGTTGTGTCATGTATGTTGTGTGCTAAGTGTGAATAATTTTCTAATCTTTTGAAGGTAGAAGTAAAGTGTGAAGAAGAGTTAGCAAATGAAAGTGTTTATGTGCTTAACCGAAATTGTAATTAGGCATTAGAAGATGCTATTTTCTCATTTCAAAATATTTTGGATGTAATACAAATGTTACTATAAGATAGTGAGTCTTCTTTTGGGAAGTAATCCTTTTGTACTTGAGGAGTGAGCTCTAGGTAGTGTTCCTACATGCATGTGCATTCCCCATTTGTAATACTTTTAATAGGGTATAATCTTGTGGATTAACCTCCACTGTGGTTTTTTCCCTAATAAGGTTTCCACATAAAAATCTTGGTGTTATGTGTGTTTTTGATGTTGTGATGGTTTATGCTTTCATGTTTATTTATCAGATCTGAGAATAAGTTTAATATGTATAATTTCTATGATAGTTGATTCACCCCCCTCTCAGTTGTCTTCCCTTGTGTTTCCAACATTTCTATATGAATGCATGAATGTATATAAAATTTAGTATGATTCTATGTTTAAATTATGATTGTTAATAATGTGGATGGCTTAAGAATGAGACTAATATTTTGTAGCAAGAAAGACCGTTAACCTGTAGTAATAGGTTTTCCAACCCATGGCATAAGGATATTAGATGGTTGAAGGGGAGAGGTAAAAACAAGTAAGGCACAACACTTTCATAAGGAATGAAGGTGATCATTTATTGATAATCTGTGAGTCAATACATCACCACCAGGAGGAGGAGTCTATTCTTAGCTGGATTGATTTATGGTGTGACAATTCTCAGGAACACAACTTTATCATAACATTTAACCATTAGGCATAGAGTTATTAATTGGTTTCTCTACTCCTATTTCATAATTATTGTTTTATGTTTCAGACTAAGTCCTCTTCCTATCTTTGAGGAAGAGTGGATTGTTACTTTATGAGTTTTTTTCAGTCCTAGAAGAATTAAACTCCTCACAAACCCTATGTAGTGGGATTTATTATAAAGGAGTAAATCTAGTTACTAATAGTTATTTTAGTTGTTCATTGATCAAGTTTAAAGTAGTTTATTTTTTATTAGTTACAATAGTATATATGTGTTATTAAATAAATCTTAAGTTGATTCTTGTCAGATTACATGTAAGAGTTTAGTGTTTATATGCAATAAAGGCAATTAGTTGATATCATGAATTGCTAAATAAATAAGTAGATTTTGAAAACTTCCATGAAAACAACAACTGAAGCAAGGGCCACTTGAGGTACTATTAATCCACTTCATTTCTTGATGTTATATTAAATGATGCAATGTTTAAATTAGTTAAGTGTTGTGCCTTCAGCACACACGCCCCATTCGGAATAGGGACCCTCTTTTCCTTTTCCTTGTCTAGTCATTTTTGTCGCCACCTCATTTTATGTGCCCTATTTTGGTGTCCTAAATGGTTAATGTTCCTCAAAAGTCTCATATTAAGTTGACTATGTGTCCTCACCTCCAATTTTGATAAGTCTTGGTCCATTTTCCTTGGTAGTTTGCTTCTGCCAATGGCCTCAAGGCCTAGTGGGCTCGGCTTGCTGGGTTGGCCTTGCTAGATTTCCATTGTGTGCTCACTGTCCTGAATGACTAAAGGCCTTCACCTTCCCATGCCCTGATACCTGGCTTACATATTTTTGCCCTTATCACTTATGTTGCAAAATAGACTGCCTTTTCCTTTTCTGAGCCTGATCTCTCTGGCTTCCCTACCCATAATTCCAATGTAACCTCATTGTTTCCAAATGGACAACCTGTGCTAGTGTTCCATCCTCTAGACCTCGAACTCCCCTTCACCATTGATTTCTGCAAGGCAACTCTAAAACAACCACAAGGTCATGTCCTCCCAGCACTTGAGTCCTAGCCTTCCTACTACCATCCATGAATTTGAACCCACCAACCGAGTTGTCTGTCATACTTGAATTAATGGGAATATTAAATGATGTTTAGGGGTATAAATATCTAGTTCAACCTATCATTTTCATATGTCAGGTTGGCCAAAGGAGTTCAAAGCAATTTATGAAGAGTCAAGTGCCTTCATCGCCCACTACCATTGCACCCGCTGCCCTCGTTTGTTGATCCTTTATGGATTTCACACCTTCTTTCATTGAGATTTTGAGGTAAGTTCATTTTCTACCCATCCATGTGGGTTTTTGTGATTTTACACTTAAATGATAAACATAACATGGGATAAAATTACATTCATTTGGTAGATGAAGAAAACACCTAGAAAAAAAATGTGGTGGAATTCCTAGAATCCTCCCAAAAAATCATTTTAGCCAAGACTAGAACTTTCCCATGTTGGTGTCATTCTTCACGCAAGGCGTTCATGCCCTTTGGACCTGGGCCTTCCTGGTACCAATTAAAAACTTAGAAACTAAACAACATTCAAATAGTGACATGGCCCTCGGGCCTGTGACCTTGGACTTACGTCGGTAGATCACTGTCAAGACTTAAAAAATTTTAAAAATACTAGCCTCCATCCTTGATTCTTAGGCCCACTCCCATGGGATTCTATCCCAAAGATGTTGTCTCATAATCAGCATTCTAAACGGTAGATAAGCCCCATCCATCTGGACCCCAAAGTCTGCCTTACCTTTTTTCATCTATGCTAGCAAACAAAACAAAGTGTCCAAAGATTCCACTAGACCCTGGACCACATAATTCCTTAGTGACCTTGTCATTCCAAATGCCCATCAAATAGCATTCATCCATCTCTCGAGCCCCAAGATTCCATTTGGTGAAAGGTTGAAAATGATGAACTCAAGTTCCTTCACCTTTCCCGGGCCCTCGCCATCAAACTTCTTCCCATGGAATTTTGTCCTGTCTCGGTTGTCCTAAAAGGAAAAATGGGCCTATCCTTCCATCCTTTGAGGCCTACCCTTCTAATTGTTGAAAAAAATTAGTGAAGAGATCTAGCGGCCAAGCATGATGTCGGGTCTAACCCTCTAGGATTCCCCCCCAGAATTTCACTAAGCATTCATCATTCCAAATAGAAAAACCTCAACAGCTCCTTGTCCCTTTTTGCTCGAACACTTAAGTAACTGGTGGGATGTATTGACCACCTTTGAGCCTTACAGATCTTGGATCCTAGAACCCCATCCCTAGAATTACATTTTCTTCTAGTTGTTCCAAACAGAAAAACCCTAATAGCTTTCTAGCCTTGTATCCCCAAACACTCCAATAGGGATCCAAATGACCTTTGATTTAAAAACCAATCTCGACCCACGTGCCTAAATTCAACCTTTTCCTGCATGAGTCTTTCAAACCATTGAAATCTAAGGCTGAGAGAAACCACCTAAATTTTCCCTATCTTGTTCGCCCTTTAAACAACATTCCTACTAGGGAAGCCCAACCCCTTGGGCCAGGGTTGTCCAAAATCCCTCCAGTAAATTGCTAGTGGTATCTTGAAGTAAAAATTTGATTTTATGAATGATATATCATCTAACCAAAAATTTTCCATGGGATTTTTGACTAACATTTGTGTTTTTGTAATTGGTTGTGCTCATCTTGCCTTTGTTTGTAGGATATATGGAATCGGGTGCATGACCCTTGGGGCGACTATAAAGAAAGACAAAGGGAAGAAATCAAGCAAGGTTCCTTGTGGGAAAGAGGACAAAGACCAAATGAAATACCAGTTCCAAGGAGAGCCTCTACACTCAAAATTCATTATGAATTGGAAGGAAATTACAGATACCAATATTGGCCATGTCGATATTGATGAATTCAAATAAAGGGTTGGGATCCATCCTAAGACCGACAATGCAAGACTAGTCATAAGTAGTGGAATTGCTAAGTTGTGGGCTTTTCTCCATCACTTGTTTCTCCTGAGTCAGTCATGGCTTGTAGATAGGCATATCATCCAAAGACACAGACAATAGTTGACAGAGATAGAAATATCCTTGCTGATATGTTGGGTGAAGCGATAACAAATAATTTCAACATCCCTACCTTTGTAACAATGGAGCTACCAACCATTGAGGAATGTAAATCAATGTGGGAAGATGACCTAGGTGGTTGTAAGAAACTTAGAAACCAAAACTGGCTCAAGGAGAAGAGGGGCAGTGCCATGAAGGTTCCCCAAGAGTTCTTCCGTAGTTACTTTCATGAGGAGGGTATGTGCAGGATCATGATGGGCCAAAAAGTGGCAATACGATGGGTATGTGGCTAACGATTTTTTTTCTACCCAAAATTGATGAAACGAAAAGGGTTTTTAAAGGATATTCTCAACTTTCAACCAATATAAATTATGCTTTATTTTGAATTTAATAAGTAATTATTATTCATTTTCTATTCAAATTACGACTAAAGTCTTAATTGATAGGCTGATTGAAAAACATATATAGCTTTCAAACGGTATCACATTTTTTGAATCCAAAATACGCGTCAAATTTTATGCTTCACATACTATAGGATTAAAAAAAAGAAAATTTGAATTTCATGAATTTTGACCAAGTTATTGTTGGAACATGAGTTTTTTATATTTTTAAAATTGTAATAAAAATTCATAATTAATATTTACTAGGAAAAAATTACAAAAAACATGCATCACATCAGTACATGAGTCATCTACTTATATCTAAAATGTTATAAAAAATATTATCATTTTATTGTGGTTAAGGGTGGTTAGATAGACACCTACTTTTTTATTTTTCCACTGAAATTTAAGTACTACTACATTGAAATTTTAAATTTTCACCAAATAGATTTATTTATTTTTAAACAAACCTAGTAGTTTAGAAACTACATTCAATTTGCTATAGATTATATTCTTACGTATTTTTTAAATAATATAGATAACTTATTCAATTTTTTATGTCAAGTTTCCTAACTCTGATTTTTTTGAATTTTTTGCCACTTAAGGGCCTGTTTTTTCCATGATGATCCTGCACATACCCAGGACTACCACGACCTGGTCACCATGCTGAGTAGAGTAATGGGACTTCCCACTATAGCATACTTTCAAGAGTGGGTGGTCTACTTTGTAGAGTACATTCTTCGCAGGGAGGAGGATGTTACCAAAAAGGCCTCATTCTATTAGGGAGGCATAATAAGCGACTACTTCCACGAGTAGTTCATGAATTTCAAGAAAACCTCCAAATTCTACATGACTTCCTATCTTGTATACTCATTAGTTGAATGAAGATAGTATGTGTTGATGGTCAAAATAGCACAACAACATGTAAAAAAAATATTGCTATTTTGTTTATCCTAAAAGAGAAAGATAACACATGGATACCTAACTCCCAAGGTCCTGGTAATCGGTTCATGACTATGCTGATTTCACTCAATGGTTGATGTAACTATAATGTTCAAGCGTGGGCCTGTTGGTGTTGAGCTTCTAGATTGTTATAAGATCAAACATTAAACCTACTTTAACCAAGGGTTTTAAAGAAATAAAAAAAGATAGATTAAAGCTTTGGAACTAAAGAGAATGCTAATTCATCCAACTTAACTAGAATTGTTACCTTTCAAAGAATTTTTAACTAAAACTATAGAACAAAATTAACTTGTGATTAACATAGTTTTTTTCATTCACAATGCTAACTTCAACAGCGGGTTGTAAACCATCATTTAAACAAAACATCAAATAAAATTTCATTCCTTGAAATCTTTTCAAATCAAATGATTAACCCAAGATAAATACCATTCTAGAACACAATATGAAGTAGATTTTAAATCTAGTTGCTTCTATTGTTGGTGAAACAGATAAACAACATTTACAAATTTGGAAAAATCACCAGTGTACAAAAAACCCATGTCTTCAAATCATCTCCATCTACACTAAGAAAACTTGAAAGATACATCACTACCTCCTACTCTCAAGTTTCTCTATACCAACCCTAACCAGTAGAGAAAAAAAAAAAATCCTATCTAGAAAGACTAACTCCTTCTCCAAAGTAAAAGTCTGATCCTCTACAAAGAGCCAAAAAATTCCATATATACACGAGCCCTAAAAAAAATCAACCTCATTTTAGAGTTTTACAATAAATGTCAGTTTTCAGCAAAGTCAGCCCTAGAAGAGCTTTTTTGAATAAAGTCAAGGATGCAGTTAATGCACATACCCTGCTCATGTCGGTGAGAGATCAGTCTTAGGCATGGCCTTTCAGATCTTTTGCAACCATCGTATTAACTCCTGGCCTTCATTTCCACCCTTGAACTTCCTTGAAAAGCCACCTTGAACGCTCTGAAGTATAGTCATTAATGCCGATCTTCTTTTGCTAGCCAACATCCTAGCTGTCCTCGCAGCCTTTCCTTCTCTACTTTACTCTTGTTCTATACCTTTTTGTAAGTTGACCTCCTCTGAGAAGCAGCACTAAATTCCCTCTGAACTGAAAATACATGCCCTGATCATTTATCAAACTAGAGTAGATCCATGTCATTTATTCCCTATTGATCTTCCTCACAAGAAAAGTCACTACTATCGAACTACCAATGGTTCACCCTTAGCCTCCTCTGATTGGTTGAACACATGCCGCATAAGATTCCCAGACGGTCAAAAGTTATTCAAATAGAATTGCATGTTAGTGAGACACTAGTCATGTCTCCCTGATGCGATTATACTCCATAGAAACAATCAAAATAGAACACAACTGTTATCTAGACTTCATATCGAGCTGCAAGGGTCATACCAATGTCTCTTTACATCACCCAGACTATCGTTATTGGCCAAACATCATATTGAGCCCCTAAGAGTTATACTAGTGCTAGTTGTCAAGACATCAAAAGAGTCTCACTGACTTCATTCCTTCAAGAGCTTCACACCAGCCCCGATTGAGGCATGCCTTCCAACAAACCTCCACCCAACGAAGATCCTACAAAAGAAAGTCTTCATTAGTCTTCTAAAGCATAGAACATTCCTTCATTCGTCTTACCCTTTCACATATCCCCAATAAGAAGAAACCCAACTCTAGTGAAGGTGGAGCTAGGATGGAACCGAAACTGGGACAGGAGAAAAAATGAACCTTGCATAACCAGAACCAGAATGAAATCTGACCTTGAAACTTCTAAAAGTTTCAAGTTCAGGTTCTGTCCCAATCTTGCCTCTGACAAAACTTCAAAAGAAAATGAAGAAAAATATGAGAAAGAAGAAAAAAGAAGGGGAGAAGGCACCCCATGGAAAAACACAAGGAACAAAGGAAAAAAGAACAAGACATGCAAAACCAGAACCAGAACGGAACCTGAACTTGGAACATAGAGAAGTTCCAAAGTTTGGTATCATTCCTAGTTCTGCATTTGCAAAAGAGACCAAATGCAAGGGACACAGATGGAACCAAATGCATGCAGGATCAGAGCCCTAAACTGATCCCAGGTGAAACACAATGGGGGCGAGGGTGGAAAAAAATCTGAGACTGGAACTTCTTCAAAGTTTTAGTTTTGGATTCCATCTCGATCTCGCCTCTGACAACATACAAAGAGACAAAAAAAAGAATGAAAAAGAAAAGGGGAAGGGAAGAAAAACATCCCATGACCAAACAATCATAATAGAAGGGAAAACAATGAGAAAGTTCGACGGAACCGGAACTGGGAACGGAAACCAGAACCTAAAAGGCAATTCCAATCCTGGTTTCAGTCCCGACCCTACATTTGCCGGAACAAAACAAAAAAGGCCCAAGGGAGAAAGGAAAATTCCTAAGGCATGGGACACAGAACTAAAGGGAAATGACCAAAAAATAGGAGAAAAGGAGTAACCCAAAAGTTAGTTGAAAACAACCAACGAAGAAGAAACAAAAGAGAGAGGGTGGAGTTAGATTTGGAATGGAATCCAAACCTAAAACTTTGAAAGAGTTCAAAGTTTAGATTTATCTTTGAACTCGAATCTGATAGAAAAAAAGATAGACTTAGGAGGAAGACAAAAGAACTCCTAAGACCCAACCAAACAACCAAAGGTGATGAAAGAAAAAGAAAAGGGGGACCCATTTTGTGCCAAAGTAAAATGGGGTGGTTATGCAAGGCATAACAGTACATTGGGTTGTTTAGGGTGCCTGATGAAGAACCAAGTCAAGCATTGAAGTTCTATGATAGATACACCTAACTGTAGTTTAAAAATTTTAAGGGTTATTGTAGAGTGAATGATTCCTTCATGGGTCACATTATTAGATTACTTGGGGGAGATTTTGAAAGCAGGGTCTCTCACAGTGCTCGAGCATTCTTGAAACAGTGTGCCTTCTTGTTCATTCAGTACCCCAAGTTCACCTACATTTGTGCCCAAGGTTACACAAAGAGGCCAAATAAGCTACCCCAATACCCCAACAACTAGATTATACTGTTAGAGCTCTCTCAACAACTACAACATGTACATTCTATCCTCAGCGGTA